>CM042079.1:32698900-33298900 GCA_023509865.1 Trypoxylus dichotomus
CTCGAATCTTCACATTTGTTCGTTTGGTTTCAAATCAAGCTTTTCAGAACCCACCCAATCTCATAGATCGCAGTCGAATTCAATAGGTACGCCAGATGGACCAATAAGTTCTTTAACCAGTGTTTCAGCAGCAATTATGGCCTTTCAATTCAATATTTCTGCATTGGTTCTTCCTACTTTGATAAGGCCCATTCGCAATGGCACCGGATACACATTTTCAGTTCTCTATAGTCGGCCCAATAAATTTCTTCCGCACTTTCTCAAGTATCTTTCGAATTCCTAGGTGTCCTCTTTGTGGATTGTCTCTTTCGGAAATGGATATTATTTGGAAGTTTTCAATCAACCACAGGTTTACAAACAACAATACTAACAGAACTATTCAGAACAATAAATCATAAAGGAACACGAAAACAACATCAACACCGTTCCTGACATACATCAAAGGAACAACCAACAGGATTGACAAGACACTAAAGAAACACGGCATACATCGGGCACATTAGTAGACGAATAAATGTCAGAAAATATGAACACAAGATTGCAGTAAGAAATCGAACATTCACCTCATCATTATCACAGCATGTATTTTACATACAAGGCACACTACACACTCTGAAGACAACAAGTCAATAATGAAAAACGCAAATACACGAACAAGAACTATACGAGGGGTCACAGAAATCAATAAGAGACCCGATGAAATGAACAAAAGAAACAATGCACAGCGCCTACTACCAACCACTACCTACAAATAGATAAATATAAACACCGACACAGACATCAAACACCAAACGCCAAATACCTAACGACCGTATAGAACAAGATCACAGACCATACGAGTATAAATGCTTAACTCTGTAGTATGTCTTTGGTTTTTCTCTGAGGAGAAGTTCAGTAAAATGGTACAGGAGGGAACGTGATTAGTTTCCAAATCCTGTTTTCGATTTTAACATGTGCAGAGTTAGGTACCACACGCTTTTTCGTTGTGTTATTACGATATCATGATTTTTTATTTTTTTCAAAAATTATGTCCATCTATATAAAATGTGCCATATCTTATAAGCTCCAGTAGCTTATTATGTTCTGGTATCCACAACATTTGTTTCTTCTTGTAAAATATGTTGTAATACATATATTTGTATAGGGATATAAGTATTATATAGATAGTATAGACACATACAACAGTTCATAAATCTGTACTATACTAACTGCCTATACTACGGTATTCTCTTCTCTCTTCAGGGTCGCTCCGAATATGCCCACAAACTTATACAGACCTAATCTCAGCAAAGTCAATGACGGGGAGGTTTCTACAATCCTACGTTCTCACGCTATAGCTATAACCATGATCTAGTAGGGCAACAACGAAATACTGCTTACAGCAAATGACTGATAGATTGATTGAAGTGAAATACTGCAGCGAGAAAGAATAACGGGAGACGCGCATGCGTGTTATAAGCGTTGACTTTAGTAATGAGAATTTTAAAGATTCATTAACATCTAATGTTTTTTAAGTCATAATTTTCGGATAAATTGTATACAAGATTTGGAAATGCTGCTACCAATATGAGTTACGCTTTCATTGTCTTACTAATATGTTGGTATATGTAACATGCAAACATGAAGTGAGCATATAGTATCCCAAATATACAGTATCTCTATCACCGGGATCTCGTAATAAAAATGTGCGTTAACTGGAGACCTACCTTTCTGGACAAGAGACAATACGTGTACTCTGGGCGGAAAAATAAAAATCAAGAATCAATCAACAATCGAAATTTAGTCCTCTAGCTCATTCCATACTTGTAAAAGATACCTAAATAGTACAAATGCAGATTTGATATTTTGAAAGTACATTCTTACGTACAAGTCAAGTGTCGTATTGAAATTTATATGGGATTTATCCGTTACAAACTAGTTAAATAAATTTCCACACTACATTGAAATTCTGCGTTTCTTCATACTATTACAATTTTTACGTTTTTTTAATGAAGTAAAGTAGACAACACACTTTAAATTATCGATTTTCCCCTATAGAGTCCGTATCGTTCATTTTTTTTTTGTTTTGTGATTTTTGTTTGCAAAAGTAAACCGTAACGTAGTATACATTGTATTTCATTTAACCAAGTTTCTATCTCCTACCACTTACCACAACCCCATTGTGTGCGCGTTAACTGGAACAAGCGTATTTTGTTGTACATCTCTTACTAAAGGAAGTTAAACAAAGGTCCTGCTATTCATATGAATGACTTACCTACTTTTTATCTATAAACGACGCAATGCGTGTGTCACAATGTTACCAAATATGTGTATAGTAATTTTAACAGATATATCCTATACTTGCAATACACCTACTGTAGCTGCACTATTATTTTATATACAGATATAATCTGAGCAAAGTCAAGGACGGTGAGGTGCCTCAAATCCTACGTTCTCCCACTATGGCTACAACCAGAATGTAGTAGGGCAACAGCGAAGTACTTCTTATGACGAATGACTGATAGACCCACAGAACAAGATAGAACGGTGACTGTTGAGGTGGGGGTAAAACTAACTTACGGTCATAGAGCAGAACAACTGCAGAACTAAATTAATTGTTCTGTGATCATATGGTTATTTGGTTACTGACTGAGTTTGGTATTGCTAAGTGTCGCAACAACTTATTTTCTATTAGCTAATTTACATTATTTTTCTTTGTAATGTAAATATATTTTCGCATTAAATTGTTGCTTTAAATATAATTTAATTTAATTTTAAATAATTACACTATATTACTTACTATTTTTATGTATTCTAATGTTAAATCGGTTAAGAAATCTACCAACATGTTAATAAAACAATTTCCGGCATTAGAATACACGCGAAATAGTAAGTAATTATATTCACTATTTTTAAAATTGATAGTTATCGAGCCCGCTTAATACCATTACAATTTGTACCTTTGAAAAACGCGCCTTCACTTTAACTCTACCCAATAATCGTAAGAGGCGCTGAGTTTAGTTTTACTCCCACCCCGACAGTTACCATCCTATCTTGTTCTGTGGACAGACCGATTGTAGGGGAATACTACAACGAGAAAGAATAATAAGCGTATTATAACCGTTGACTTTGCTTAGATTATGTCTGTATAATTACACCAATTGTTTTTACAACTGAAGAAGCTCACAAATGATCATGTGAAATGCTTGACTTTTAGGTAACATAGCATTTACAGTTGTTGCTTTTTAATTATTTTTATTATTTTAGAATATGTACCTCTCCAACAAGTGTAACTTTTTACTGGCAAGGAATAAAACTCCATGGATTGTAGTTTCTTGTCCAAATTTTTTAACTTCTTCTACAACCTTCGTCCGCCCTGCACGCATTTTACTAAAGATTAAACTTGAACTGTGGTAGGTTATATATCATTTATTAGTCCATTTAGATCCATATACGATATCAAAATACAATGTAGACTGTGTCGCAGTGGCTAATGGATATATTGTAACTAATATTAGAAAAGCTAGCATATTAGTGCCTACATACGATATCCTAATTATACTAAATGTTCATTTAAATTTAGCATTAAAAAATTCTACATCAACGTATTTGAAATTACAAATTGAATTTATTTGCAATATAATTAATTAAGCTTCACATACTACATCTTACTCAATATTCTCTACTAAATAATATTTACTCGGAACGGAGTAAGTTAGATCCTGTGACTAATAACCGCCTTCAAGATATTTCTGACTTCTCCCAACATAAAAAAGCGCTTTGCAAGACAAATTGTTGAGTATTCATTTCATGGTTTTGTCAAGGAAAATTATAAAAAAGAATAAAAAATTGTACTCGATAGAAGACACTTTTATTGAATAATGTCAACTTCACAAAGAGGTCGGCGTTTGATTACTAGCAACATATCTCACATAACTCACTGCTTATTTCTCAAATGACGCACCCTCGAAATGCAAACGTGTCATTTACACAAAATCCCATAAATCTGAAAAATTACCTAACCTTTATTTTTTCAAAATTTTGGGATGCTGGAACTGGCCTACCTGCAAAGAACAGTTAATTCACATACAAGAAATGGACATTGAACAAATCATATCATACACCACGTTATCGACGGGTTCTAGCTACTAAAATACTTCAGTTCACTCGCGCAATTCTTCCATGTTAACTTTTCTTGCTAAATAAGCCGTTCAGGTGTCAACTAATATACAGCTGCCGTTGGCTTCAATTTACGAACTCAGGTCTTTCTTGGTCTTTTCAGCGTATTTTTAATTCGCTCATGAATTAAGAAGTACAGTGTATTTAAAGCAACTTATTTCTTAAGATTATGTAGCGTACGTCGTTAGCATGCCTGTCCGAGAGACAGAAATCCTAGGTCGAGAACTACCGTTGTGAAAACTCGCTACAAGTATAATAGAAACTGTTTTAATTAAACTAAAAGAATAGTGAATTATTGTGTAAAATGTTAGAGCTACACATTGAATAGGTTTACTTTATTCTTTGTAAGATACAAACGGTATTTTGTTAAGTAAAGGCAGGTACAGATTTTTCAGCATTGTTGCCAGTTTTTTCCATATATATTGTTACGTTCTCCTGGTTTGAAGAACAGCGCCGCTGTAGCGTGCTCGTAAATTCCTGAATTACTTGACCAATGCTTACTTGTAGAGTATGTTCGCTTATTTACTAGATGAAAGGTTGTACAGTGAAGCTCAATGCGCATGCGCAAAAAATATATTTAAAAAATGAAATGTGTACACGGTTTCTAGTCTTGCCTATGTACAGTTACGATGTACGTAAGATATATATATATATATATATATATATATATATATATATATATATTTGCAATGATTGCAGTTACTTGAGCTCTCTTATACATGTAATGTACATTAGCATGTGTATATGTATGTTTTCCTTTGGTAACAATGTAAAGTACTGCCTCAGCATGTACGTTGCAAAGCTGTTTTAATTGTGTTTAAAATGTTTCTAAAAAATTCTTATATGCTTCCGCAGAAGCTTTGTTAGAGGCATGTACTAATGCCTCCATCTGTTTGCATGCACCACTACCTTTTTATAGGGGAGCCAACCCTATTTATATCTCGGTGCTATGCTTATTTATATGTCCCTTTCCGGGAGCCTAATACATTTTCCTTGTTTTAAATTTGCCTAAGGGACTTGGCCCTGTATCATTGGCCTGTATTTGTACTTGAACCAAATACGTTCGTTATTTACACATTTATAGGGAAACCCACCCTATCTCTTAGAGCTTGAACGCCTGGTCGAGGGCGACAGTAGCGATAATAGCCGATCTCAAAACAAAAGTAATGTGACAGCTACCCAGGTGTTCACGTTTGAAATAATACGCAATGTGCAATCTTTAGCTCTCTGCTACTGCGCCCCAAAGAAGGGAAAAAGCCAGTAGCCAGCAAATGTGCGAAATGCGCACCGACAAGGAAAACGGAGCGATGAAACCGACATTGCAAATAGAAAATTGGTCCGTGAAAGTCGTCCGCTACGACGAACAACTAAATGAAAAAATGTCTAAGTCCCGATACGACAAAGGACCGAACAAACGTATAGAAGACAACGGGCGCTCCGGCCGCAACAACCGTCAACAAGAAGCGGAGTGATCGTACTTGTAGAAGATGTCTATACATGCGTGCCGACGACCTTACCAAAATGATTCCAGACACAAACTTAACAGAAGACTAAAAATAAAATAAATGTGTAGACGATAACGGATACAGTAGCCTCGACGAACGATGATAGAAAATCGATAATTTGTACTTAATAGAGAAATCTATACATGCGCTCCGACAACCTCACCAGAATGACTCCCGCCAGAATCGTAACAGAAGACTAAATAAATGTATAGACGACAACGTCCGAATCCCGCCAAAACTTGAAACTATTAGAAACTTCCAATATTCGTCCGACGACGTTACTGTAAACGTTACGACGAGGTATGAAAGGAGACCGAGAGTGACCGATCTGTAATACCTCGACCCTCACGCGGGAGACGACTGCCTGTACTTGTATATATTAAATATTAAGGAAACTCCCATTATTTGTTCGACGACGTTGCACTTAATGACTTTTAAATTAAGCACTTTTAGCGAGAATATTGTGATTGGCGGGCTGCATACATATACAATGCGTAATGTACATACATATTAAAACAAAATTCGATATATTCTACAAAGTGCAAAATAAATAAATGATAAAAAATGAAAATAAAGTAATATTCAAAATGAAAATAAGGTAATGCTAACCCATACGATTGCAAAGAAGATAAAATCATATAAAATACGTAAAGTAGTAAAATAATGGACAAAACAAAATACATTTCCTTAGAAACTTAAAATTCATTTACAAAAACACAAAAACAATGTTAAGTACTTAACATATATCTTTTCTGCTTTGTACCATGCATCAAATAAATATGATAGTAATACATTCAATTTAATGTTCCAAACTTATTAATCTGTTTTCAATGGTGATTAAGACTTTTAATAACATTTTTCGCTTCATTTGAATAACGTCATATCATCTTCACGTCCTTAGACTATAGATTACATTCTCGACTGTAAATATATCGTGTAAACCAATTCAAATTTAATAGATCAGCCACTTTAATATATTATCATGTTTTTATTCGCCACTCCATGTCGTTTTAATTGATGCTACGTGATTTTTTATTCAGGCTCATATTTCATAAAGTCTTCGAATTCGTACCATGTGGTAGACATGCTTGATTTCTTACTGACACATTTGCCACTAGTAAGAACTATCTAGGTGGACTTAATTATACATTTGTACCATTTTAACCCCATTTTTTTCATTTTCTAAAGATTTATATCTAAATTAAATTTGCGGTACTATTTGAGTTCCACTAGTTTATTTTTTAAGAAGTCACTTTAAAACATGTCGCGTCAGAGACATTAACTATGTTCTCGCAGAGTGGGCTGCAATTTGTTGAATACCTTGAGATTGCGTATGTCCGTCCTATTACGATGGTGAAGATGTACCGAAGCTTGTAAAACAGAAAAACTTCTTTGGGGCCTTCACGTTGGCTACTAATGTTGCTAGAGTGTAAGTAGTCTCTTCTATCCGCGTGGAAGAGGCCCTCCACCTGCTGAGTGCCAACTATAGAGCCCACCTCTCATGCCCACATCCCTACTGAAGGATATTTTCACCACCTACTTAATTTTAAACAAGTGATTGTGCAGATTACGCTTTCTGCTTATTATTTGAAGTCTTCGTCTGGTTTTGGGTAATGAAAACGAAGTTGGCGTTTTCCAAGTCAACTGCAGTTGCTGGGAAGATCTTTCACATCGTCCCTGTACAATCGGACGGTAACGAGAACGGGAATAGTAACGAAAACGAGAAAAAAGTTAAATCATGCGATACTAGTGTACCTGCACAATACATTTTCGAGAACGAAAAGCCAACCGGTAACGAGAACGGAAAAATTGGTCAAATTTCAATTTTCTCGTTCTCGGGACCAATAGCGTGACTGGAAAAGCTGAGTTTGCGCAAAGTGTAGTATGCATGTGGCTCGTCTTACAAATCGAATATATACATAACCCTTCATAACACAAATCGACCAAAAAATAATAATGAACGATATAAATAGCAGTCATTATTATGTCACAGTACAAGCAATAACGAAGGATGACAATAAACATATATATTATAAAATGCGTGTATATGAGAAAAATATGTATCTTTATCTAAGAAATCCATTCTTCTCTTATTTAGCTAAATGAAAAAATTAATGATAGAGATTAAATTTTATTAATCTGAGGCCGGATTCCGTAAGCTCGATACAAAACCCTCACTCGAAACGGTACGTTACTCGAAGTCGAAAGAAAAAGCGATTCTGTAAGCTTTTCGAGTAGGAGCTCGAGCTCCTTTGGCGAAAAGGATGCAACCGATGTAAATAATTGCAAATTTTGGTTCAAAAAGTCACATTAGGTCACATTCACAGTTTTTGGAAATTTTAAAAAGATTATAGGCTATTTAAAATTATAGATATAAAAGAAGATGTTATCCATTTTTCACAATATGTTGCTTGAAGATAATGCTGAGAATAATCGACAATTAGTTTTATACAGAAGACAGTTGCGGGATAACAGTAATCCATTTCCAGTGTCAGAAATGAGATTTATTGAACTATTTCGAGTAATAAAAGCACTTGCAAATTTTTCAATAGAAACGTTAATCCAGCATTTAGCAGTAAGTGTAAGAAGGACAAAAATATCTCCTGAAATAAGAGTTCTAGTTGCTCTAAGATTCTATGGAACAGGAAGTTACCAGAGGAGTATTGGGGAAGATTTTAATTTTGGAATAAGCCAAACATGTACGCATAGATGTATACATGAAGTAACAATGGCAATTTGTGACAATTTGGCAGACATCTATATAAAATTTCCACAAACACCCCAACAACGTAATAGAGTTCGTGTAAATTTTATGAATCGGTTAAATTTTTCTGGTGTAATAGGAATATACCACATGTTTGTGCTGTGAACAGCATTTATAAGGCGCCAAATTGTAAATTTCAGGTGCAATTGATGGAACCCATATTGCTATTATTAAACCAATAGAGGAACAAGTTCATTAATATTACTGTTTATTTGTAACATGCCATTTTCAATAGTGTTCGCTATACTGTGGACAGCTTCCCTCACTTCTTGCAATGTCTCAGTACCCTGCTGCATTGTTTGCATTAAGGTAGTAATTACTTGCACAATACTACCAAATCCTTGCTGTATTGTGCTGTTGATATTTTCGGGCATTCGAAGGCTTTCTTGAAACAATACATTGGTGTTATTTGCTGAAACTTAAAATGATTATGACCTTACTTACAATTTCTAGGCATTAACTTACATCTGCTGCACTCGAACATTCAGGTTGTATGTTGATATTGTTCGCTTCTGTTACTAGTTAGTCACTAGTTTATTAATCAGGAAGATATTTGATGTAAACTAAAATAGAATTAATACATACCTCATCTATTTCTCTTTCCAATTTTTTTTTGTTAGGCACTTCTTCAATCAGCAGCTAAAATCAATTGAATGATTTGGAAGCATTATTTGCAATAACACTTTATTACCCCACGTTCAGGTACTCCTACGCCTTCAGCAAAACTAGAGCCTAATACCGACAAAAATCGCAACTCTAATTGAGTGAGGTGTTTGCTACATTGTGGACCTCCACCAGTCCCATTTAAATCGAATTTTATAGTAGCACTCTTGCGTTTTAACGCATACTTAAAATCCACCCAAGACTAAAATATATTACCAAATACTCATGCATTTTACAAATGTTAACTTCTGCTTACCTTTTGCCACTTTTCAACAGACCTTTCTCCATACCCAGCAGCATTTAGTTCTTCAACTAAATTTCTGATTCTCACGTCCATTCGCTGCCGCGAACTTGCCAGTGGCGAATTATGTTCTTCCATATAATTCAGCATTATTTGCCAATGTATTTCCTTAACTTTGAATGCCATCTGTAAGTCATAAATTATATCTCAAATGCATGTATATACGTTTTATGTAATATAAGCGAAGCTTACTTACATTAAAAAATATTCATTTAAATAAGTTTGTTTCAGATAAAAAATTATTTTTTGAGAAGTAAATTAAGAACGTCGTTTCAAAACTAGCACTTGAGTAGAAATAACATAATATACCTGCTTATCAATTCGCTAGTTCCAAAAGTAACATGTGTTTTAAATAACATTGTAAAATTTATTATTAAGAGAGGACCCAAAACGCATATTTGAAAATTATATTTTACCACCATAAATGCTAAAGAAGGATAGAGTACACAACTCCGCTTGTGGAAGAGAAACAAAGCTGTTAGTCGAAAGTGAAGTATCTATCGAGTAAAACGTTTCGAGTTTGACGATAGTTACGTACAAAATACCGAAACTTTCGAGTTCGACGATATCGAGCTTACGGAATCCGGCCGCTGGCAGGAGAAAAGTGATGTAAACACTAAATATCACTAAATTTAAATAAATATCCATAATCGTACACATAATCTTATCGTTAATTCAGAATCTAGAAAAGCTTTCCGTTTGCGTTCACGTTCTCGTTATCGTTTCCGTTCTCGTTGCCGTCCAATTCTGCAGCCGCCTTTCCTTTGAAAATACGAACCAGTTGTTCGCGAAACGTCAGGGACAAAAAACCTAGCGACACGGCGGAACCCGACAACCGTTACGACTATAAATTTCGTTTTGTTTGCATTAGATGTCAAGAATAAAATTACTCATGTATGTACTACATCATATATGTTTTAGTAGTTTGCATAAAATGCATACAAACGTGATATGACAAAGATATGGAAAACGCCTGTTTAAATTACTATAGAACGTTATAACTTATAACTATAAAGTAACTACATTGTAGAAAATCAACCATGGCTGCTTGGATCTCGCTCAAATTCGTATTCGTATTATTAATTCTGTGGTGCTTTTCTAAGGGACGCTAACTTTTTAACATTAAGATCAGTATAGGAATTCTGTAAGCTCGACGTCGAGTGAGTCGACACCATCGGAATTCTGTAACGCTTACTAGACACCTAGCCGTCGACCAACTCGTGTCGTTTGGGTCTCGCATCTCACTCTATTACATTTTGCTTGGTTTCTATCACTCTTCAAGAGAGGACATTTTCTTAGCGGCTATTCAAAACCAAAATGTATTAATTGTTTGTTTATATTTGTAATTGTATTATGTGATATGATATTTTACTATCCTATGTAATAGAAGACGGTTTGATAGAAAATCACTAATTTAAAACATTTGTAGAATAATATACACCTATTTATGAATGTTTTCCTAGAATTTTTCAATTCTTATGCGAGCATATTGATTAATGTTTTGTTTATACTAACAATTTATTTTAACTTGAAATTTAACAAAATTTGTTTTAACGTAAGGATGTTAAATAACGCTCTTTTATACATTATCACTCCATATTTCTTTATATTAGATGGCGTTTAAAATAAGAGGTACAGCCATTGGAAAATCTCGATTAATTTTATGGAATGACATAAAAGACGCTAATTTCAACACCCAAAGCGAACAATAAATACAAAACAATTATCGGCGCAACTAATTAATGAATTAAATATTAAATGCTCTGGGATATTATCAGCAAATAAATGACAATATACGCACAATTAATTGAATAATTAGCATTAAAAATGGTCATGGAATTGCAGATATTTTAAAGCGCATTGAGAAAGAAATGCGCAGTCTTCAAATTTGATTAAAATGACATAAGTAGAAGTTCACGACAAAGTAAATAGTGGTTTTTAACACCATTAGAAAAATGTTTTGAGAATTTGTTGGGGCGCCTGAATTAGAAGCAACTAATTAATATTTACTCTTTAATCGTAGTAAATACATGAATTAATATTTTTGGGCAATTGACATCTAGTCATAATTAACTTCTAATTATTCTTTCGTGCTGATAATAAATTATCGAATATGGGCAAAATAAATAACGTATAGTTGAATATATTACAATAACACTACAATATTATTTTACAAAGTATTAGCTATCAAGCCATTTTTGACGGTAAAAAAATTACCAAGTTTGGCACTTTTGAACATAAATTACCAATTCCCCATTTCATACTCGACACTCTTACAGAATTCCGGTTGGTGTCGACGTCGAGTTAGGCTAGTGTCGAGTAGCTGGTATCAAGTCATAGTTACTGAATCCCACTGCAGGTTCTGGGCGCTTAAACAGGAGCGTCTGAAACACTTGTGGTGGCACTGTATTTTAGTTTTGCAGTTTTAAGTTCTAACCATATGGTATTTTCAAAATAATCAAATAATTCAAATATATATAAGGCACTCCAAGTTATAATAACATAATAAATAACAACATATAATAAAACATCATAAATATGCAATGCGACCACACAGATAAATTAAAAGTATTTCATATTAGTACATAACTATAACATAATACTTAATAATTAAAGTAAATTTCAATGGATAACGCAACACACTGTTTTTTAATACAAACGCTCGTTTTATCAAAGTTAAAAATGTAGAAGAAATAGTTATTTACTTAATCATTATATTTTCCATATCCCAGAACTTTTACGTTGCTGTTATTGGCTATATTTGATGAAATACAATGTTGTCGGTTGTCTTTGGTAAAATCAAACGCTTTCCTTGTTTCTTCCTTTACGTTGGTTTGTTTAGTTTCCGTCGAATTATTTAATTGCTTTGCATATCCAAAAGTTCCTTTTAGAACTAGACGTATATTTACGAAAATGCCACGTGCATTGTGTTAACAGGCGAAAGAACTAATCAGTCCGCTGATTATATATTTCGAGCAAGAACGCAACAACAACGGTCCCCTGTTACCGTTGACTGCTGTCAGAGAGGTACATTATATTCTATTTCTGCATGCACGATAATAACGGCATAAAATTGTTATATTTTAACGCGTCACTGCTGCTGCAAATGTAAGTATTTGGGCTGTGAGCAAGATATCAAACTCGGCAAAGTCGCTGGAAGCATTGCCTTCCTGCAGCAAGAGCAGAAACAAATTAAAACCAATTGTGGATATTGATGAAGCAAGCAAAACTTATGCGCAATGTAATTTACCAAATGTACCATAATCGTATGATAAACTGCATTCTGCGTAATCAGATGTGCTAATGCCAATTTATTTTAGAACACATTACACGTTCATCTCTTTTATGTAAATTGAAAGAAAGAGATTTATTTAGTAGAGGCATTTCTTTATTAGAAAAGGTTTTAAAAAACATTTGGTTTACGTGGAAAAAAGATGATCCTTGATGAGGACTAATGGAACATCATATTGCATTACATCATGTTGAGTTTTTACAACGATACGTAAAGAAACAATAGCCCACTGTTTATGTAGATGAAACATGGATATTTGAAAATGGCAGCAATAATTATTCTTGACTGAAGGCAAGAGGTTTGTTTTATTACGAATCTAATTTCTGTTTCTCACCAAGCTTGTTTATAGATATATAGTTTTACATGCAGGCAATAACAATGGTTTCATACCAGCTGCTTCACTTATATTTTGTTCAAAAACAAGAGGGCATTACCACGGAGAAATGAACAAACAAAATCTTAGAAAATGGTTTACGATACAGTTGTTACCAAGTATAAAACCTAATTCTACGATCATTATGGATAATGCTAGTTATCACTCTGAATTAAAAAACAAAGCACCATGCTAGTTGGAGAAAAGGCAATATTCAAGAATGGCTGGCAAATAACATTACATATGATCCTAGCATGTAAAAACATCAGTTATTACATCTAGTTGCATTGAGTATTCGTTAAAATAAGTTAAAGCAAGTAAATAATAGTGTATAAGTTAGTAGACATAAACCACCGAAGAAATATGTGATAGACAAACTAGCACATGCACATAGCCACATATTGTTAAGATTACCACTGTATATTCAACCCTATGCAAAACATAAGGGAAATTGCAGAAACATATTACAATCGTCACGTTCCACAACATCAAACACCAGTGATCACAACCGATTTTGGAACAAAAGCATTGAAATGATTAAGGGAATGTATTTCATAAAAGGAGAAAGAATGTTTGTTCCACCTTCATTGAAGAATTGGGTTACGACACTAGAAAACATGATGAAGCTGTGGTCTTTCTTGAACAAGAAAGGCTATAAATATCTTTTAACATGTCGGCTAAATCAAGATTCTCTAGAGAATTTTTTTGCAGCAGTTAGAAGCCATGGAATATTAAATACGAGGCCCACCACAGTTCAGTTTGTGGCAGCTTGCAAAACATTACTAATTAATAATATATCTTCGAAACATTCATTGAATGCTAACTGTGAGGATGATGACAGTTTTAGTGTCACCAAACTCAATTAACTTTCTGTTTAATGTGCCAGAAAGAAGAAATGAAAAAACTCAACCAGAACAGGTCAAATTATCCATTGGTATTGACCAGGCTAATTTGAGGCGCATAAATAACTTTAATCTTGCGTGTTTTTCTGGTTATATTTTAAAAAAATTGTATGTAATTTTTGAAAACTGCGCTGTCTGTGAAGAGTTACTTGTTGCCGAAAAGCCGAATGTTTATCATTCCTTAATTGAAAGACGGGAGTTTTACCGAATGCGACATTTGACATATCCCATAGTAACGTTCATGAATGCTGCCGCTGACATAAAGACTGTCATATTCAATGAATTATTCGAAAATTGTACAAATCTAAGTGTCGTGCAGCAATGTTTTGATAGTAAATATTGGTTTTTTGACCTACAGTACGCAGAGAATTGATTCGGATGCAGTTGATAAATAAACTTGTAAACATACTTATTTATAAATGGTGTCACGACGTTAATTGTATTTTACGAGGAAAATGCAATGCGTTCAACGAAAGTGACGAAATAAATGTGGCTGCATTTAGAAAATATAAAAAATTGACAAAAAGGCCAACTACGTAAATTGTTAATACATTTATGTATCTTCTTTTTAACGTATTTTGTTCTTTTTTAAATATATTTCATTACATTTACATTTCCTTGTATTATTGCTTAACCACTGATAATATATAGAAATACAATAAATACTTTCAACATCAAGGAAAATCATTGGTTCAATTAATTTTTGTGTTGGATAGTATCTATACCTACGAGTATGGATCAAGCAACATAAAATTGATTGCCAAAATGCATTTTTTTTATATCTAAAATCGAATAGTACAGCTTTTGCAATATCGCAAAGTAACACTGGTTGCATATATTCTGCCCAAAGAATCCGTCTGCCCTCGAGGATGTTACCAACTGTAACCTAAACATTGTTGAATTTTATAGGTTTTAATGTTTATTATTAGCTGGAAATAAAACACCTTAAGCAGATAACCAAACCAAGTTGTCTAATTTGTTCTCTGTGTCTACTCGCACCTTACAATATATTATGCTCTTCTACAGAGGTTTTCACATTGACCAACAGAGGTCGCATTTAACCTTAAAATTTCTTAGATTCAAATTTTAATAGCTTCTCCAAATTTTAAGGTTAGTTTTTACATACAAAAACAAATGCACAAAATATTAACAATAGATAAACAGCTGAAATACAAATACATTTTAACTATTTTTCTTACTGGTTAATTTACATATGAACTTGGTTTTAAAGTACTGAAATTTCACAGTTCCGAGGGGTTTGGTCAGAACATCAGCAACCTGCTCCTCTGTTGCACTATATTGCAAATTTACAACACCTTCACGCACTTTCTCGTTTATGAAATGGTATCTTACGTCTATGTGTTTACTCGGCTTAATTGTCCATTTTTAACAATTGTTATTGCACTTTGATTGTCCATAAACATGTCTATTTTAATATCACCACCCGTCAGTTCGTCTATTATTGTTTTTAGGTATATAAGTTCCTTCACGCACTCTGCAGCAGCAATATACTCTGATTCCGTACTTGATAAGGATACAACGGGTTGCTTTCTTGATCGCCATGATATCGGTCTACCACAAAGGAATATTATGTAACCGATTGTACTTTTGCGAGTTTCAGTGTCTCCTGCAAAATCTGAATCACAAAAGGCAACAAATTTGTCACAGTCAGAGTCATTATAAGCTATTCCTTCAATTTTCGTTGATACTAAATACCTAAACACACATTTCACATTCACTATATCTTGCTCGGTTGGAGTTTCCACTCTTCGACTGCAAAAATTTACTGCATATAAAATGTCCAGTCTTGTTTTATTCACTAAGTGTGGCAAGCTACCAACTGCTTCTCTATATGGGTATCTTTGAGATGTTTTCTTATCTTCATCAATATCGTTAGAAAACATAGGCACAGCCACTGGTTTTGCATTTTGCATATTAAATCTCTCTAATATTGCCTGTATATAATTTTCTTGACCTGGTGTTATTCTTCCAGGTTGATTTGTAATTTCAATGCCTACAAGTTTCTTAGGATCTTGAAAAATTGTCATTTCAAATTCTTGCTCTAAATTGTCCAATAAATTTGTCAGTTCCTCTGGATCTTTGCTTATCACCATTCCATCGTCCACATAAATAGCTAAAAATGAGATTTGGCTCTCATTTTTAAAAATACATTAATCACTTTTCAACGGAATTAAATCATTTGACTTTAAAAAATTTGAAAATCTTTCATTCCACTTCAGCGGTGCCTGTTTTAATCCATACAATGATTTCTTCAATCGACAAACTTTATTGTTAGTGTTTATAGTATCATAACCTTCAGGTATGTCCATATAAATTTCTTCTGGTTACCATACAGGAACGCTGTTTTAATGTCAAAAGTGGTAATCGTCATATTATTTTTGGTGGCTAGAGCAAACAAAATTCTGAGTGAATTAGCATTCACAACTGCGCTAAAAATTTCATTGTAATCTATGCCACTATGTTGTTGACATCCTCTTATCACCAGTCTTGCCTTATATTTGCCATCATCCTTTATTATAAAAATCCATTTGCTTGTTAAAAATCTCCTGTGACTAACCTCATTCTTATAAACATAGATCCATGTTTGGTTCTTACATAGTGATTCTTTCTCTTCTCGAATAACTTCTATCCACTGATTTTTTTCTGGTCCGTTGATAGCTTCCTGATAAGTCAAAAAGGTTTCATCTTCTGAATCCAATATATAGTCCTCTAGTTTTACGGGTATTTTAATTTTTTTTTCCACTTCTTGTTTGATCTCTGCCTTCTCCTAATTGTATATCTTCTTCTTGCTCTTCTTGAAATTGTTCTTCTGCTGGTATCCATTCTTGTTCAAGGTCTTCTTTCGATATATATTGATCCTCGTTTTTCCTTCACCTCCAGTTTTATATTCATTTAATCTTACTTCTCATCATTTAATCTTACTTCTAATCTTGATTCTGCTGTTGTTCACTGACTGTTCGGGTTCTGTAAACACCACATCTCTACTTACTATGATTTTTCTTGATGTTTTATCCCATAAACGATAACCGTTTAATGAATATCCCACAAATATATATTTTTGACTTCTTGAATCAAGTTTCTGCGTGTAACCCACTCTTTTTGCATATGCTCTAGAACCAAAAATCTCCAATCTTGAAAAAACTGGTTTCGTTTCTGTCCAGCATTCTATAGGAGTCTTATCCCCTGCTTCAGTTGGGCTTCGATTCAATAGATATGTTGCTAGGTAGGCGGCCTCACCCCAAAATTCTTTGCTTATTTCTGCATCAAAAATGAATGCTCGGGCCTTTTCTAAGAGTGTCCTGTTTAATTTTTCTGCTTTCCCATTAAGCTGTGGAGTATAAGGTCTAGTAAAGTCCAACACTATACCTTTGTTTTTGCACCATTATTTAAAATTTGTGTTTGCATACTGACCCCCATTGTCACAACGTACTTTAGCTACCTTTATATTTTGCAATGCCTCTGCTTCCTTAATGAACTCATTTAGATATTCTGCAGCTTCGTTCTTATATCTCAATAGATAAATTCTAGTGTAATGGGTGTAGTCATCAAGCACTGTCAATATATACCTCTTGTCATCCCAAGTTGTGGGTTCGATAGGTCCATAGATATCTGTATGTAGAATTTCTAAACACCTACTCGCTCTCTGTCTTGATGTCTTAAATGGTAGTCTTGTTTGCTTGGCCTGTAAACATATTTCACATTTTAGTTCATTTTAGTTCATTGCAGTGGTCTTTCTTAAGTTTCATTCCAGTTGACATGTCAATTCATTTCTTCATATTGTTCAATCCTAAGTGTCCCAGTTTTCTGTGCCATTCTTTTGTTTTTTCTTGATCTTGTATTAAGTAACTATCTTCTGTTTGATCGAGATCCACCAAATATAAACCATTGTCACTCTTTATTCCTTCAAGTATTTTACTATTATTTTTCTTTATTACTACCTTTTCTTTTGTAAAAACGATTTCTCCGTCATTCCCCATTATTGCATTCAGCAAAAGAAGGTTTTTTCTCAAATCTAGAGCAAATAACACATCTTTCAACACGCATGCCTTTCCCTCTGTTTCCTTTTCCTTCTGACTTCATTTTCTCATTTTTCTTGGCAACTTGTATACTTGAACTTGTTGCTTCTAGTGTTGAGAACAAATCTCTTAAATTTGCCACGTGTGACGAACTGCCAGAGTCAACAACAAAACTGTGCACCAAAATCACGATTTTCTGTAAAGAATGCTATTCTATCTTGATCTCGCTTGTTTTTGTTCCTGTAAAAACAATCTCTCTCCATGTGATTGGTTTTCTTACAGATGCCACATGCTTTCATGTTTTTCTTTATACTTGAACTTTGGTTACCCGTATGAGAATCAGAGCAATTCCTGGCTATATGCCCTGTATTTACACACTTAAAACATTTTCTTTCTTCATTATCTCTTTTACAAAATTTTGTACTGTGCGTTCTGCTTTAGATCTTCGGCAATATTTTTCTGAACTTTCAAAAGCTACTTTATTTTCACATTCTTTACTCTTATTTCTTACCTCTTCCGCCAACAATCTTGCTGTTAATTCCTCCAATGTTTTTTCATTTGTAGCAGCTGATTCCCATGCAGTTAAAAAGTGTCCATACTCTGCAGGCAAAGTGGATAATATCTTAGAAATTATCAAGTTCTCATTAATTACTTGCTTTAGTGTTTTTAATTGATGTGCTATATTTTCTATCTTGCTTATATGTAAACCCATATCCATGCCTTTTTCATATGAAAAACTATAAAATTGCTGAAGTAACAAACAAATTTGGTCTCTTGTACACCCCTCAAATATGCTTGCAATTTTGTCAAACATCTCTTTTGAATTCTTGCAATCTATAATATATCATGTATTTCTTATCTATTGTTGTCACAATTAATCTTTGAGCTTTCGCGTCTTTCTTAGTCCAATCAGCTATATCTTCGTCCTTCGTAAGGCTAGAGTGTAATTTTGCCCCATTTACTGCAGCATACAATTCGTGAGCTTTTAGCGTTACAATTAACTGAAATTTTCAGATCTGGTAGGAAGTTTCACCTACTAATTTTTCGATATGGCACAACTCTTCCGAATACGACACCATCTTTTCCTTTATTTTCCCGCGTATTACTTTTTACGTCTTTTAATGTTTTACTTGCACAACTTTACGTTTTACTTTACTTTTATATATCCAGCACAACTGCGCCCATAAGCTGTTGAATTTTATAGGTTTTAATGTTTATTATTAGCTGGAAATAAAACACTTTCAACAGATAACCAAAACAAGTTGTCTAATTTGTTCTCTGTGTCTACTCACACTTTACAATATATTATGCTCTCTGCATAGAGGTTTTCATATTGACCAACAGAGGTCGCATTTAACCTTAAAATTTCTTAAATTCAAATTTTAATAAACATAGGGATGCGCTTTACTATTAAGTGAGCCATCTTTATATAACTAGTCTGTGGTCAGTAGCGTCGCAAACTATAGACAGACCAACACGTGCACCACACGATACGCAAAATATATTGTGTAATAGTTTGTCAGTGTAGTTGTTTATTAAAGTTGTTAAATTTTAGAGTTGTCTAATTTATAAATAACCAGCACCCGACGAACTCCCACAAGTACTACCACGGAGAGCGTTCTCATATTTGTGACCTTGATCTTCTTTTTTCATTCGTTCATAGATATTTGGTAGAGAGCGCAAGAATCGAATTATACAGACAAGTACGCATGCGCATTCTTAAATATTACCCAGATATTACCATTC
Organism: Trypoxylus dichotomus; assembly: GCA_023509865.1. Taxonomy (NCBI): domain Eukaryota; kingdom Metazoa; phylum Arthropoda; class Insecta; order Coleoptera; family Scarabaeidae; genus Trypoxylus; species Trypoxylus dichotomus. The sequence goes on from CM042079.1 coordinate 32,718,642, forward strand.
CGTTAGAAGTTATGTGAGATTATGTTTCTATTGTTACACATGGTTATCAGTTATTCGCTTCGTTTTTGTGATTTAGTCGCAGTTTTAACGCTTAATTTTGTTGAATGTTTTACGTTTTTGTACATAAATACATTAAAAAAATTATTACATTCCGTGAACGTTTTTATACCACTTTTCGTACATAGTTTACTTCTATTTAATGTTCATATATAAGTGCCAGGTATAGAAAGATTATACCTGTTTACATTGTGAATATTTTAATTATTATATTTAATTATCTATTACCATTAAAATGCAATAAATTTCGAAAATTTGTTGTTATTTATTTTACAATTCTGGTTTGTTGTGGTAGGAATACATTGCTTTCCAAGAATATCAAGCAAGCAGTTCTATTTTGGCAATATACATACTTATTTCAGCATACATGCTTTATTGTGTAACAAATATTCTTCTTGCTATATTCGCAACATATGGAGCAGATAGCAAGAAGAATATTTGTTACAATAGAACTTGCAGAATATATTACATATACATGATTTGAAATCGGGATTTAGATTTGGCGGTTTGAAATACTTTTTAGACAAACGGTAGGTGGCGCTAAGCAACCACAAAATAATATCGAAGAGATTCCTATATCATATATATTATCTCTGAGTACTACCGTTTTGACATTCGATGTCGAACGAAAACTTTAATAACTCATCAGATGGCACTTTTAGGGTCACAAACTTCACTATGGAACTGTCCCATTTCGTGAAGTTACCTCTGATTAAAATATCTTTTACATATTGTATATTTTTGATAGTTCCTGATTTGCATGATAATAAGCAGTTCGACCTGTCCTCGGTCACGGTCGTGTTCGGTCGATTCTACTCTGTGCACGTCTAGAGAATTCTATTCGCATGAGTACCAAATCCGTTACCATAACCCTTTTGACATATTTATTTTACTTTAATGCACAAACAAGTCTTACTAATATTAATTTTGTAATACAGTGAAAATTTATGGCAAAAATTCTTTCCTATAATGACTAATAGATTACAAGGAAATTACTGGAGATAATTATTGTAAAATAAACAATGTTACTAATAATTTGATGATTACAACTATTACAAGATCTGCAATAATTTTCTATGTGCGACTTTGAAAGCAGTGACAATGAATAGAGTTCAAATGAGGCCAACAAACAAAAACACTATGCTGAAAGTAGTTATACTAGGAGATGGAGGTGTAGGTAAAAGTTGTTTGATGAATCGGTTTGTATCTAATCATTTTGATGAGCATTCCTTCCATACAATAGGAGTTGAATTTTTGAATAAAGATATAGAAATAGATGGTGAGACCTATACACTACAGGTCTGTAGACTACATTTATTACGTTTTGCAACAAAGCAATATGTACTAGTTTCATTTATAGATATGGGACACAGCCGGACAAGAACGGTTTAAAACGTTAAGGACACCATTTTATAGAGGTAGTGATATATGTCTGCTGACTTATGCCATTGATGATAAAGTTAGTTTTCGTAATTTGTCAATGTGGAAAAATGAATTTCTGTATTATGCTGATGTTAAAGAACATTCCCAGTTTCCATTTATTGTAGTGGGAAACAAAGTAAGTGCCACATTAGATTTTGCTATTAATACAATAAATTGTCATAAAAGACGATCTTTCTTGAGTAAATTGAGGCTATTGAAGTGATTTTTATTTACAAGTTGGTACAGCAGTATCGAATGCTTGCATATCAGTTAGTATAACATTTTCGGTATCTGAAAAACTTTGCCAAGTTTTAGGTTAGATTTAAATTGTTTTTAAATTCTGCGATTTTCTAATTATATTCAGTGAAAACAACAAGTTTCGAATGACCATTATCATTTCAGATGAAATAAAAACATTACTTACCTATGTCAACATCAAAGTGTAACAGTTTTTCTTACTTTGTAGCCTTGTTTAAATAGATTTATCATTAGCTTTTTACTTACTTTGTATTGCGAAATTATCTGCCTACTCCTGCTTAATACCATAGTAGTTTCCACAAAATGTTAAATTAGTATAAAAATTGCCTGTAACTGCTTCACATCGCGGTACTACATTTGATATGCCAACAGATACCAATTTTGATGTAACATCAAATACTTGAAAATTCGCGATATTTTGTGGTGTGGGCTGGTATCAGATACTGCTGTAAATCATAATCAGTAATACATAAGGACATAAATACAAAACTTTAATTATAATTATCTACTTCTGTTTAAATTCTTTCATTGTTATAAAAAAGATGATGCAGATTATATCTACTTTATAAACAATTTAATTTGTTCTACTCCATACCCACAGCAAACTTATTTCAACCTAATTCACTTTTTGTCTTCATAACTTCTAGTTCTTAAAATGTACTAATTTACATCTACATATCATATCTACTACTTTTGGGGTCATTGAAAGAAGTGTTTCACATCTTTTCAGGTTTCAAATGTCTTCAAATTAATTGCTAAATTTATCTACATTTAAGATATGTAATGTAACAAATCGTACGATGATACCATAAACTAAGAGTTCCTTAGTGTGAACCCTGGTGCCCCGGGGTATACACAGAGTAGACGGGGACCCTGAGAGGTACTCCTGCGCACGCGAGCAAACAGCGGTCTGGAATATTCTAGAATAAACATTTCGAAACAGCTTCTAAGTTAATTGAACTTTCTAGAACTTGTAGATTACATCGTTCCAGTGACTTATAAAGCTTCCAGAAAGTTATGGAACATTCTCGAAGCACATAGAATATTTCGGAAAAGTATGGAACTTTGGCGAAGTTTGTAAAATTTTGGAGTTATATAGCATACTATCGGACATTCTCAAGGTTTCATAAAATGCTAAATGGGTGGTGCGGCTGGTATAAATATGGTACCACTTTGGTCTAAAGAATAATCATGGAGTGAACATCCTCTGAGAAGAAAAGTAAACGGTTTTGAGACGCCCACTATCAGAGCAGCGCACATTGTTTGAGTGTGTTGTTTTGTGTTTCCGTAAAGTCATAGGAAAAAGAAAAGATTTTTATTAAATACGCAACGGAAACATCGTAAATACGATGATAGCTATTTTAATTTTGGGTTTACTTCAATAGAAGTAAATAATGAAGGAAGTCCACAGTGTGTGCTCTGGCACCCGAGTGTATGCTCCCTAGTAAGCTAAAGTGACATCTCGCGTCCAATCATTCTAACAGTTAAAAAATCCCGCGAATTCTTTAGCGGGTAGTTATAAGATTTAAAAAAAGGAAAAAGTGTTTCCTAGAGAAGCCTCAGTACCAAGTAACGCACTGCTAGCAGCTTTTAAGGTCGCATACAGAGCATTGAAAGGAAAAAAACCTCACATCATTGCAGAAGAGCTTATTTGACAAGGTTAATATTATGTTGGGAGAATAGATGGAAAAATTCATTTCAAAAGTGCCTTTGTCCAACAACACTATTAATTGACGAATACATCATATAATTCTCCTGAATTATATTCTATATTGATCGTCAAGATCTTTCTCAATGATCAATAAAGAAAGTAATAAACACGGAATTTAGTTTGCAGCTTGATGAGACTACTAACAGTAACAAATACGCATATCTTATTTCTTATGTACGCTCCGATGATAATATTGTTAAAGACTTTCCGTTCTGCAAAAGCATAATTAGAAACGCAAAGATTCTAGTCTTAGTTAAGATACTTGGCAAGTTTATAACCAAAAATGATTTGGATTGGAAAAAGTGCATCGGTATGTGTACCGATGAAACTCATGAATGGTCGCTATGGTGAAATGCAGCGCTTATTCGCAGCAAAGCACCGTGGAGCGAGAAATTAGAGTGACAGTGTCTAACCTTGTTCCGCGTTATGAAAAAATGTGTGGCAATCCTAAACTCACCCGTCACATTAACCTACTTGAAGGTTTTCACCGTTTTCTTCATATTTTTTGTATTTTCACATTTTAGTTTAATGGTTCAGTTTTAATAAATGTGAACTTCACATTGTGAGTTTTATCTTAAGAGTGGTTTTCATTTCTGTGCTTGACATTGTCATTGTACACCTACATATTTTGACAAGGAGGTCGGTACAAAATACTAAATCTATAGGTGCGCTGCGAATTGATAAACTCCTGCGATAAACATTTCACACTTACATAATGTAATATCTTTCATTTGTTAATTAATGACTAAAATTTACCTGCTTGCAAATATTACTAAACAAACCAATAAATGTGATTACTGGCCTACGTTAAATTGGTGGAAAATATTTAGAAATTATAAGGGCTATTTTTGTTTTGTTTTTTTTTTCAACCTTCGTTAGCTCATAAAAACAAGATAAATGTAAATAACAAAATGAATTTATTACCAAAAGTTATGTACAAACATGGTTACTTTTCTACAAAATCACTGTGAAGATTGATGCATTTGTCATATCAATGGGCAAGCCTTTCAATCTGCTCTGAGCAGTATGTTGCCGCCAGTGAATTGAAATGGAGCGTAACGTTGTTTTGAAGTTCCTCTGTACTCTAGAACAAGTATGGGCAACCTTTGACATGTTGGGGACCAAACTTTAGTGTACAAATACGTTCGCGGGCCGCGTTTAAAAGTAGTCCATTTTAAAGTAGTGTTCATAATTTTTAGCGATAGGTATCAGACATGAAATAATACGACAATGTTATTATAATGCAATTCATTAAAATAAGAAAATGAAATGAAAAAAATGGGTACAACGTTATAATTAAATCGTGAATTTTTTTTTAATTGGGTTTTTCAAAATTTCTGTGCCGGTTGTTGCCCACATATGCTCTAGAAGCTCAATTACACAGTTGTGTAGGAAATTAATTCTGTGGCACATTTAACGAGGCGGTTATCCTTATAACTGGGCGAATATTATTGGCAAGGAAATAAACGACATTTATTATCTGACATATTTTGTTTCAGTCTATTTCAGTACCTTTGGAAAAATTTTGTACTGCATTTCGAGAACAAAAAAGTTTATTTCAAATTTATGAATGATCCTTCAAATTAATTATTAATTTTCCAGTTATTACTGTCCGGCTTGTATTGATACTTTTAACACAAATAACACGAAATTTAGATCACCTTTGGCGTATCTCAAATATGAAATGAATTGAAAAATTCACTACTAAAAACTACTAAATAACAAACTTCATATTCAAATTTCTTACACTTAAAATTCGCCCAACTATTAATAAAATCTTATAAGCTTTATGTGTTTATCAGTAAATCCATAATTATTTTCTCTAGAAACGTATGTTTATGTATAAAGGAATTACGCGAACCGTATTGATTTTGTATCCCATTCGTTTCCTTAAAATATCGACATGAAACTCAGTTCCTACTGATGTGGTTTAAATCGCTGTATTAAATGTAATGTTTATATAATTAATTGATCAACATGTGTAAATTTTTTTCTAGTCTGATGTTTCCAATGACGAAAGGGAGGTTTCACAAATAGAATTAGAATCTTGGTGTAACGAAAATGGCATCTGTAATTGTATAGAAACATCCGCTAAAAATGCGCGCAACGTACAGGAAGCTTTCAAAATGGCTGTACAGTATTGGCTAAAGGCGGAGAGCCGTGCTGATAAAAATGAATATGCATGTAATGATACAATAGACTTAACCAAAAAAAGTGGTGAAAGTAGAAGTTCTTGCTGCATTGGCGCTACTGAAGAATAGTATTCTTAAATAGTTTTAAGCTCTAATATCAACACACATTCACGCGTTACGTTCTATTTTCTTACTAATTCACCAAATAAATAATCTAAGTTGCTTGATGAGATTACCTTCGTCATTATTATTTTATTTATTTTAGTATATTGCGTAGTATTATTTTAAAATACCAAAGTAAACCTGTAATATACAAGTACATTTATGTAATAATAATATTCTGTGCTATTTATACACATTTTTGTATATTTTTTAGTCAAAGTTATTTTAATGCATTTACATTTACCTACAATATGTAATAATTTTTAATAAAAATCGTACTTTGAACCAATGAGACGATACGGTATATACAATAACAATTTAAAGAGTATCTTATTTCTACGTACTGTTCACAAATGTAAGAGACTTGACCAAAAGAATCAAAATCCGCGTGAAAAATGTAACAATCCACTTACCTTGTTTTACTGTATATCGGTAACATAAGTTATGTTAATGTATGCAGTCGGTTCTTTGTTGACTTGTAGTGTTTGTTTTTGCGTTTTATTCAATTTTTACTTAGTATTCGTAATTAACTAGTTAGTTATTTTTCAATTTTTTTGTGAACTTCGATTATCCCTTAACTAATTAAGATGTCACTAATTCGAAGCACTAATCATGGCATGGCGAATGTGGTGAATAATCAATTAACACACATTTTTTCATATTGTTTGCTGAATTATATAGTTCGTTTGCTAATTTTGACGAGACTGATATATTCAAACGATTGTTTACTTAAACCACTGATCATTTAGAATAAATGACGCTCTAGTAAACATACTATTTGTATACTCAAATTGTTATATTGAAAATTATTTAAAATGACTAGTTTGCAGCTTCAGCACTAGTCGTACTTATGGCATAATTGATTCTCTGCGGTTAGTACTTTTAGATTGTAATTTATTTAAATTGTTGGCCCGTTGCTCTTCAAACCTGTAAATTTTTGATTTCACATAACCCCATTCTATACCAGTGCGCTATTCTAAGTATGACAGCCATCCTGTTGATGCCATAGATTTTCCAGTGCAAAATTTTGAATTATACTTAATAAAGAAATTACATTGCTTTGTAATAAATCATAAGGTACTTATGTGTATTTAATACGTCGTCTATAAAAAAGGGATCAATAATATTATTTCATAGTATGCCAATCCACATATTTAACTTTTGGAGGTCGGTATATGTACGTAATGTAGTTATTAGAATGTGATCAATACCGAAATTACATAGGTTTATGTGCACAATGTAAGAAAAATGTTGGCTCGTCTGTGGATAGAACATTTGATAAAACATTCTTTTTCTGTGCGTATTTTTCGACAATACCTAAACAAAAGTGAATTGTTTCATTATTATCTTGCGAGAATATTTCATCTTTATTTAAGGCGATAACACCAGTATTTATTCTTTTTTGGAACTCTCCTTACTGTTAGACGTGACACATCTACTTGTTGACTTATTTGGATCCTTGTTTGCGCAAAATTATTTTCTACGCGAGCGCATATCATTATATCTCGGTTTTCGTTGTCTTTTTTGGTTCTATATTCAAATAGTGAAACACAACCAATGAAAACAATTCGTCATGATCTTCAATTCATGAAATGGATCTGCACTGTACCATGAGCTGTATCTAAGTGACGCAACACGAAGGCGGAATTAGAACTGCATCTAGTCACTGTCCGTATGCGCACTCCCTACTTATTCACCTTTTTCCATATTTACGTAAATGCGTGAGCACTACGTATGTATTTCACTCTTAGACTTGCAATAATTAAGCAACTTGGTGTAGTATAGTATGAACTTGTAATATATGAATTACTATATCTTGGCGCGCATTACAACTAAGCTATGAATGATGCTCAATTATTAACTGTTAGCTACTTCATTCGCATATGAATAATTTGTTTTCTGTGTACGCCGTTTGTTTTAGTAGAAAACTGATACCCTATCCATGTTTACTAGAGCGATGTCAGGACAAAATTACCTTTTTAGCTGATTGATATTTAGATTCTGGTACCTAATGAATCGTTTAAAATCTTTTAAATTAAAAACATAAGTGTTATTACAACTAAAACCTTACAAAAAAATCACGCAGCTGATATATGAAAGCCTGCATTTACTTACTTAATCATAGTTCACTAAAACCAGTATATTTATAAAAAATATATTCTATAACTTCAGCAAATTTCAGATGCCCTGAGTGTAATATAGAGAGAGTAGCTACAATAAATCATTGGTTGACTATAATTTAGTAAAATGTCTTGAAAATTAGGTATAAGCCATATTAGTGACAATACTCAAAAATATATAAACACAAATTATCAATAGTACAGGATAACTATTCTGGAATAAATATATTTTCTAACATTAGAATATTGTTCATACTTTTACTTCTTTCCAGATTATACACATATATTTACCATAAGCAGGTAACTCACACCTTATGCTTTAGCAAGCTATAAAAAATATGCAGTATCGTAAAAATAACTATTCCGAAATATAGTGAGAAAATCTTTGGAGAAATTATAAATATTTCTAGAGCCTTTAATATAGTAGTCACAAATTTCTTGCGCAATCTTAAATGCACCATTTTATCGAAAAGACTGCTTATTGTAGAATTGTTTTGGCAGTTTAGGAGATCATTGGTTAATAATACTTATTATAATAAAGTAGTTAATTACTTGTTTCTAAGTCGGCTTTAAGTACGTAGAATTCCATTTACTTAAAATTGCAAACAAAAAAAGCTAAACACTCGTACTTCGCAACTATTATTTTGTATGAGCATTTCTCTTTTAATTTACTTATTGTCTATCCTAGACTTACCAGAAAATATTAGATATATTTAATGAACCGTAACCATTCCTTACTGTATACCTTGACCGCATTACAAATATTCTCGTTTAAACAACTTTATTTTTGCGGTATTGCTTTTGCAAAAAGTAAAATTTGGGATACGTAAATAAAATTGTATAAAGTAGGATTATGTATTCAGAAAGCCACCGCCAATCGTACTACTTTTTCATTAATTTTGCTTTAGTACATACGAATTGAAATTGAAAAATATCCGTTGAATATGAGTAAAATAGCATTGTGGTGATAAAATTATATTTTTATATGTTTCACTTACCTAAAATGTAACTTAGACTATAGCTTTTGTACTACAATGTTTGCACTTTTACTAGAAGAGAAACGAAATGTAAATGCTTGTACAGTGTTTTATTATAGTTAACCCTTTCCCATCAACGACATAAAATTGCAATTACTCTCTCTTGTCACAGAATCTGGAAGACTAGGATTGGTTGTTACGGTTTTCCATAATTCTTTTACAATTTATTTTAGAGTAAAATCGATTTCTTTTTGTTTCATTTAAATGTTACCTATAATTTTAAATACAGTATATGAACTACAAGAAGCTAGGGCTAATATAGCATAAAAATATTCAATGCACACTATAATAATTTGCTCCGCTCCACTATAAGTATACAAAGAAAATCATAATAAATTCTTTTTTGTTATTACAACATTTTAAACAAGTGCATACACACATGGTTTATTAATTTGTTTACTGAGTGTTCATATACAGGCAAATTTTAAAGTGCGCTGTTAAAGTACTACTACAGGAGGTCGTCCAACCTGTACTACTCTCCAAGATAACCGATATTTAAGACTACAAGCATTACATCGAAAGCATGTAAATGCAAGGCAATTATAGATCGACTTGGCTAGAGTCAGAAATACTCGAATAAGTCCCCAACCATTCGTAATAGGTTAAGTCAAGGTGGAATAAGAGCCAGAGTAGCCCGTATAGCTCCTTGTCTTACTAGAAATCACTGAGTGGCCCACTTAAGGTTTGCTAATATGTCAGACATGAATCCGCTTTATGATCAGATTTCCCACATTTAAAATATTTCCCGAAAAATCCTTGCATTCTTCTTATATCATTAGACTTAGCATTAGTACCTTGAGGTGTATATTTCGCAATCTGGATCTATTCTTGCGTATTGCATGCCGTGTTAGTTATTTGTCTGTACTTGAATCATTTCTTCGATATTTCTGTCGATCAAGGTATTTATATAATTTCTTCGAATTTCATAGTTACTTTTTGCTGGAGACGTTCTCACATATCACTATATCTAATACCGAGTACAAACAGAACTCGCAAATAAGTATCTATAGTTAATGCATTACAACAAGAACACTGAAAGTTACAATTTATAGTAATTTTTCTTAATTCGGCGACGTAATTCGAAATAGTTTCGTCCTCTTACTGCATGCGCAAATAGAAGTTGTGTGATCTGCTAATATACTAGCTTGAGACGGTAACAATTCTTTCAACGATGCAATCAATTGTTTATATGTTTTTATATTTGGTAAATCCGGTGCAATTAGTTCTATTTGATAATTCTTTGGGCTTAAACAGCTGATTAGAATTTGTACGCATAGTTGGTCCCTCTTTGTTGTATAATCGGTAACTCTCTGTAATTTCCAATAATTTTCTAGACGCTTCCATTGATCTCGTAAGATTGAAAGTTTTCTTTTATAACGCACTGTATTTTCTTACTTTGATGAATTTGTATTACTGTAAGCGCTTCTGTAATTTTCGTAAGTATATCCCTTAATTCTGAGATTTTGGATAAGTAATGTAGGAGAATCGCCTAGAAGACTATCAAGGTTGGTCGACTGACTTGCAGGTTAAGTTTACGAATTTAAGAATGGGCCGTAAAAATAGGGTAAGGATTGTATATAATATGCAATAACGCTCAAACATGTATGTAAGTACAGTGGCTCAAAGTGAAAATGATGCAGTTGTATATAGTTTGGTAAGAAGCTGAAAATGGTAGGAAAAAATAATTATTTGGGAAAAGTAAATTAAATATGTATCTACTATTCTTGAAATACATTACAAAAATAAAACAAAATTAATTCGAACAGGTATTACGAATTCTAATCAGGTAACAGCGGGTTACATATTTAACATCACAGTGAAAATAATGCACCTACAATAACAATTAATTTTTTGTGAAAGTTAAAAACGAAGCAATTAATATTAAGATTGGTTTTCTTTAGATTTTATAATTAATTGTAATCTCTCGGAAACAGATTCTACTAACTTAGATATATAATCTGGCGAAATACTGTTTCATTTTTCTAACAGCACTTTTTAAGTCATTCCTATTGGATATTCGATGACAATGCACGTTTGTTTCAAGAATAAGCCACAAATTTCGATAATATTTATGTCAGATGACTGAGCTGGAGTTTTCGCCGTCCTGCAACAGTTATGCGACAACCATTCCTGGACCACACGCGCAATAAAATGACGGTTTCCAACAGCAGCAGCAGAAACACAGCCCTAGACTATTACATGCTCACCTCCATGTTTAACAGTTGGTTTTAAATGTTGCGGTTTTAATTCTTCATTCCTTTTCCTTCACACATTACCCTTCCCATCTGAGCCGAAAAGTTTAAATTTGCTCTTATAGGAGAATAAAATAGTTTTCCAGAAGTCGAAATCTTTATTTTGATCCTGTAATGCAAACTGTAAGTGACTTCTTTTATCCTTCTGGCGTATAAACGGTTTTTTCCTGGCTATTCGTCCAAGCAAATTGACACGCCCCAGAGTTCTTCGAACTGTTTCTGCATTTACGGTATTTCCCAGAACATGTTTCACGTCCAGGGTTAACTTAGGAGCATTTAACAGTGGATTACTTCTAGATTGTCTAATAATCACCACTCCTCATGTTCGTTAAATATTTCTTTTTGGACTTATTATATTTTTTATTATTTGTTCTTCACTCTGTTTTTACTATAAAACACACAGACTATAAATAATTAATAATTAATAAATAATTGAAACTATTCAAATTAATTTATTGGATTCATTGAATTCATTTATGTAATAAATAGTAGTCAATTGTATCTGAGGATATGGTTAAACTCTAATTCAACTATCAGCAGTGATACATCACTATAACCATTTATACTGCTAGTATTAAAGTAGTAAATACCATAGTTTACTAAACATAATTGTCTTTCACAGATCTTTAGAAATATCGTAATAGATATTGTATCAATGAAATTATTTTAAGAACGCGCGTGGTGAATAATCATGCGTATTGCTAAGAAATGATTTTATTTGTAATGCAGAAACTGTAGTGACGACGAAATTATTTAGAATAACACAAATGGTGTCTGTTTGATATAATTGATCATACATATTACAATTCAGCCACAACGATGCCCCTATTTCTACAATAGAAAGGAAAGAGCAATATACATTTTTACAATATACACATTAAGATAAAATTTGTTTTATGAAGGCGTTGTATCTTTTCAGAAGTAAGTTTTATATTTGTCCAAGTAAATACAAAACTTACAGTGTTACAGCTTCAATAAATAAACATTAAGCAATTTATTTCAATACAAACAGGAAGTGCATTGCACTACTGTGCTGCAAATTGCGCCTGGTTTCATCCTCGAACAAGACATTCGAGGAGTGAAACTATTGTTGAGTATACACTGTGGCATAATTCTGTAGATCCGATCGATATTTTTCGGTAGATTTAAAGTTATTAAATACAATACACTTTTGTGATAAAAACAGTAGATATATTGTATTATTGAACAAAAATATTATACATCATTATATATTTTATAAATCCTGCTCATATTTGTCATCATAAAGGTTTGTATTTCTCATTTTTGACAATTTTCACCGACTGTCGGTAACATGGTTGACAATGAGAGTTCCCGTGCTCTCGAAACGCTGCGTTCCGAATAATTATACATTTGTGTGAGTTGAATTTACTGCTGTACCTGTGAATTGTAGAACCACACAGTCCCTGAAATCGTTAATTTACATATATTACGTTATTTAAATAAATTTATCATGTATCAGAATTATCGACAGATTTTTTAGATCGGCAGAAATTTGGAAAATCTCAGATAATCGATAGATCTACCGAAAAATCGGTAGACCTGGCACTGCTGACTACGGAATTCTATAGCACAGTATAGGAAACGTGAACGTAGTAAAATGCGCGTGGATGGGTATAAGTGAGCCGTATTGCGCAGAATTTGATTCATTCATAGTATGGAATGATTGCAATAAAACGGGATCCTCTTCACTAGGCAAGGTAAAACCCTGTTGTAGTACGGGCGCCACTTACTGACAGCAGCAGTATCGCATCAAAATGAACTAGATGTACGCCCTCCTCTTGCCTCTCTTTCCCGTCTCTTTGCAATTGTCGCCCATTTTTCTTATTACCTGAAAACAACATAGAAGGCAGCAGACTCAATTTTCACTACATTTATCTCGTGTGATTTGCAAACGAGAAATGGATATAGTATATACAATCGTATTTTTATGGTGTGCTGTGTTGTGTATTTTCTTCCTGCGCGTGGTTGGAGACGCGATTGCAAGGCCAATGAAATTGGGCGAATAATTTCATTCATATTTATGCTATTTAGCACAAGTGTCAATACTGCATCTTTCCTATACTGTGTCTATAGTATATGAAAATATGACGTATTTGGTATTCCAAGAGCTTCTCCCCACTATAATATCGCTTTATAGCGGCACTTAAAGTGCTGTAGAGAAGACGAAGATTGTGTGATAATAAGAAGTCGCGTCCATAACGTATGATTTGCTAGATTCACTACTATTATCTTGTTTACTGATGCACACCCGTATTGCACTTTCCTAATTATTCATTTCGAAACGTATAGTACATGGAATTTCATAGAAGACTTAAAAAAGAAGCTCAATCAACCACTGAATGTGCTTTCGTCAGAATATAAAAATAAAATTATTTGAATTGTTTTTCAGACAATTATTTTTTGAGGAATTTGGTTTTCTTTTTGTAGTATACATGAATCTTCTAGCCTCAATTGTGCTATTTTAAGAAGTAAGTATTTATTTTCATGTTTATACAAATTTAAAATGAAGTACTCCAAAAAAATATTGCTTTAGTTAAATAGTTAAAAAAGCCTAGGGTAACAATTTAAATACAGCACACATTTGAGAAATATCTTTATGGAAAATATCGTTGTATAATAGTGGCCCTCGTTTGTTTCCTAGGTTGATTAGCATTGCGTACAATTACATTATTATCTGTATTATTGAGTTGTTGTATAATGTCATTTATTTCGAAGCGTCTGCTTATACAGCTGGAAACAGTAGAGATGAAGCACCTTCAATAATAATTCCAATATGCCAACTATTAAATTACAAGTTGCTGCGAAGGTAATAAAAATTTGACGACATTTTTGCTTATGCTAATACAATTCTTTCAAGAGTATGTTACTCGATCACAAAACGATAATACGAAGTTGTGCACCACTTTTAGCGACAGTCGCTTGGTTTTGTGGAATGCAACTGTTGCTATAAAGCGACAGTACACAGAATTCTACCCCTGACACAATCATTTTCTGTTTATAGAAGTGTGCCGCAATACGACAATGCCTGAAAATATGTAATAGATAATAAATGCACGTTCACGAATTACGGAAGAGTTGCTAGAAGTCCACGTGTTCCTTTATTAAACAAATTCGGTAGTGTATTGAGATTAAGCACAAACTGTGATACTGTTGGAAAAATGTTTTTTGGATGTATCTCACATTGTTGACATCGTGATTAATGAGAACATGATTTCTCTGGTTGCGTTATATTTGCGGGCGAGTGATCTGTTAACTCTGGCTCTGCGTTGGCATTCAAGGATCTACTACATGGTGTCCCACACGGATTCCATATATTACACCAAACATTACTCCTAGTCTGTACCTCACATCGCAATCGAATATTCACATGTACCGATGACGACGTCGTCTAAAAATGAGAATATTTTCAATCTGTTATGAACACAGCTGAAATCACTCGAAAGGTAGGGACTAACAGTAAGTAGCGATGTATAGCAATTAAATTTAATAAATAGATTAACGCCTAGCAATGTAATAATCGACTAAAATAATGTCATGGCTATAGTTCCGTATAAGGGACCTAAAAGTCGATTTAAAAAGGTCTATTTCAAGGTTATGTTTAGCGGTATATGAGTCATAGTTTACAAAATTTAGAGTGGTACTTATTGTATTTGGACTAAAAGTTACTAAAACAAATACAAAATCCTGAGCGGTAAAATTTTTGTATAATATTTACTATCGCATATTTTTTATTTTTGTATACAGTATAGGTAAATAGACTAGGATTGTTTTGAAGCTGTATTACATTATTGTGAAGTTCCTATAGTCTTTTTTCTATGGTTCTCGTTATAAAAACAATTGACAAAGAAAAAAGCACAAACACAATAATTTTCTAGTGTATGTTGTTATAAATTATAGCACGCGAAATACATAAAACTTACAATAAATAAATTAATTAGTTTGGTTTTGAATGCAATTAACTAATTATTACTTCGAAGATTACACAAAGATCGTACCGAACTGGTAGTAAATTATATATATTATATATAGCAGCTGAAGGTGTGCACACCCAGAAGATTGGGTTCTACTGCCTTAGTTTGCCGCTAAACGTTTTGCACGGGAGACTTTTGCAGACCACCTTCTGGAATGATTATGGGGTAGGGTTGTACACAATGTTAATTTTTAAATGCGAATCGTAGCGACGTTGGGGGTCGCCAATTTAACAAGCAGTCTATATTAGTGTTACGTAATCATGAATTTCTTTTCACTGTTTTTCAATTTTTGTTCCATGACGCAGATTTATGTTTCTGTTTTTTTTTTTTTTACTTAAAATGAATTATATGTAATTATAAAGTTGAACATAATTACAAGAAAAATTTACGTATAGATTTCAGAAAATAATAAATATCGCCTATGGTAGCAGTGCGTGTGACTGAGAGAAGAGATAATCACTTGAAAGAGGGGAGGAATACATCTTCCATACTACTCATAACATGTATGTATTCTCTGCGAAGGGTTCATATATAGTAACCGATTGTGTAACCTTGAGCTCTGTGCAGTAAACTAATACGTCCGGAATTAGGCAGTCGACGAAATGGGATCCTTATTAATGAAGAATCGGATTGTCGCGCTCGTAATGCGCTATATAATACCAAACAGAAATGCAAAAAGTATTCGCTACCATACATGAATTTCTATTCATTAAAAGAATGTTATTTCTGTCGATATTGAAATATTGCTAATTATTAAAAATACATATTAGTCGTTATTTGCATATAGGTTGTAATGTGATATACGTATAAATATATACATATATATATATATATACGTACAATATATAAATATACATATGTATTTATATATATACACAACTACGGTATAAAATCAGTATATTAAATACAGATGAAATTAATTAATTAATTAATACCTTATCTGTTTCAAGTGAGTGTCTCTTTCAGTCACACCCATTACTATCGTGGTTGGTATTAATTATTTTGTTAGATGTTTACGTTCAGGTTTTCTGAACGTTTCCATTTCATATTAAGTAAAGCGATATGATTTGTATTGTTCTTTGCCTACCATCCCTTATTTTTTTAAATAAAAAAAAGATAGATTCCATCAAAACTTAATTTAATTGGTTTTTGTGGGAATAGCGAAGGGAACCCTTGTTTATTTCTTCTGGATAGATGAAGGTACTATTCCCCTATAACACCTTTACTTTCATATGGCAGCCATGTGGCTTAATATATATATAAGACATGCATATTATGGTTATATTAGTTGCAAAACTGGTGTACACATGTATATATATATATATGTTTATATATATATATATATGTTTATATATATATATATGTTTATATATATATATATGTTTATATATATATATATATGTTTATATATATATAAAAGAACGCTTCGCCAGAATACATAATGTGAGCAGTATCGAAGATATATTGCTCCTCTCTTTCAAGTAATTGTTTCTTTCGGTCACAAGCACTGCTATCATAGGCGGTATTTATAATTTTCTGAAATCTTTACGTCACGTTTTGTTGCAATTATGCTCGACGCTATAATTACATATACTTCATGGTAAGCTGCGGTATACGGTGGTTGGTATGTTTCGTAAAATTCCCGACCGCGGCTGCAATTTGCAATCGTCGAAACTGCTTCTATTCAAATTCACCATGAACGGTGTTCCAAACCATAATAGATTCGGTTTTTTTTGCTGAATTTCAATGCAAGCTTGACATAACAACTAAATTATCTTTTCCGCAACGAGAATGTAATTTTTCCACATAGAAGGGTTTCATATTTCATTTTATGTTACTGTTGCACTTCGAGGACGATGTTTCAAATACAATTACTTATGTTTCCCTATTTTTTTGGTTTTCTTTACGTTCCCATTACATGTTAACTTGAACCATATTAGGTCTATTGCATCTTTTATCCAGAATCCTTTTGTGTTTGTTAAAAAACACATCATTTTCCATAAGAACTACATTAAAGTGACTTTCGTTGAATGAAGGAAGCAAGTTTCTTTGCTCAAAATTGACGACTCTATTATTCACCTTTATTACCTTATTTCTGTGATTATTTATCTGTTTTATTTTTATTACTATATTCTTGACGTTTTTTCCATAATTGTATATAAACATACGTATATATATATATATATATATATATATATATATATATATATATACATATATACGTATGTTTATATACCTATTGGTGTAAATATATATCATTGACGTATTAATTTATGCACGAAGATGTGTATGTGGTCTTAAATAATCTTTTGGCATTTTAGGAAGGTAATAAATTGCGTGAAATAAGTAGCGAATACTTTTTGCATTTCTGTTTGGTATTTACAATAGTGCGTTACGAGCGCGACAATCCGATTCTTCATCAATAAGGATCCCATTTTCTCGACTACCTAATTCCGGACGTATTAGTTTACTGCACAGAGCTCAAGGTTACACAATAGGTTACTATAAACGAACCCTTCGCAGAGAATACATATTATGAGTAGTATGGAAGATGTATTCCTCCTCTGCTACCATATGCGGTATTTATTATTTTCTGAAATCTATACGTAAATTTTTCTTGTAATTATGTTCAACGCTATAATTACATAAAATTCATTTTAAGTAAAAAAAAAGACAGAAAGATAAATCTGCATCATGGAGTAAAAATTGAAAAACAGTGAAAAGAAATTCATGATTACGCAACACTACTATAGACTGCTTGTTAAATTGGCTGCCTACCCCCAACGTCGCTTCGATTCGCATTTAAAAATTAACATTGTGTACATATGCAAAAGAGGTTGACTCTTAGACTCTTATTATTTTGTACGAGGGCAGTGTGTTGGCTTTTTCAATTAGGAATATTTTGTATCCTAAATCATACGTTAATATGCATATTAAACTTGTATAATTTGAATATCAAAGTTTTGCACATCTTTAATTGAAACATCGTAGTTTTCCTCGGGATATTTAGACCATGTTACAGAATTACCCTCCTTTTTTTTTCTGGCATATTTTGTAGTATATATATTATTTTATTCCCAGGATTATTTGTGAACTCATTAATCTTTTACTATTTTAGTAGTAGTTTTATTTGTGCTTTTGTGATAGTTGCATTAGAGTGCATTTTATGATATACTACCAGTTCGGTACACTTTTTGTATAATCTTCCAATAATTAATTAATTTCGTTCAAAACCAAACATTCATTTTCTTAGTGTTACTTTCATGTATTTCGCATGCTATTATAAATAATAACATTCACCAAAAAATTATTGTCTTTGTTGTTTTTGTCCTTTTTTCTCTGTTAATTGTTTTCTATAATGAGAACCATAAAAAAAATGACTATGTGAACTTCGCTATAATCTAATACAGTTTCAAAACAATACTAGTCTATTTCCCTATATTGTATACAAAAATAAGAAATATCGGATAATAAATATAATACAACAGATTATTCCCCAATTTATATCAAATTTTACCGCTCAGGATTTTGTGTTTATTTAGTAACTTTTAGTCCAAACACAACAAGTACCAACCTAAATTTCGTAAACTATGACTCACACACCAACAAATAGCCCTTTTTTAATCGATTTTTAGGTACCTTAAACTAAACTCCTAAAAAAAGTAAGGATCATTTTAAACACAGCAAAGCGTGAGCTTTCCGTTAGAATCCATTAAAATCTCTAACTCTATGCCCCTTACGTAGAACTCTATGGAACTTACCGTTTTTTTTTAAATTTTAACATATTTTATGTAAATTAATTCTTTATAGTCTGGTGTTATTTCAACATGTTTCCATCGAACTAATTTTTTCGCTGTGTTGTTTGTATGACCTCCATAACTTTCTATAATCGACTCGATTCTGCAGAACACCAATTTAATGAAAATCTGGCTACTAACCTTACCTGGTGCCTGTATGTTTAGCTCTTAAATACTCCAATTATATTTGATTTAGTACTACTTTTAACTGTCGACAACATCCTTTGCACCCGATGATCGCATATTAATTTGTATGATGATTTGGATCGAATCGATTTAACACCCAACAAATCTTTCAACTTTTGACTGAATACTTATGACTCGATTCTAATTGGTTCGATAGTACCAATCCTTACGCTTAAGAATAAAAAAAATACTATTAAGTATACGTATATATTATAATACATTAGGTCAGTCAATATACACATATTACCTATTATAATTACTACATAAAAATAATCTCGTATTAACAAATTATGTTTTTAAAGATTCTCTTACATAATCTCAAAGTAAAACTAGCTCATGAATAATCCATCGGACAGAACGACACAGTACAAAATCAAATGCAAATGTAGAGGATCTTTAAAAGCAATATTGAAGCAATAAAGCAATTTCTTGGAATTTAGCAATGGCATATTTATTACTACTGCATACGAAAGCAGTTCTTGTTATCTATTAAAATCGCCAGCAAAAAACAATTCAAAGTTCGTCGAACGGAATAAATAAATTAAAAAATATAAAAATGCTAAATTTACGTGTGTGTATATATGTACACATACTACTCGGCTATAATACACAAGCAGATGCTTACTGTACTTTTACTGTGAAGTTTAGAACTTTTATTTAAACCTAATGATGTTTAAAAGTAAAATGTTGAAATTCAAATTGTAAAAACCTAGTTTTTTTTTTTTGCATAACTCTACACTACATCCACGAAATAATCTGCTCATATCAGAAAAAAGAAAAACACAAAATTATTGACCGTGTGCGTATTTATATTTCTGAGAATATTAAGTTTATTGACATATTGAGCAAGAATGTACAAATAAAATTCTACTTCAAATCACAAAGTAATGATGATTATGCAATGACTCATATGGTTATTTCTATGAAAAAAATACCGGCAATTAGTTATAAAATTCCGAAAGTAACACCAATAAAAATTGAATCAATAAAGAAGATATATAGTCACTAATTTCTGTTACAGTTAGTGTCAATCAAACAATAAAACAAAGCTACCCTACTTGTCTTCAATTTTTATGACCATGCCAATTTCGTGTCAAAATATCTTATCAAAGCTAAATTTGGAAGTCCCAGAATAAATCAAATATTATTACTAGAAAGAAGGAATGAAAGTAACGGGGATTCCATTGCACAAAATAGAATATATGAAAAAAAAAAGAATTATGACAGGAAAAATAAATAAATTACTGGCAAAATCTAATCGTAATTACGCGTACGTAAATGTTTGTTAAGTAAATTATATTAAATTCACTTGTCACTTAGATCTATGGTGGTACTTTCCAAATTTTATGAACAACAAAAGATGTAATAACCAACATCAGTTTTTTATCGTTCTTATATTTCTAAAATGCTTACATTTAGCCTCGAATAAGTTCGAATCCAAATTCATGTTTATGTAATGTATATATATATATACACAAAAAGCGAACTTAAAACAACATTATGTACGAGAAATAAATGAATTCGTTATTAAGTTGTATAAAAAATAACAAAGTACTTCTAAAAAATATCTCACCAATGGTCCTAAAGTTACTATTAAACGTGAGCATATATACATATATATATAAATATTATATTACAGGGAGCGAATCTACAAATATTCATATACATTTTACCTATACAGTCTTATTTATAGCTTATATAAGCTATTCGTTAAGCAATTGACGTACTTACACATATTAAACAGAAAGTTTTGGCGAACCTGTGCAATTCCAACCATAGTGAAAACAAATTTGAATAAAAGATTAGTTCAAAACCAAATTTATATTTGTAGATAAACTCCCACAGCTTACATATTATATATTTATACCAAATTTTAATAATATATTTATACTGGACTAAGCAATCATATTTAATTGAAGTTGCAACAAAGACGTAGATCAGCATACGTTTTGGAATGTAAGCCCTGCCACGTATACACACGCAATATGCATAGGACTTACATAAAAATGCGATAAAATACTCTAAAAAATATTATCATATTAAAATGTATATCTTAATGAATGCGTTTTGTTACTATTACAAAACAATGATAAATATTTTGATCCTTTTGCGACAATAAATTGTAAGTTGTATGTAAATAGAGCACGAAAAGGTATCTATCTATAAGAGAACTATATATACCAAACATTGCACCGAATTTTTCAGCCTATGTATTGAATAACGTTACGTCAATGTAAGACGTTGGTACGAACCCTTCTTCACAATCGCCCCCCTTCCGTCGCACTCTTGTCCACCCATCACCTTGATCTACTTCTATTAGGTGCAATTCTTCATTTTCCATCATAGCTATACTACCTTCGCTTGTCACTGAAATGAACATTTTCTATAAATTAAGCGAAAAAACACGTATATAACTAATTTTCTAATTTCAGTACTCTCGCAACAAATAAAATAAACGGCTCTATCAATTTGCCACCGAATGTTCATAAATTGCACCTTAAATAAAAATCTCATCAGCAGTCTTGCGGGGATAATAGAAATATCTTGCTTTGAGCTGATGTTAAAGTCTTATGTATGGCACTATATAACAACAAACTTTTATAAACAATATTTGCTTCTTTTCTTATTTTTACTGTTTGTTTCCATATTTATTCCAGGTACTGTATATATATGTATAAGACGTTTAATAATATTTTTTTACCAAGTTTCAGTGCCGTGTAGAGAACAACATGGAGGGGTGAAGCGCGCGGCACGGAGACTCGAGTACTCGCATCAAAGCACGCTTGTTCAGTATTATTCAACTGGTCGTTGTGAGTGCTTGTCAGTACACACATACTTGGAAAATGTCGCATATATGTACGTCTCGCAAACGGTGTATTTCGAATAAACTGGAAAACGTAATAGATAGTATGCCGGATACAGACTACGAAGGCGATAGAATTAAATGTGTAGTGACACAACTATTTGACGTGTACCAGCAGGTGGAAGTGTGAACGCCGCCTAAAAAGTATGAAATACTGTTCTGCAATCCGTGGCAAACTATTTAGCGAACAATTAATATTTGATGTAGGTGTTTGTTTTATTCTACGTAATGTACCGTTAAATTTGCT
This sequence comes from Trypoxylus dichotomus, assembly GCA_023509865.1. Lineage (NCBI taxonomy): Eukaryota > Metazoa > Arthropoda > Insecta > Coleoptera > Scarabaeidae > Trypoxylus > Trypoxylus dichotomus. The sequence goes on from CM042079.1 coordinate 32,740,878, forward strand.
AGACCAACAAGCATCTGTTTCCTTCTGGGGCAAGTATTCGGATTATACATTACCATGTCGGACATCGTTAAGAAACTTTATGCATCTGTTCGTGACTATGTTGAAAGGAGAATTAAAGCAAAATTGTAAGATAAAAAATTGTGGTTATGTGTGGACTAAACAACCGATCGGCAGAAACATTCTGTGGTGAATGTGATGGTACGTACAATGGAGGAGTTCGAACCATCATCCCCTATCTTACTTGCTTCCAAAAGAGTTGCAAAATGCGATGAAATTTTAAAAGTGGTGTTGAGGGCATTGGACAAATTTCAAATGTCAACAACCCAACTTTTAATGTTTGCGAGTGGTGGTGCTGCTAACATGCTTTCCTTAGGTTGATCTCTTAAAGGAAAGTGGCAATCTGTTACATGTAACATGTAAAATTTATGGCGCAATTGATCCCTAAATGTCATCTACGAGTAAATGCTTTACTAGCTCATACAAAGGCAGTATTTCTAAAGTCCCCAAAACGTACAAAAAGATTTTACGAACTGTGTTCCAAAGTATCTGACCTACCACAACCGATTACTACGCGTCGGGGAACCTGGTTAAACGCTGCATTTTACTACTGCGAACATTTCGATGACGTAAAGAAGGTAGTTTTACGATTCTATCCGAGACACGCCAAAGCTATCAAGGAAAGCCAGAAAATGTTTTAAGATAGTCAGGTAAAATGTGATTTAGAAAGCATTCGCAAGAACTACAATGGACTAGCGGAGGGAATTGAAAAATTACAAAATGATTAGATGTCGTTTGTGGATTCTGTTCAAGTTGTGGATGATGTTCACTCACACCTATGCCCAACGGAAGGCAAAAAAAAATGAAAGTGTAATACGAAAAAAGTGTTAATTAACAAGGATTCAGATTTTCTCATACTAAGTCAAATTTGTGAAGATGCGTCGTAAGATCCATCAAGTTATCATAAGGATTATTTTAAATTTGCAAGTATAAGATCACTCGATGTGGAACGGTCGTTTTCATCATTAAAAAATATTTATTCCGCACTCCGTACTCATTTCACTGAAGCAAGTGTGGAAGCATATTTAATGATTCTAAGATTTAATAGATGCCACCCAGTTTGGGATTTCGTGGAAACGTCTTAAAACAGTAAGTATGTCAGCACGTTACATAATATTTTTTTTATCATTATTTTATGTGTAAACATTCCTGCGTCCGTATCGCCTATGCTCACTCAAGATGGACACAATCAAAAATGATGCGAGTACGTCAACGTTACTGAACACTCACCTTGATACGGCCGCTCAGCCCTTCAACATTGTTCTCCACACTCCACTGTAACTTGCCGTACTTTACAGGGATTTATCAGGATTAGATAATATTAGATAACATTAGAGAACATAACCTGATTATAATATTTATGTAGAAAGGAAAACTTGACCATCACATTCTATATATAATCTTTTTAACATTCAAAATGTCGTAATATAATAGTGAATAGACATATATGTATACAAGTCCTTTCTTTGTGAAATATATAGGATAGTCGGAATTAGATAGAATTCAGCAAAATTTAGCATTTCTGTTACAGTTAGTTAGATTTAAGTCCAACAAAAGCATTATAACAGTGACAAAGAAAACGCTAGAAATTTACAAAAATAATAGGTTATTTGGAAATATCTTAAGAGACAGTATACATTTGTAAGTTACCATAACGCAACAAAATCTATACCGATACGAAATTGGTACTTGAACTCACTATATAAACAATGTAAGGATTAACACATGCCAAATAGGAATGGCATTGGATTAGTATATGAATTTAAACAAAATTGAAGAACATAAACAAAGTTTTGGTAATCAAAACGACGTTATAAACTACCATTGAAAACTAAACAAAATCATTGAACAATAAGAAAAACATTTAGAATATCATCGAACAAGCAAATTACAAAACTTATATAAGTTCGAAACAGAAAAGGAATTGGTCATCAATAACGCCATAAAAGAAAGTTATTGTTGGTTGTATATACAGTAATAAATGTAGAAGAAAGTATAGGACGATTTTAACAGGCATCAAAAGTGAGAGAAAACGAAAAAGAAAGTATGTTTTGATAATGTACACAGATGAGCCACCTAAAATTAAACAGAGACCGGCGACGATAAGTTAGATTCGGAAACTTTGCAAAATACAACTCCTGACTTTGACTGACATTAAATTATCCACAGTATCTGAGTACCGGTTTTTCACTCGCTTAGCCTTATTGGGTAAGTGTCTTTTGATTCCCCCATCACTATTTTGTAGCAGTGCAATTCTAACGGTTTTAGTAAAACTGCAGTATACATGAAAAATTCTTGGGCGAAAATATTAGAGAACCTTATTTTATAATTCTCTGTATAACACGCGTATTAAACTTGCATAATATATGAAGATACATTCTAGCAAGATACGTATATACATATCATTCGCCGTAAGCAGTATTTCGCTGTTGCCCCATTACATTGTAGTTACAGCTATAGTCGGGAAACGTAGGATTGTAGATACCTCTCTGTCGTTGACTTTGCTCAGATTATATCTGTATAAGGTAATATACAATGCAAGCACGCATATACCGTTGATGTGTGTTGAAAAATTCGTTATCTAGACCAATTACTGCGACAATTACAAACTAGACAAGCAGCACTAGAATCAAATTGCAATAATGGTTAATAAGCATACTATGACTGGAGTGTGGGTTTTTTTTTCTACGAACTTATATTGACATTTAGTGTAACAGTTCAGGAAAGGATTTGATCAGAATGTAACAGAAAATATTTGTTTATATAAAGTTGTAAACAACATATGGACAACATTTTTGCAAAGTTAAATGGAAACTAAACCTTCCGAAATACATTTACTACAAAAGCAATCGTTGAGACTTATGACACGGGCAGTTTACAACATACTTATACTTTAAAAACTTACAATAGAAATACTCACCTTCAAAAGGATACAACGCTTTGCATATTCCCAATGGTGGTAGATGATCCGAATCGTAAACATTGTTACTGTACACTCTCTCGCCATTTCCTGGGTAGTCATACTGATCCTGATCCGGATCGGAATCAGCTCCTGGTAATGACGTGTGGGAAGTCCCAAGACCGCTTTCCGGACTATTTGAACAACTGTGTTAAAATGTAAAGCGCATAGTAAATAATAATAACATAAAAACTTCAGTTGCGCACTATTAAAATCTTGTTACCGTTTAAAGTTAAGTTACACCAATGCATGTGTGAATTTTTCAAATTTAATATAGAACTAGAGTTGATGGCGAATACTTACTGCATGTAATTAGTAACTTTTCAAGTTTACATTGTCAATATTTTTGTGAAAGATCAAAACTTCAATTACTATTCACATATTAAATGTAAATACAAGATGCAATTACGGTTCGCCCAAAAAAATATACCTCAACTATTGTATCAATATATACCTTTTCGGTTGAGCGCGCCACTTGCCAAAGAGCTACGGAATGGGATAATCTAGTCATGCGTTTTACAAAAAAAACCTCCCCAAAGACCATCGGTGGAAAAGTCTTTATCAGGAAACCAGGAGACGCAAGGGGTTTACGGAACTTGGAGGCGTAGTGTAGAATCAATCATAAGTTAATATAGAATACAAACGGCGTGGCATCTTAATTATTATAAAGCAAAGGATATGATATGAACCACATATCTCTCTTCACCGGTATTGAAACGCATTGTCGTTTTCTTCCGTATTTCGTTAATTTCCAATGAATTAAAATAGTTCTTTTTATTTCAGTTATTACATTACCGTTCTATTCCTCCATTAATCAGCTTTTTCTATGTAAGTAGAAGTTGAAATGAAATAAATAGTAACTCTCCTGGGATCGAAAAGCTGGCGTACGATAAATTAACGGATAGCTTTCAATTTGTAACCTTTTCTAATATATGCACATATATTATAAATATATATATATATATATATATATATATATATATATATATATAAATTCTTCATTTTTAGATGAATTTGATTAACATTTAATGATGAGGTCTAAGTAAATGTTAGAAATCAATCACAGAATTTGTTTAAAGAAAAATAAGCAAGAGCTATAAAATAGGCGAAATAGCTTCGCTCGCACTATAGCACTATTTGATCTATTTTCTTGAAATTCCTGTCATTTATGATTTGATTTGTATGCTATTCACACAATTATCAACCTTGTAACCTTTAAGATTTCTATTTTAATGTTATTATTTCATCGCATACTCCTAACCCACCTTCTAAATAAATTTCCAATTAAGTAAATTATCTTCAACATTTTCCTGTAATCCAGTTTCCGTCACTAATTTGTGTCAGGTGTCAGTCTAGCTTCAAAATGCAACAGTAAATTAATAAATTTGCTTATTTAAATGTGAACTTATATTGCTGCTAACCATTTTGTCATAAAAAATTACCCTTTTGTTTTGTAGATCATCTAATGTAGCATACACTAGAGAATTGATGGAAAGTTGACCCGTGTAAATCCGAAAAGTTACTAAGTACTAACTCCGTTTCTGCTTTTCTACTGTGTTCATAAAATACATATAACAATTCAAATAAGTAAAACGCGCATTAAATAAACTTGAAGAAATTTGAATAACCAACCCGTGGTTAAGATGAGGTGTACTAGGTGTAGACTGTTTATTATGATTGAGGGTAGGATTAGTAACGCTACTGTCACTGGCAGACCTGCTCAATGACTCTTCTTCAGCACCACTACCACCGGAATTCCGATGGTTCCTCGACCCATTGACTAATTGTGGAGAATTGGTTTGCGAATTGCTGTTTGTTAAATGCGATGCATTTTTTACTGCGTCTTCTAAGTATCCCTGGTACCTTCTCAATTCTTGTTGCATTTTTTCTAACTTATGACTACATTCGTTTAATTGACCTAAAAAAATAAAGAATGCATGCAATTACTACATTATGATTTAAATTAAGAAACTTAAAACTAGCGTATAAATTAAACAGCTAAATAACTAACACTTACTTTTATTCTTGTATCATACCAAAGTAATTTTAACTCTGACAAGAATGAATAAAAAAAGTATAAAACTGTAAAATACCATAATTCCCTTTGGCTTTTCTTGAGTCAACTATATATAGGTATACTTCGCTTCTTCAACTTGGTATCAATTTTCGTGATCTTGAACGCGATGGCCATATTATAATAGCTGGAAGCGCGGATTCAAATTCAGCATCCGTTTTGTGTAATAAGGTCATGATTAGGACTTCATGACCGCTTCATTAAAAACAGAATTCTTTCAGAAAATTTCCCGTGAAAATAATTTTTAACTACTTTTGCAGTGTATTTGAGGTTCTTATATTACTAATGTATCAACCTTTTCCCAACTATTTTTCATATTCAATTGGCATCGCATCGCTTTTTTCTCCAAAACACATCTTTTGTCATTATTTCATCATCATTTTTTCTGTCTTCAGAAAAACCCTGTACTATGACGTTTTGTTCTCCATCTTTATTTTTAAAATGCCTGTAACACTCTCTCTGCAGGACGCCGACTGATAAACGTTTACTATAAATAATCCAAATTTGAATTCGTCTATCGATAATATATTTTTTTCAATGTCTACACTCCAGTTTGCATGAGCTTTTATACAATTTAGTCTTTAGCGTTTATGTACAGAACTTAATCATTATTTTCTTACAACTACGCAACCTCAGACCGTATTAGTTTTACTACAATATAATATAGAAGCAGTAGTTTCATTTAGGAGTACTTTGTCTTTAAGTTTATCTGTACTATGCAGAAAATGTTAATAATTTATACGCAGCACGCTACTGACAGTTGCAAAAAGACGGTTGATGTTTATAGCGTTTTTGTTTATTATATATATATACTACTGAGTGTGTGAAACGTGTTTAAATTAGTACTAAGTATAATAGAATATATTAAATGCGATAAAGCCTATCAACGATGGTGTATGTACTTTTAGTTTAATTCACAGGTATAGCAGTAAACTCCACTCACACAAATTAATTAATTATGCGGAACGCAGCGTTTCGGGAGCACATGGGCTCCCATTGTCAACCGTGTTACCGACTGGTCGGTTGACAATGGGAGCCCATGTGCTCCCGAAACGCTGCGTTCCGCATAATTAATTAATTTGTGTGAGTGGAGTTTACTGCTATACCTGTGAATTGTACATCCACACAGTCCTTGCAATCGTCATTTACTTTTAGTTTAACTTATAAACTTATACAAATCACACAACATCGTGTAAGAATATCACCCGCCAAATATTTATTTATCCAGTCGTTGGTTATTAAATTAGAACCACTTTATAGTAATTCAATATATAAAAGAAATAGAGAACGACTTTGCTAAGTATTAAAATATACACATAGTAATTACTTAGTAGGTATTTAGTAAAATCTACCTTTGATTTAATAACAACAATTATTCTTTTTAGGGCTGCTTCTACTGACTTCGACACTACTAATCTTATTTTATCACCGCTTTCCCGACACTTCTTCGATATATTTCATTAATGCTTCTTTACTGGTACATTCTTCAAGGATTCCATGTTTTCTATTGGATTTAAGTTCAAAAAGTGTCCAAGCCAACATTTTTTTTTGAAATTAGATAATTGTTAATAGACTGCGCTCTAGAACGTAGGATATTCTCATCTAATCTTGCAATATATGTTAACAAATCATCTTTGAAAACGTTTTTGTATTGTTTTTGGCCCATGGTTCCCTTTATAAAATACAGCAGCCCTAGACCTTGTATTGTAATAATACACGATCAAATTATAATTGAACATTTTTAATTCTTCACTAAACATACTACCTACTAAAATAAAATAAAGAAAAATCGGAAATTTTCAAATGTTACATTTACCAAGTTATTTATCGTTTTCTAGTCGCCAATAGTGAAATTCTCGTGGCATTTAGTAGCGAGCTTTCGTCAAGCTTTCCGTTAAAGACGTCTGAGATCTTATTGATTTGTCCTTTTGTCATTTTTAAATGTTTTATTGTCCAATTTACTATTTTAATGTATTCTATTTTAATTCAATGTCGCTGCCATGATGCTAATTGTAGTACTGTATACATCTGTTTGATTCTATAGTCCTTTTGTGGAGTATCTCAGCTTTAGTATACGCAGAGTAGCTGCACGAAACCAGTAGCCATAATTTGGGTGCTTTTTATTTTCCTATATATTAGTATGAACTCACACCGTGTCAATAGCGTTCCTTTCTTATGCATGTATTTATTCAGAAAATTTCTTAAAATAGATTTTCTGAACTATCTGTATGAATAGTGAGACACTGCTCCAATTTCAATAATTCAATAGCTTTTACATTCTGCCTTCTGTTTTTTTCTTTTTGTATATTCCTACTTACGCTTTATTGATTTTCTTATTACTTACCTTCTATTGTCATTGGATTTCCTAAAGCGGGATTTGCTTCATATACCGTTTTCATCTTTAATAAACCATCTCTGGCAGCTGTTTCTTGAGCAACCTTATTCTGTAATTCTTTTACCCGCTGTTTTAATTTCTTCAGCCTTTGATTGGGTGCCAAATCGCTAAAGTCCTCCTTACCATCGGATACAGCAGCGTTCTAGTGAAAATATAAGTATCAACAAATGTAAAACAGCGATAGAAAATCGAGCTAATGATTCTGAGAAAAATGGTGTTACGTGAGCATTAGAATGTGGAATGAGTACAACTACAACATACTGTGAGAAATATAGACAACGCGTACAGAATGTTCAAAATGTTATGTTTATCAATATGTTTCACTCTATACATCCTGGTTGAAAGTACAATCCAAATATCTACTATCATTTCTTTAGCACAGTCTTTAGCATTTCAACTAGATCTATATGGGAATTGTAATCGTTTGTTTTTGGAATACTCAATACTCTTAGTACATATCAAGGCATGCATTTATAACTGGAAATTGTTCCGAACTGAATGAAGAGTCTTATTTTATCATTGACATTGAATCTAATTTGAGAATCGATCATATTATGCAATTCTTGTAATTGTTCATTTACTTCTTAAACCAAAACAAATACATGGAAACTAAAGTGACAGCAGATATACAATTAAAATATTTAACCTATATCGGTATAGAATAAAAAGAATTACAAAAATTTAACCTTATGTATGCAATGCAATTAAATTAATACACTAGTTGTTTCTCTGTCATTGATTATTGACTGAAGATTCTAAATAGGCATGAAAGTTGTTAAGTACTCACTTTTCAGGTTCCACAGTTTTTACAGGCAAAGACTGCTACCGCGAAATGAAACAGTCCATCAAAATGAACTACATATAGTACGTGCGCACTTTAAAATTTAAAATTCACTATTGGGTCTTATTCACAGAGAGTGTATGTATGTACATCTCTTTTCAAGCTAGGCAGAGTTGCGCGTACTAGCACAGTGACTTTTTTGACAGCTGCATTACCGATGATTTCCATGTAATATATTGATAGAAGAAAATTGATACAGTAACATATTATATTCATATGTGTTTTAGAATATAAATCTTGCGGTGAACATACAATATTACGGTCACCACCATATCATTGTGTGCCAAATCCTATTAAAATGGTCTGAGCGCAGGTGAAGCAGTATGTTCGTATGAATAATATAACATTTAAAGCGCTGGATGTGCTAGTTGACCAAGTACATAAAGAAGTTTCCAGATTGAATTGTCAAAATTAATAATGCATTGCTCATGTGAAGAACGTATTTACAATAGCTGTTTATGATGATTACTACTAAAAATAATGATACTCTTTACAGTGGAAGATGAAAATGTGGAGAGTAGATAAAATTCAGGATGATGTCGAACAATTTATTATTCGTTTGAATGGAGATTCTAATTCTTCTACATTTGAATTCAATTCCGAGTCATCTGATCTTAATAACATAAACCAACAGTCTGTTTAAGAGTCTCAATATCTGTATACAATTGCTTTGTGTGTAATAATTGTGATCTTTGTTAATACAGAACTGTATTGTTAATATAATACTATAATAAACATATATGAGAAGAAATATTATTTTCGTTACATTCGCAATTTTCATGTAGCCAACTGTAGAGTTTAAAACATTGTAAGAATATAATTTTGACACAATGTGGCAACCAGGTTCGCATTTCCCATAAGAGCCATACTGAATTTTAAGGTACGAACACACTATAGTTGTAAGACCTACAAATCACCTGGAGGCGACGGTACCTTTCTTATGCTATTACAGAAATGCATAGACGTTACCCTACCCCCACACTAACCAAGCTATCCAAAACTAGTTACAACTGTGGCTATACACCAACAGTGTGATGAGACGTAAATGTGGTATAGCTAAAGGAGGAAGGTGATCATATGCAAGGCTTAGGGCATACAGATCCATTAGTCTCTCCTCTTCCTACTGAAAAGCATAAATAAAGTAAGCCGCTTCATACCAACCAACATGTTTATCAAAACCAAATTCCGCATTAACACTCCTCCATATTATTACGAACAAACTTGAGGAGACAATCACGGCAAAAGAAGCTTGGGTATCACAGTCTAGGGATATAATTTCAATATAATATAATGTCGATCAACCGTAAAAAGTGATCATAAAAAACACTATTGAGAGGGTGTTTGGTGGACCTCACCACAGAAAAGGCAAACATCAGCGGCTCTAAAAAAACTGTGGTTGTAATCGATCATATTTTAGACGTTGGTATCTTTTAGCAAGAGGAGACTATTGACAGGGATGCTGGTAGAACATGTAGTACTAAAATATCATTTACACAGCCTTGTGAAAGTGGAAAATCAATTGCACTATCTAGTTTAAAAACGTCTAGTAACGTTATTATGTAAACCTCAAACTATTCTAACCACGATTAAGGGCATTGTTATAATAGATCTTATAGGTCACAGTAATTGCAGGCATTGGTGTTTAGGCCATATCCAATAACAATAATACTCATGGAGTCAAATTACTTTTTAATATTGTAAGTAGCGGCAATAAAAGCATCATGCTATTTTTTAATACAATTTTGACAATTGGCAGTTTTATCTTATTTTTTAAAAACTACTAAAAATAAAGTACATAAAGATAATCTGCACACTAAAACCGAGAGTAATCACAATATTCAAACGTGTACATACATACGTATTTGATATTACATTCTTAGTTCAAACTTGATTTACGTTTTACGTACTGTGCGCATTTTCTTCAAGCACGGAAAAATTAATCACCATAAGAACATACATCACAATTGTAATAAAATTTTGAACAAACTGTAAATAGTAGCATTAGCGACATACCTTAATAGCCATACAGACTTCAGTAAGCTTCTGTTAGCATGGAAACAACAAAGCAATTATACATGCTGGAATAGAAAAAAAAAGCCCGTGTTTTTTGAAACTAATTGCATGCTACTTCTGTACAAATACAACTTCAGTTAGACCAGTGAACATTAAGAATCAACTATGATTTAGAAAGTAAATACTAAATTATATCCTTTTCAAGCAATCGAGATTTAAGAACACTTGCATATACGAGGTAAGCGCCATAAATTCTCGGCCTGATATAGAATAAAAAGAGACTTGGAACGATACAAGAAATTTTATTTTTCAATGTAATCTCCCCTAACTTCTATACACTTATTACAACGATTAATTAATAATTCGATGCCCTTGTAAAAATGATCTGAAGTTTTTCCGTCAAAATGTACTACAACAACTGCTACAACAACTGCTTGCAACTCACTGTCGTCCTTCAAATGACGTCCTCTAAGGTCTTTATTAAATTAAAAAACAAATAAAAATCACAAGGAACCATATCCGGACTATATGGTGGATGTTCCAATTATTGAAAGCCACATTCGCAGATGGCAGCTTGTGAAACGGCGGCAGTATGGACGGGAGCATTATCATGCAATAATCTATTTTCCACGACGTTTTGCACGAATACTGTCCTTTAATTTATGCAATACCGGCGCATAATGTGCCGTTCACAGTTGTTGCTCTTTGAAGTCAATTAGCAGAATGCCCTCACAATCCCCGAAATATTGTGGCCATCACCTTTTTCTTTGATTGAATGACATTCGCCTTCCTGAGACGAGATTCATCAGGTCGCCGCCATTCCAATGACTCCCTTTTCAGTAGAGGATTGTAAAACAGAATGATTGTTTCATTTCCCGCGACAATGGACTCCAAAATCGGTTTTGGGTCGTCCCCTCACATGTTTAAAAAATATTGCGCACATTCGACTCGGCGTTCACGTTACAGAGTAGAAAGAAGTCGCGGTACTCATCTTGCGCTAATTTTATTCATACCCAAATGATCATGGAGAATTCAGCGAATACTTGTTTCGGATATGTTTGTTTATCATTGCTAATTCCTTCACTTTCAAATGTCGATCTTCTAGCACTAAATCATCAATAATTGAAATTTGTTGACGCCTTATCACTTCAATTGGTAGACATGACCGTTTAAGATCATCAAGGTATTCTTGCCCCAAACGGAAACATTCTGCCTACAAACGAAGGTGATGAATCACCGTAAACGCCGTCTAAACGTTGTTTTATGTGCTTAGGCGTATGCTCTTCTTTTGTTAAAAATTTGATGACCGCGCGGTACTCAATTTTCATTACTCAGGCATTTTCATGCGCTAGTCACGTTGGTTGGTTGGCTACTAAAAACTACTGCTCTTCGAACCATCATATTTATAGCGCAGAGCTCACGCATGTGCATGCATGCCGTGACGGAGTTTGAAAAAAGAAAAAAAGTGAAACAGAAACACGGGAAAGAAAAAAATGAAAACATAAAGGGAGAATGAAGACGGGACCTCGACGTTTCGTCTCCGTCGTCTCTGAAGGAAAGGCACCTGATCGTTTGGTTGAGCTGAAGGAGACAAGGCTTGTAGGAGCGATTTCCATATTGCGAATAGATGATATCCGTTAATACTATCAGAATGTTCGTGAATCTCCATTGCCTCCCTGATTTATCTACCATAGAAATAAGGATATTTCGCGATGACCAAAGTTTCCGCAAATAGAATGTTGTGATCCGTTGAACGAGCCATTTCACCCATGTATACTAAGCCACAACACCAGGAAATTTTGTAGACACCTTTAGGGAACAGTGAGATTTAAATACTACCTTGATGTTTTTTTTTTCGAAGAATTCTGGAGCTGTGGGTGTTTGTTAATGGCCTATTGTATATTCTGATATTTGTAACCATTATTTTCGTAGGAATTAGTTCTTCACTGTCGGATAGAGGTTCAGAAAACACATTAGCAACAACCTTTAACTTCGGATATGGGCGAAATTACTTGAAATATATGTAGGTGTTTTTCCATCATCTTTTCAAACGTAATCGGATAGGGAGGACGGCTATCGTCTGACTACGATATTTAAACCAGTCCTACTTTACCACGACACAGTTTAATCCCTAAAACAGTTCGTTTATTATTGACTCTGTCCGTGAAAGCCTATATATTCTTTTCAACAAATGATAAATTTGGACGACTTTCTCTGCTTTTTATTATGTCCGCCCTTTCGGTTATTTACACATGAATTCATAAATGCTCAATATTTTCCTACGGTGTCACACCGCAGGCTACCTGTACTCGAATTCGAAAAGCCTCCAAGATTTGTGGGGGATATGCCAAATTGCTTAATCCAGTTCTAACAATATTCCATGAGCGTTGTACTAGGGGAATATCGAGAAACTCGGGAGTCATATGAAATGATCAAAAAAATATATAGGAAGCATTGCCACATGAAGCGACGCATTGTTGTTTTAACGATAAATCAGATCTTCTAAGCACCACCATAAACACTACAGAGCACCTGTTCCACTGGGCAATGACGTCTCATGCCATAACTCTAATACTTTGGTTCAGACCTTTCAGTAGAAAACCGAAGATAGTGCTTTTTCCGACGTCTCCGTCTAACCATGCACATTACAAATCTCTAAGAAGGAACTAAATTTGTCACTAGGAGCAATTCTACACCACTCGATATTCTATTGGTACCCTTCATTGCACAACCTTTATGAAATAATAATTTTCGCGAGCTTCTGCTGTATGTATAAAACAGGGTAAAAAATCTAACCAAATTGTTGAACAGTATCGAAAAAATCGTAAAAATAATCACAAAAGTATTTGACAATTTAAATAAGTAGATTCACAAAATGCCAATTGTACCAATGGTTTAAAGATGTTTATTAATTGTTATTATTTCGGTACTGCCACATTTTGCCAAGATTAACCAAAAAATGTCCACCCGCACTAGGTAATACAATTTCTGTCAATGAGCACATATATATAAAAGGTGTAAATTTTTAATGTAACATGTACATTTTAATCGGCGCAAAATCTAATTTCCGATAAAATATAAGTGATACTGATTGATTATAATGTTTATTAGACATGAGACTGTAACTGAATACAGAAACAAAGCTATAAGATTATTTTCACTTATATTAATCAGTACAATACTATATTCATTTTGACATTTGATACATTTTGATAGTTTGCTCGGTTTATACTTTTGGAGAAATTTGATTTAACGCAATACTAAGAATGTTTAGAAGTCCCTCTTTTATTTTTGCTATCAGTATTATTGATGAGTATGGGCAAATAAAGATCGGTAGAATCTTAATTTGAAAAATGTAGTTAATTAAATTAATATCTACTACATAATCATTTTATTTGACAACAGATATATATTTTGATAAAAAAAAATAACGGAATTTGATGCCAAATTTCCAAAATGGTTGCCTCCAATTGGTCTTTGGCACAAACGTTTTGAGATAATCACTCCCTAACTTTTACGGCATGTGAATGCTCAGGTCTGAGAATAACATCGGCTCTGACAATAAATTTATTCTTATGCCTCTCACACTCCAAGAAAAATACACGGTCCTATCGAAAACTGTAATTATCAGTAGTGACGAGCGCTTTAAGACCAAAAGGATTCAGTCGATTCGCGAATCGAATAACGATTGGATTCCTTGATGAAGATCGAATCCCTTTTTCCTTAACCAATTCCCATCGATAACCCAATATGGTGGAATCCAAAGATAGATACATACGTGATGTAGCCAAATAAATTGAATACGTGCCGCTTATACAAAAATACGTAGATTTTTTATCTCTCTTCAGTTCTTTATACTTAAATAACTTCCTAAATAACGCGAAAGATGTATTAAATTACCCACAGGATCTGAATATGAGAAAGAATATAGTTTAATTTATAATATTATTATGGGGTTGGTATCGACTTATTCTATTGTTTTTGAAACATTTTTTATTTCTAAATATCTGATTGCAAGATTTCCATTTATAGTTCTCGTTTAAAAATCTGCAAAATACACTTATACAGGAGTAGCGTATTTCCATATGCCATTTTAATAAAAACCTGAACAAAAACACAAAATGGTATCATAGTGAATACGATATATATAGTATACACTAAAACACAGTAAACGCTCGCTCATGTAAATACCCGGTAGTGGAATTGTCGCGGTCATGTAAACAGAAAATTGTTACTAAAGGATCAAATGGAACGCCCAGTCATGTAAACAAGCTTGCACCACGTACAATTCGATAATGTAAACAGTTTAGAATACCGGTTATTTCCCGATCACACCTAGTAAGTGATAAAATCGATCAAAAGAATCTTTACGTAAACGTTTTCAACGCCGGCACCGGTTGCTCCCCGATTTATGTATGGGATTCCTGTAAGCACTCGCTCCCTTGCCTCTCGTGAAATAGCACTGTGCAGCTAAAACCACGTCAGAACAGATATGGCATCCACATCCAATAAAAGAACATTTTTAAAATTAAGTAACAAAGTGAAAATCATCGAAGAGATTAAAAAAGGTGCGGGGCTGACTCAATTGACAAAAAAATATGGAGTATCCACAATCTATAAAATTAAGCGATACAAATCACAAATTTTACAACGTGTGTCAGATATATACGGAGGCCCGGGAAATCGCAGAACTTTAAAAAATGTCCATGCGTCTAGAATGGAAAATCGTCTGTATATATGGTTTTTAAAACAAAGGAATGATCATGTTCCAATTAGCGGTGAATTTATTGGCTGGCTAAAACGATTTAAAAAGAGGTATGGAATTCGACTACTGTCGATATCTGGCGAAAAATTATCGGCACCATCACAACTAGCACAACCGTTTAAGAAAAAGTTGATGAACAAAATCACAGAGCTACATTTAAATGAGGAGCAAATATACAATGCAGATGAAACCAGTATTGGAAATTATTACCTACGAAAACCAACAATGTGATGCAACATATCACCTGAAAAATCTGCTCCGGGTAGAAAGACGGAAAGACAACGCATAACTTTTCTAGCGTGCACTAATGCTAGTGGTACCCACAAAAGAAAGCCACTATTAATAGGAAGGGCAAAAAATCCACGTTCATATAGAAATTTTAAGAGTCCAGTTTATTATAACTGTTCAAAATCCGCTTGGATGACCAACAGTATATTTCTGGAATGGTTCCCGAAGAACTTTGTCTCTCAGGTATGGTAATAAAACTGTAATAATAAGTAATGTAATTTAATGATACATATTCAATTTGTAGGTGTCTTAAGAAAGCGAAATCTTCTATAAATGCCGTATTTATCTTGGATAACGTACCAAGTCATCCTCCACAGATACAATTAAGAAGCAACGATTGTTATGTTCACGCCGCCCATGTAACTCCACTTATCCAACCGATGGATCAAACTGTAATAAGAATTACTAAATTGTATTACCGAGAATTTCTACTTTCGTCTTGTGTTATCAAAAAATCCTAGACATTTCTGAATCCTTAACTTTACGCGAAGCAATGTTAAATTTAGATATGGCGTGGAATGCCCTTAACCAGCAAACAATCAGAAAGTGTTGGAAAAATTTGCTTTACTCCAGTGATGATTATGACAATGAAGACAATGTACCGCTAACCATCATTAGAAAACAGTTACTAGCTGATGCTTGTTAGGGATTGCGGCTGAACGCACTATACCTACAACTACTACAAGGGACGCTAAGAATCTTCCCTTAAGTGTACCCTTCGAGTTGTGTACGTACGTTACACACCATAAGATATCATGTACATAGAAAGTCGTTGTAGTAGTTAAAAAGTCGTTCTTGTCTCAATATACAATCCGTTTTCGTTTTACTGTGTATTTTCTTAGTTACAATTAACCAATTCATACAGTCCACAACAATGGTGAAGTTATTGACAGTGCATCATTGGATGTTCTCAAATTATTAAAAGCAATAAATTCCGATATTGTTTGCACAATTACCGATGTTAGTTTATGAAATGACGATAAAGAGATGGAAGGTGGGGAGAGTGAAGATAACGACCTTTCCGATTCAAATAAAAAATACAGTGAATGACGCGCAAGCTGTATGAATTTTTAATTAAGCGTTAGATTGGGCTGAAGAAAAGGACATTATATTCGGATATTGCAGTGTTCCGTAAACTACGGGCAATGGCATTAGAAAATATCAAGCGTAAATTTACGCAAACAAAAATAGGACATTATTTTTCAAAATAATCTAAAATTTATTTTTTATTTTGTAATAGTATTATGTTATTCTTTTGTTCATAATTTATTTTTTAATAAACATACATATTTTTTTATGCAATTTCTTTATAAATAAAACAAGGCTCGCTAATGTAAACTTTCAGTAATGTGAACAGTGCTTGGCTGATATCGATATGTATATATAAATAAAACTAATTTGAACAAGTATTACGAACTCTAAGCAGACCATTACAACGTCACAGTAAAACTGATGCAACCCAATAAGCAATTTTTATACGAATAGGGAAAGCCTCTAGATGCACTTTACCTCTCTTTCTGTTATAACTGTGGATTGCGATTTTATCACAAGCAGCTTATAATTTAGAGCAGTTCAATACGGCACAGACAACGTTGTAAGAGCGAGAGTTATTAATTTTTCACCATAAGAAAAATAAAAACCAACAGGAAATTGGAAATATATTAAATAAAAGTGCATCCACGATACAGCATATTAAACGATAAAATCGACTGTTAAGTGCTCCTAAGTTAACGCGGGAGGTGATACGCGTTCTGGGAAAAACCATAAATATAGAAACTATTCGAAGAACTCTAACTAGCACGGACGAATAGTTAGGAAAACCCATTTATACGCCAGAAGGATAAAAGAAGTCGCTTACAGTTCGCATTAGAGCACCAAAATAGAGATTTCGACTTCTGGAAAGCTGTTTTATTCCCCGATGGGAGTAAATTTAATCTTTTCGTCTCAAATGGGAATGGTAATGTGTGGAGGAAAAGGAATGAAGAATTAAAACCGTAGCATTTAAAACCAAGTGTTATAGAAGTGGGCATATAATGGTTTCGGACTGTGTTTCTACTGCTGGTGGTGGAAACCTTCATTTTATTGAAAGTACTACAGATAGGAACATAATATGCTGATATGCTTCTAGTGAGACATAACTCAGCAAAACGTCGATTTGCATTATGGATAATAATAGATTGAAACATATTAGCTTATCGATCAACAAATTTCTTATACTATTTAAAATGTTACTACGAAATAAAACAAGAGAACTAGAACTAACACAAAATTTGCAATGCACACAGCGTCAAAGAGTTTTCCATACCTGGTAACAATTCTGGAAGTCTTGTTCTATTAAGCTGTTTAGAACCCGCGTCGTGACTCTGGATGTTATGTATTGTTTTGCAATGGGAACCATTAAATTTCCGTTTAAGCGTTGCAAAAAGAAAATAATCACGTGGAGCCGTGCCTGCACTGTAGGGCGGGTGTGGGAGTACTGGACTGATTTCTTTCTGCCAAAAATTCTTTAACCGACAATAAGCTGCAACCGGGGGCATCATCGTGATGCAAAATGCACGAGCTGGCAATGTCAGGTCGAACACGCAAGACTCTTTTTCGTAAACGTTTAAGGACCTCGAGATAAAAAGTTTAATTCATTGCCTGACCTTGCGGTACGACGTTTCCATTAAGGAACAATAAACAGCACCCAAAAAGCCAAGATGCAGATTCTAAACAGCCTAACGGAACAAGACTTCCAGAATTGTTACCAGGAATGGAAATCTCGAGAAAAAAACAACCCGCGAGAACCTCAAATACACCATATATTTCATGTCTAAGGTTTTCACGAGCACTATGTGTGACAGCGTTATTTCGGGATTCTCCCCGCGTTCTGGTCTTTCTATCCTGAAAAGCACCGGTGCTACGTTTCGAGAGTCTCATCTATCATCTTCATTATATATATATTATATTTTCCTTGTAATCACCGATGGAACACAAGAAATTGATTAGAGCAGGATTTTTTCACCGGTATATGTGTAATTTGTAATCAAATCACATAAATTTCGCTTGTAATATAATCTAACGTTATCTAACTACTGTTTCTTTTTAAATTTACTAACGTTATCTAACTATTGTTTCTTTCTAAATTTACTAAACATTGCACATGACATGCAGCAACATAATATCAAACAAAGCAAGATTACTTACTATGTCGAAGTAAAAGAATCAGCCAACCCAAGGAGCCGCCACCAAAGAAATATAGGAGAAAATAATAAAGTTAAAATACTATACGTATTTATCTCATATTCAATTCTAATACGTAACATTCGCCAAGACCAAAAATAAAATATCTCAACAAACTAGTAAGTAGTAGCATACAAACACGACCAAGTATACGTATTTAGAAGAGAAAAATGTGGGATAATTTTCCAAATCGAGAAACTCATAATCACACTTTCTTACAATCAAATGCAATACTAATCTGTGTTAAACTGTTGAAAGACAATATAAATCTAAATTTAGTAAAATACTTACCCCTCGACTACTAAAGATGTTAAATATGCCGGCTCTTTTCTTTATTCCCTTTCCAGACATTGTTCCCTTAACCGTGAAGGCACCTTCTTTAACTTTAGTGCCTATTTGTAAATTATTTATATTGGGCGTACTTCCCGTCTCACTGCCGCCTTTGGGAAGCTCTTCAAAGGGAAAATCTTCTGGTGGATGAAAGCCTGACTTGTATTTTTCTATCACAACTAGTGTATCCTAAAGAAACGACCGCATTCATCAATTTCAAAATATTAAATAAGAAAAATGTATATATTGCAACTTTAAAAATCGTAGCAAAACTATGTTTAACAAATGTATTATATTTTTTAAAATCAACACAATTATACTACGGTACCGACCTAAAGAGAAATATTCAGTATCCCAGTAACGCATGTTACTTAGACGTTGTGATTTTTTATGCTTGTGTTAATTCAATAATTTATACCATACCACAGAGTTACCAATGACGCCACTGCGTAGATTGTTTCATGTCAGCATTGACGTACGAAATGAACAATTCATCATTAGTAACAAAATGGAAAAAATATTGGTGGTTAAAGCGATCGAGAAAAGCACGTGTAGGTACCATTTCGTGATCTTTTTCGAGTATTTTTGGCATCCATCTTACACACAGTGTTCGACAGGTTAAGGTTTCAGTTACAATTCTTAACAACATCCTAGATACTTCTTGAAATTCTAAAGAAGGTTTACTTATCGGAAAACGATGACTTTCTCTCACTTTTCGTTCACATGCTCCACGAGATTGTCAGTCCGGACACCAGCCCTGCCATCTTTTTGCTCATTGTAAACATTAGAACAGCCTTCTTTAAACTCACGACACTATTACCCCACTTTTACTTCTCATGCAGTAGGCCTATATATCTCACAGAATTGTCGATAAGTTTCAACAGTATTATGTCCTTTTGTGTTCCTAATCTTCCCCGATTGAATTTCACAAATAGTGAGATTTGTTATTGCCGCACTCATTTTAGCATACTATCTTGCGAAGCCAGATAGCATTTAAATGAGGGTAACATGCTTCTACGCATACGTGAATCAAACAGTATTACAAATCGCTTTTTATACGCGATCGGTTGTTAATTTTGAATCGCCCAATATTGGCGATTACATACTAAAACGTTCCGACTTGTCGTTGTACTTTGTTGTCTCTTTCAATCTCGATTTTTGGTGTTTGTCTTTAGTATCACTAAATCTAGTTATATTCTCTTACTCTTATTATACTCTTTATAATATATGTATGTTATATTATTCAAGTTTTGAGATTTCGGCGGCCTCCACAAATAAGGCTGAATTTTTAATGATATCATTAATCACAATTAGGAGCATGTAAAGTTTTATTGTAAAGTCTTTTGTTTCCTACAACGTTTCCGTTTCAAATGAAAAGTTTGTATAAATATACAAACTTGGAATACTGTTGCGCAATTCAGTATTTTTCAGTATTTCATTCATAAACTGTTCCCTATTTACTCTTTCATAAACGTAAAATAACATCATAAGTGAATGAGGATAGGAAATAAGAACTCGCTCAATAAATTTACCAAATGGTTGACATAGTGGTACAGATTGTATGCGATGCAAGAAACCACCTATGTACTGCTAATGAACTCTGTAGAAGTACTCAATTTGTGTATTAAAATGTCCTCACTATTTCCATTCAGGGTATTTTCACAATCCTCGAATGCTAATTAGAATTTTGGATTTTATTCAAGTGTTTTTTCTGTAAGCTGTTAAATTGGGAACACACCAAGTATTTCTTCCTTTATGGCATCTGCTCCCTTCCTGTAATTACAGATGGCAAATTCTTTTTAGCCTTTTCCCTTACATATTTTCCAAATCAGACTTAGAATATTGCTGTGTAATTTTTATAATTCCTATAGGTCTTTTAAATGTGGATCACTTCCCAATCTGTTGGCAATCTCTTTATTGTATATCCCTCTGTAGATAGTATATCTAAACCATTTCTGCTATAATGCTGCCTGATTCCGACGATTTTTTCGCTTCTTAACATTGTAATTGCTTCACTCGTTTGTTCTGCTTTTGCTGTACTTTGTTATTGCTATTTATCAATACCTTTCCGTATAGTTACTTGCGTTATTTCTTTGTGAATCAATAATTTCGAAAAATATTCCTCCTACGGTCATTGTTTACAGACGAATTCATCCATCTTAAGATACTACTACAAATTAACATCTGGCTTTTCGACAACATATCAAATATCCTCAAAAATTAAACGTATGATTTGGTAGGTTAGGTACACAACATTTTAAATCCTGTATTTAATTATTAATAATATCAAATATTTACTGCTGTCAAAAAACTGCGTTCTACCAACTCTTGGCATTGTTGGTGCCTAAACGAATTTGCAACAAAAAATATGGATATTCTTAATAGAATTACCGTTCGCGTGTCCGGGAGAAATTTTATAACCGATTAGATTAACATAATGTCAAGAAAATGAGTGGGATGAATTTGAAAAAGAATAATAAATAGTAAGCATGCAGTGTGCATAGCTTACTACATCGAAAGAAGCAAATTAAGGAAGAAGCACATGTATATATCAGTGTTGTTATTTTCCTTTATTATAGTATATTTCTTATTTAGTTTAGTTATATTCTAAATTTTATTGCAAATTAATTGCCACCCAATCAGATGCAAACAAACTTTTCTTCCCCCGTGTTATACCACTCGTGGTACAAAGTGTTCTCTCGTATACGTTGTTAACACATTAACTTACATTTATTTCTATTTCTAAATTGTAGTATCTATTGGGAAGCAAAAGCCAACTGTAGCTCGTAAATTTCTATGATATTATCAGTTATCTAAAAACTTAATATAGTACTAACTTA
Organism: Trypoxylus dichotomus; assembly: GCA_023509865.1. NCBI lineage: Eukaryota > Metazoa > Arthropoda > Insecta > Coleoptera > Scarabaeidae > Trypoxylus > Trypoxylus dichotomus. The sequence continues at coordinate 32,762,662 of CM042079.1, forward strand.
CTTCCTTTTCATTAATTACATCGGCAGCTCTCTCGATGCCATCTAAACACTTATTAATTATGGGAAAAACTTTGCGCTCGATATCTACCGAACTATAAATAAAGTTCTTCATGTTTTTGATTCGTTTTTCGTCCAATTCCTGCAACTGCCTAAATACGTCTGGCATTCCCGAACGATAGTGCTGTCGTTGTAAGTCGTTCGTCCTTTGCAATTGATCAGCGTAATCATTTTTGGCAGAATCACATAACTGGCGTTTATAGGACATATTGGAACGTTGTTTCTCAACCTGAAAAAATCATGAAACATAAGAAAAATACCCGAATGAATAATACAGCAAAAAGGAGTATGTTGCCTAACCTCCGCTCTTGATAAATTATAATCTGCATCGGCTTTGTGGTAATTTTCCGTTGCTTTTTCCGATTCTTTGTAAGCTTTGTCATACGCCTTTTTCGTTCGAAATAACGATTCTATTTGATTACTTAGGTTTTGTTGAAGCTTTGCTCCTTCGGTTAAGTGTTTCTGAAATAGTATAATAATATATGTACACGTTATCTTAAAATAAGGATTGACCTAAATCTATTCGCGTTTTGAAAATCAGTTCTCCGGATAATTATATATTAAAATACAAAGTGACAAAAAAGTAGAGCATAGAAAAATATACTAAAGAAAAATTATGTGATAATTTATTTCGTATTCTCTTGTTCAGAAATGGTTATCTTCTCTGTCGCTATTTAATTGCTTTGGTAATCAACTTTTTTGGCATAACGTGTTTTCTTAATCCCCTTTACAATTATATATTTTTAATATTGTTCATTCATAAAATTGTCTAAGGAAAACGATTTTAAGAATATAAGAGCTGAGATGAAAATTAACTTTTCCGCATTTAAAGAGGAATGTTGTTTTCGTTTTAAATAGAACATTCCTTATATTTTGTCATATTTAGATTGCTTTCGCTTTTCAAAAATATGGGATAATTGTTCCTTTTTGTTTGCAGTAATGCCCGCATTATGTAAAATTCTACAAAATTAATATCTCATTGGTAGAAGGCCTCGAAAGAAATTGATTATCACAGAATAAAACAAAATTATTCTAATCATCAAAATTTCTATCACTAAACATTTTTTTGTACTCCTACTTGCTCTCCAATTTCGCTGCATAAAAGACTAGTCCATCTTTTGATTTTCCTCTACATATATAAACCTTTACCCTATGCTCAAAAATTGTTTAAAATCAACACCATTATAACCTCATTTGACCGCAAGTGATCATTAACCCACAAAAGGTGTCTATTCAAATATTTAGCTCATTAATCACAGACATTTCCAATGTAGGAACAATTTCAGTTAAATTAGAGAATTTATTCGTTTGAACAGTTTTTAGTTGTTCTTGAATTTATAAAATTTCATGTATTTCAGGGAGCGCGAAAAAAAAAAGAAACAAAATGTTTTTCTTTATTACAACTCTTGTCGATATATATGCATATGCTATATTTATTGCTATTCTTGAAATTTCTGGAAAGAATGAGTACAGTTCACTAACTACAAAACGCCTATTTTCTTGAAATTTTGTTTCAATCCCAGCTGTGAGTCTGTCAGTCACCACTGCGGGCCGGCCTGAACCTCAGTTATCTGTCTACAAATTTTGATGGTCGGACTTTTTGCGCGTTTAAAAAGCGGATAATACTGCGCACCTCACACTTGACGGGATCGTGAATTTTGTCACATATTTTAAAGTCGCATAGCTAAGCAGTAATCAACCCCATTGGATTGTAGCTGCCGCCAAGCTGAAGCAAATGAGTACCAAGGTCAATGGTGGGTCGGTGGTGGTGGTGGCGAGAGGACATGGTCACGTGTGAAAATAAAACGGTTTTTACTTTCCGAATGGCAGTCGTAAAAATTGAATTTCGTACGACCACCAATTACTTCCTGTAGATTTATCGTAAATCTAAGGCCTATGTTAACAATAAATATTCATAGAATTAGAACTTAGCTAAGGAAATTTGAGCAGTTGATATCACTGTTTTGTGACGAATAAAGGAAAATATTTTTAACATTTTTTGGTAGTGAAGAAGCAATTTGCAGAATTTTATTTTCAATTAATAAATAGAAAATAATAAACTTCATTCTATTAAGCATAACCCGTTATATTCTATTTCACATTATAAAGTAATAAATAACTGAATTTTGAGTAAGGCTGCAGAAACAGGTGCTTTCGCAAATGCATGCGGCTCGGTTACTATCCATATTAAAAATAATGAATGTAACTACTTACTATTTTAGTTTGATTGTGTTGTTGATGCAGGCTTTGTTGATGTATCATCATAATCAAACTAAAATAATATGTAATTAGATTAATTATTTTTAATATTGATAGTAACCGAGCCGTACGCAATTCCAAAAGCACATGTTTCTGCATCCTTAGTTTATAGTGTGCAGCTTTCCCTAGCATTAGGAAAAAATTAGCTTTACCAAATATTTACTCATCAGTAATTCTTTTTTCGTATTGTTTATAATTAAGGCAATAATGCTTACCTTTCTATCCTCCCTCAAATCTTTTACTAGTACATATAATTCCTTGATTACATTAGCTTGTAAATTTTCGGCAATAACTTCGTGCTGACCCGCCAAATCATTTATTTCATTCAATAATAACTTAAATGCCTTGTGCGTGGAGAACCTGAAATAGACGAAACAGTAATGTTAGCAAATGATCTTATAAAGCTTAAAAGCAATAACTATTCACAGCTTTCTCTTATTTTACTCCCGCTATTACTTTTTCTTCATGTTATATATTTGCTCTTGTTACTTTAAATGGTACTCTTTAAAACGTTCGTTAAATGAATGAAGGTAGTCGGAAGCTTTACTGATATTTCGACAACAATAACTCATCTAAGACTCTACTACTCATCAATCACGCGTTAAAACATATTATCGCTGTCTCTCGAATTATTTTTATTTGCGTTCTCGGATTGCTAATTTATGAACACACAGACAAAGCAACTAACAAGTAAATAAATAAAAAATAATTCTAGTTTTTCTTCAAAATGTGCTTATTCATAATAGACAGAAAGATATGCAATCTGTGAAAAATACATAAAAAAAAAGGTTTCATGTTTGTACAAGTATACCTTTCACTTCTTATGAGTATAACGTATGAAGGAATAGCGTTTTTGTTCCCTGTTATGTATTCGTAAGACAATGAAACTGATGACTTTATTATGATTATAATCAACTCTGCGTGGTGATAAGATAGAAACGGTCTTACTCATATTGTTAGTTTTATGAGAGGATGGTTGGGAAACCCAAGTGTCAGCTTTTATTATGTATCTTTCAACTTGCTTTTTCACACTCCTTGGATTTAAAGTATTCTTTTAAAATCTACAATAGTAAAACATAATTTACTATCCGCAACCTTTTACAGTTTTGAAAAATAACTATTGAGATGCTTCAGTATCTATTTGAAGACAGCGCATTTACAAGGACCACTTTCTTGTCTTGGTTATTTATGCATTAAATAGGTACTACATGAAGATATGTTAGTATTTTACATTGCGAACCTAAAAATTCTGGCGAATCACTGACATCAAATTATGAATAGCTGTAGAATATTACCTTGTCCAAGTATTTGCACATTGCAAACATAAATTTTATCCCTTACAATTAGCGAATAAATATTCCAGTGCTACATCAGACATAAATTAGTTCATTGTTGTAAAGCAGGAATAAAAAAATTCCAAATTTAAAAAACCGGATAATATATCCTTATATCTCGGAAACACGTTCATCCTCTCTCTTTCCCCTCGTTTCAATACAATTGCTTTACATACACCTAGTATGGGCAAGCTTTGACATGTTGTGGGCCAAACATCAGTGTGCAAATACGTTCGCGGGCCGCGTTTAAAAGTTCATAATTTTTAACGATAGATATCAGACATGAAATAGTGCGGCAATGTTATTATAATCCAATTTATTAAAATAAGAAAATGAAATGAAAAAACTAGGTGCAACATTATAATTAAACCGTGAATTTTTTTTAATTGGGTTTTTCAAAATGTCTGGCGGGCCGATTGTTGCCCACATATGACTTACACGAATGTATTAATTAAAGATCATTGTGGTTAAGACATTAGAGAACTTTGTAACAAACGGCAACTAGGTAATACACGAATTACCAGTAAATTGCACATTGTTGACCTTGTAACTCATTAATGTAACAAAAACTCCTGAAATAAATATTATATTATATCACTATTATTGTTATTATCAAGTGAATGCCGGTTTCGTTTTAGCATTTTTCAGCGTATAGGCGTAAATTTTCCATGCTAAAGTAGACCATTACTACTACATACAAAACAATTGTTACATACTTTCAACTTATTATATATTCCATCCGTTTAATTAACACTTATTGTGTTACGACAAATTTGCATTCGTGAGAATTAAAAATAAATTATAACACATGATCTAATCGATTAAATTATGATAAAATACTGGTGCAGCAAAATAAATTAAATTGAGACATAATATGCCGAAGTCTGTATCAAAATAATATTTCTATATTCTAGCTCAAAGCATGCAAGTATGTAAAAGACCATAGAATATGAAAATATATAGAAAACGCCATATAAAGAAATTGTATTTCTTATTGCATAAGTGTACACAATAAGAAATAAATACAAATATATATATATATATATATACATATATACATATATTGTATCTTATATTATCCTTCAATCAATTTTTCCTCTTTTTAAAAAGTTTTGTTAAAGATGCACTTTCACATAGCTTCAGATTAGAAAACGTTCATTTCACCATTGCATCACTCTCTTCTTAACATTTTCCTTTCACAAGAGAACGAAGTACTTGTACTGTAGTTTTTACTTTTGATTTTATTTGAATTTCTTTGTTTAGACCAAAGAGAAATGTAATTAAAAAGATTGGCAGTTACATGTCAAGAAGTACAACGAAACTTAATTTCTCTGTGGTTTTCCTACACAGTTTAGCTTTTCTCTCAAATGGAAACGCGTTCTCAAGTTGCGACAGACCGGAAAGTTATATGCATCTCCCACATCAGCTGTGAAAGGCCAACAGTTAGTTTCCATCGCCAATGAAGAAACTGTAAAATATTGTTCTCCAAATTTTTATGATTTTAAGAATCATTTGCAATGCGACATTTCGTTGCTATTCATATTGCTGCACACATACGCAGGTGCTTTTCGCAATAATCTTCCAGAAATGGAAAAAAGTATTTTTAACTTTCAATCAGTTTACGAAATACCATGTAGCACATTCGATTTATTTATTTTTTGTACACCATACTCTTATTTTCTATTTAGCTTATCGTTTTCAAAAGAGCCATATTTCCCTAACTTAAGTTTTGGGTTTTTATAGTGCACATCGTCAGCTTGGACCAAAATTTTTAATTATTAGGAAATATTTTTATAATTAAAACAAGGACTATGAACAATAGCAGATGGAATAAATAAAACATTGCTTCTGATAGAAGAAACAACCGCTTCTAACATAATATTTACCTAGAATTGTTAAAATATTGCAAGGAACGATTTATACGAGGTTTCAAAGTCTAGGTACTATATGTTTTAGAAGCTCAGAAAAAGCGCTCAGAAAAAGAGCGTAACCGCTCTGATTGTTCTATATATTGTATGTCTTGTTGATTACGTATTAGTGCATGAGAAGAAATATCTTAATTATTATATTTATAAAGGCATTGTTAATATTGTGTTGTCTTCTAAAGACAGTTAAGTAAACTAAATTCGGTTTTTCATCGCGATTGCAAAAAGCAATAAACACAAAAACGGCAAAAGTATTTGCGTAAGACACGCACAAATGTTTTAATATCATATTTATAAAAGCAGCACACTTGCAATTATATTTTTTCCCAAAATATATGATTCCCACCCTCATCCTAATCACCATGCCATACATGACTGCTTATACTACAGAATAGAGACCGGATTATATGCAAAATGCAAAAATTTAATTTAACTTATTTATTATATTTTACATCTATTTGTAGATGTCTTACACTGATGAAGGTTAATTAACGCTAATTAACTTTAATCAGTAACACATACAGATTTACGTTGCAGCCAAATATACACCCAGGGACATGAATATGATGCACCCTTTAGATGTTTTAATATAGCGATATTAACAGACAAATAGTCTTTACCAGCCGCTTCTTAGAAACACCCGTAGTATAAATAGAAGGGTTGGTGGGAAAAATACCATTGTTAATCCATTTATTGCTGTATTTGCGGAACTAATTGTATTTTACACTTAGTATAGTGATGATTAGTAAAAAAGTAAAATGTTCACGGTGCGCCGTACAAACAACTCTAAAGTGTTGTCAAGAAACAGGGGATACTAAATCAAGACCGGGAAGAGGTCCAAAATGTAAAAGGACAAAAAGGGAGGATTGGTGGTTACAACGACACTCTCTACAAAATCGACGTCAAACGGCGACAGATTTGGCTGGCGCGTTAAATCGACAAGTCAACGTTAACCAAATAATATTTGTTGTATTTGTTCATTGCTTATCTTAAAGATAATTGAAAAAATTGGGGATGCCTAATAATTCTGTCCGTGCCCGTACGTATTTTGGTGCGACAATCATCCATAATTTATCCGCGAAAGGTCTCAGGAAAAGGGTGATGGTGTAATGGTATTTGGCGGGATAGGCACTGAAGGACATATCAACTGCAAAGAGAAGGTGACTCATTATTATGGACCCTTATGGTAGTAGCATCTCCTCATAACCAACAAAGTACTACTTAATCCCATTCTAAAAATATGCATGGTATTGCTTTGCACAGTGGCATATGGGGAAATTTAAGTACAAGAGAAGCAAATATACAAGAAGAAAATAAAGCAGTTTGAACATTTTTATATTCACTTGTATATAAGAACCTTCATAACAAGTTATTTGAAGCCGCCAGATGGTAGTGTGAACAGAGTAGATTTTTTTAACAGAAGCATGGTACAAAAATTATTTCAATTTAATTAGAAAGGTTATAAGAAGTACAGACAAAACTCATCAAACTTTCACAGTGGTCTAAGCGTATGCATACACTTTATAAGGGAAGAATATGCAGAAAGGCTACCATTCAATAGCACTGAAATGGCGCGAGATTCAAATTTCTAATTCTTATCAACACATACAATTATTTTCTGTTATCTGGCAACACTGACTTCTATTGTATATTATTTCAAATATCGCTTGTAAAATTTCGATGATAATTTATCGAATAATTTATTTCCTTTGGTGTTTCCTTTTCGTGTTCCCCCTCATTTACATCTACTTTAAAATGAATTAATTTTATTAATTATGCTATTTAAAATTGGCATATGCAATTTATTAAAAAGTTTTCTCTTCATACACCAAAAAGAATGAAATAAAATTGCACTTCAATTTAGACAGTAATAGTGAATGTTCCTATTGCTAAGAGTGGTCCGAATGTGACCAATTACTACAGGCGACTGTAGATCCACTCTGTAGTAGGATACAGAAATGCAAACAAAAAATGTTTCTATTGCATTTCATTTTGCAATGCACACAAAAATGTTTACACATTCCTACAGTAAGCAAACTAATTTTAGTATTTATATATGTACTATATTTATCATATTAATCACATATGTGTCGTTCATAAGTTTGATCGCACCTAATGTATTGCCTTACACTTAGAGCTGCTTTAAAAAATATTTAGGGAAATTCATACCAGTTTTCTTAGAATTGCATTTACAATCTAGTATTAATAGTATATACTCATAACAATAAGGCTTATTTATAACGACTGCAGCCAGTAAGTGTGGACAATAGAGCAGAGACTAATGAAACCCGGTCTGAGGAATCGTATAGCAGTAAGAAAACCACGGTTAAGTTCTATTCACTAACGGAAAAGAATAAGTTGGGCAAAGTGTCACGTAAAGTAGTGTGTAAATGATTGAAAAAATGTGTTATGGGCGGACGAATAATGTTAGAATATTTGAACGTATCGGTGTACGATGTTTCGTTAAGATGCTTGTGTGCGCTGCTTCACAGACGAATAATGCGCGACTACTTTAGTCTTTAGTTTTACTTTCAAGTATGCTTATGTCATATGTAATATATCCATTTTGTCAAGTTACCGTCAAAGAGTCCTGATTGCAACCCCATTGAGCTCTTGTGGGATCACTTGGATCGTGAGGTCTGAAAAAAAAATCTACGACCGGCAAAGCAGCATTCTGGAATGCTCTGCGGAAAGTGTGAAATACTATACACGAATAGTATTTGGAGCGATTAGTTCCATGGATATCGCGTATCTGTCAGGCAATTGTCAAAGCAAAAAGCGGTCACTTTGAAGAAACAGTATGTATTTTATTAGAATGTGCGATTTTAGCAATAAAACATTTTAAGTTAATGAGTAAAGTTTGTTTCTTTAATAAATTTCTGGCAAACATTATCGGTCTAGTTTATTTCTTATATTATATACTGCTACCAAACTTATGAACGGTGGTGTATGTTAATTCTCTCTTAAGAAGATGTCTTTTCGTATATCAATTGCTAACTGACATTAATTAATTAATATTATGTTTTTTTATAACTTTAACTACACAAAATATGTTGTTGATATCTTGTTAATAGAGAGAAATATCGCAGGATGATTAAGATACTTTAAAAGTAACGTATATATATTAGACATAACACATATCGCATACTTTAAGAAATCTGAACGTATTATTAATATAAATTGTAGATCTTTATAAATATACCGGCAATTATTAAAAAAAGTCCACTTACAACGCCATAAATTCATGATATTTAGACAATCATGTTGTAGGCATGAAGAAGTTTTGATAACACCTAGAATATTAATGGGTTTTCTTAAAGTATTAACTATTATTCTCAGAAAAAATATATATGTATTTAGTTGAAATGAACTTGAGTGAAGTTTCAAAGTCGGAAGGAATTTTTCAATGCACAAATTAATTACTCCGGAAAAGATTATACGCAACCTCCAATTCATTCAATTAAGTTATTTTTATCCGATAGTTATAGCCCTTGTATACGATTTTTGCAGAGTTTGAAAAAAAAAAACCAAATTAAATTTCGAAACATTGAAACCTGTAAAGAAACGTGAAAAGAAGCTAGTATCAAACGAATAATCGATGAAAATTGATAATGCATAATTAACATAAGATGATTGTATAAGATGTTTCGTAAATTGAACCTTTCTTATTAATTATTATGGATTACTTACTGAAGATCTTCATCATCTTTTTTCTTTGGGTAATACGTTTTCACCAACCTCCTGTAAAGAGAGAAAGAAAATAAGTTCAATAATTACAAAATAATCAACGTAAATATAAGGAAGTACTCGATTTCTTTTCCAATTAAATTCAATAGCAGTCTGAAACTTTCATATTTTTAACGATCATCCGTTATCAGAACAAGAAGTAGTAAATCCGGTTTAGTTTGTTGATTGCTTAAAGTTTTACATTTAGTAAAATTTTAATTTAAATGAACGCGTCGTTATCGCTTTGTAATGCGTTCTGGTTACAAACATACCTAGGCATATCACGTAACATTACGTAGAGGTATGGGCGTAAATTTTTCCAAAGTTATCAAGAGATGAATCGCTAATAATTACAATGGAGTAATGGGGCCTGAATTAGTCCATTATTATCATAAAACGATAAACAAACATTATTGTAAATGTATACATTTCACAATATGTATTACGTTATTCGGTGGCTGATATCAGCATCCGGTAGAAACTGTGGAACAAGTTGCACCAAATTACAAAATTTTAACCAGATAAATTCACAAATTCTGTTTTATTAATAAAATACATATAACACTCGTTTTTAAACTTAGATGTTCTGTAATATTTTGCGTGTTTACCTATGAAAAACTTGCTCATCAATTTTAAATACGCACAAAGAAAAACTTCTTAAATATCGATTTCAGAAAAACAAGTTATTCTTGCATAAAAATTCTGCTTTTTAAAAACTTTAAAACTCGACCTTGAATTTAAGGTATACACCATAGACGTACAGTAAGTACCGGAATAAAAAATTAAGAATAAGAAATATGTTTTTTAGCGTAATGTTTTATTGATAATAATATAAATGCAATAATATAAGAAATAACACAAGCTCAACTACTACTATTCACATACATAACTCTTCTTCTTCTTCTCGTATATAATTCCTCATCAATCCGGGTAGACGTCACTCGCGAGTGGCGCGAGTTTCAAAATCTTGCCGCGTTACACTCTCCCCCTCTGGACTATGCGTAGGTCCCTCTGTCCAGTACAGACATCTTCTTCGGCCGTCCTCTTCTGCGTTTCATATCCACTGGTTCTGGTGTAGTACCTGCAGTAAGTGGGGTGTGGTAGGCACATATACCGCTTACATGGTATCGCCCAATTAATTGCGACGGGTCACCACAGGTACCTAATTCGTAGGTGGTGGGAGTAATAGTTTTCAAAACCTTGTAAGGGCCATCCCTTTTCGAGGCAAACTTAGATGTGTTTCCCTTCTTAGCGTCGTTTAGAGAATGAGATTTCAACAATACTAGGTCGTCAATATTGTATCGGACGCTTGTTCGTGCTTTATCCGCCTGCACCTTTCTCTGGTCTTGCTTCCGCTGAGATAATTCTTTTGATCTCAAGGCGATCTCAATTCTCTCCCAAAGGTTAGGAAGGAAGGAGTACTGTTAATGGCAAAACGGATAGATGATACGTGTAGCTCCCAGTCTTGGTGATGGTTTTGACATAGAATGGACAGTTGGGTCTTTAATTCTCTATTTTGGCGTTCTACCGGATTACTTTCAGGATGGTAATAAGTAAATAAATGGTGTTTTATGTCGAAACAATAGGTTACTTGTTGCATTACGTGACTAACGAATTAAACTCCATTATCTGATATAATCTTCCTTGGGGTACCATATCTTCAGAATACTTCTTCTATTAATATTTTGGCACATGCCTCAGCTGTAGCTGTTTGTATTGCAAATAGCTCTGTCCACTTGGATGCGGTGTCCTCAACTATCAAAATCCAATTGTTTTCTCGTGGAGTTTCCGACAACGGTCCTACTAGATCTACAGCAATAACTTCAAATCATTGCCATGGTACTGGGGTTTGGAGCAACCCTGTAGGCTTAACATTAACTGGCTTAATCCTCTGACAGTGGATACATGATTTCACGTACTCTTGAATATATCGTCGCATGCCAATAAAATAGTATTTGGACGAAATTCTTTGAAAAGTCTTCTCGGCTCCATAATGACCTGCTGTTGGGGCATCATGATATTCTTTCATAATGATTACACGCAGACTTGTGGAAACGACCAACTGGGGATGTTCTGCGTCTTGATTGTAGTGATACAACACCCCATTATTCATCACATAATCTCATTCGGACCAACGTGTTGCTTCTTGGATGTATTCTCCCTCTAAAGCACGCATGATTTTCTCTAGTTCAGGATCTTCCAGTTGTTGACCACGGACTTCTTCGTAACTCAATGATAGAAATTCAAACGGCCTTGACAACATATCAGCGGTTGCATAATCTTTGGTATTAATTCGATGTACAGCAAATGTGGTAGAGCCTCCCCTTGGCTGAAAGATATCTTCGTTCTCATTCAGCAACGTATCAAGTTTTGGTCTCTGGTCAGCACTCAGTTTCTCCCCTTTATCCACACGAAGACTAACACTACTTATTCTGATTTCACAATCATGTTTCGATAAAGTTCATAAAGTTGAACTTTGGTTTCGTATCATTACTAAAATACCAACATCTATTAGCTATGTCTAATGTAATTTCAGCGGCTCTTAAAAAGTCAACTCCTAGTAGAGTTTTGTTATTTCCTGCATATGGTAAAACTAGAAATTCAACAGGAAACGTTTTGTGTGTAATAGTTACTTCAACAGTTGTTTTTAAAAGATCCTCTTTCTTGACCTCGCCATTAGCATAGGATAACCTTGCTTTGGTAGAGGTAAACGTTTGTCCCTGCTGGTGCAATAGCTTGTATAGTTCATGACCTGCAATGCTTACTTGTGCACCTGAATCGGCAATATCACGTATTCTGATGACGTGCCAGGTAAATTGATTTGGTGAAATTGTATGAGATTGCTTTCTGCTGTATTATCTTGGTTTGTTCTGTTACAATTTGTGCACTTAGCTCGTATGATACCAGGTGCATTACAACCATAACAGCGGATAGTATTCTTCTGTACGACTTCCTTTGTATCAGGGTTTTTAGATCTACTAGTTCTTTGTGTAGTAGTCCACAAATCATATCTAATTTATGCGAATCATGCAGCGCAGGAGTTGGATTTAATTTTGCTAACAAAGTACGAGCATTATTTACAAATATGTCTGTTGGCTCATTTTGTTTCTGTTCTTTTGAAAATAATTGCTTAAATATTTTGTAATTCGGTTGGTTAGAACCAAATGCATGTCTTAAAACGTCTATAAGCTCATTTCAATTACTTACAGATGTCTTTGCCCCTTGCCACCACACTGCTGCAGCACTATCTAATAACATCGGTAAGCCTTTTACTACGATTTCATCACTAATACCTACACAGTCCTTGCAGATTAGGATTGCATCGATAAATGCTACAACATCTTCCTCTTTCTTGCCCGCAACCCGCAACCACTTTGCAAAATTCCCTGTCGGCACCAGCTGATTTTGATTTGGCAACTCGGTTGTTCGTTTTGACTGTAGAAGAGTCCTCATATTTCCCATTAATTGTTGAAATTGTTCGTCTGACATCGTTACCGCCATTATTCCGCTTGCTGCTTTAGCACGTGAACGTGTAATTCTTCTTGAATCCGTGATTGATACAAAATACCGTACGCAGAACGTAAAACGTCAAAACTGGATTGTTCAAGTTCGAAAATTTTGAAATGTGACAAGTTAGTAACCAGCGCAGCCACTCTTCGCGATAAAAGTTACTAACACGGTTAGCGGGGAGCAACGTTTTTAACCTCTACGTTGAATTACAAATCTTGAACTATAATGCGACCTAATGTGATTTTAAAGCACACTTTCTAGTCGATATTTCACGCTAACAATATCCGTCACACAAACGTACCTAAATTAAACGCGAACTTGAACTTCTATTTGTCGACTAAATCCGTTAACCGCGAACTATTGCAACTATCGTTTTTCCTAACCGATGGATGTAAAATAGTTATTGTTGGTTACTGATTACGTGTTTCGGGCCGCTAGTTGGGTGCCAATTTAGCGTAATGTTTTATTGATAATAATATAAATGCAATAATAATATAAGAAATAACACAACCTCAACTACTAAACTAAATACGGCTCGCTCATAGGGGGTAGTCAGCTGTTGAACGAACATCGAATTGAAACTGTTGCAATATAAATACAGGGTAAAGATAGTAGTCGTTGACATAAATAGTATTTTGGATAGCGTTCTTAATTAGTAGTTCGTAAGTAATTCGTTTTTCGTTATTGTTTATTCTTGTGTTAAATTAGTTGTAGTTTTGCAAACAAATCATTTTATTAACTTCGCCTGTTCAATTGAGACCCGGTGGGAACGTAACAAATGATATTAAGTACGTACTAGGCGATATTTCTAATAATATAAATAGTTCAAAGAAGAAGGAAGAAACATGGCAGCGAAACTGTGCAAATTAATGGCCATAAAAGTAAGGAACCTTAAACGAGAATTGGAGGAAAGGTATCAAAATAATAGCGGAAGAAAAACCGAACTATAGCAAAGGATGTAAAACGCCATGGAAGCAATAGACGATGATCCAGAAAATTATTTATTTGAAATGGACCATGGCGCAGGCGACCTGAGCGAAGTGTTTAGAAATATGGAAAAGATACTTGTCGAAAAATCTAGAAACATCAAGGAAAAATTTGTGGAGAATTCTAGAAGGATAAAGAAAAACTTATAAAGGATTCTAGAAGTACGAAGAAGCTCATAGAACATTCTAGAAGTATGGAAAAGATTGTGGAAAATTCTAGAAGTGTGGAAGAGAAGCTCCTGAAAAATTCAAGAAGTATGAAGGAAAAGTTCATGTAGAATTCCAACAATTTGGAGAAATTTTGCGAAAGCTCTAGTACCTAATGTGATTTCTTTTATTGTCAGTTCTCAACTTGATTTAATACTTTACACATAACAGGTAAAGAGCTGCGAGCTGTCGATTGCATTCTGGGCGAGTGGAAAATGAATCGAACACCGGCTGCACTTGAAACGAATAATGCAACGAATGCATGTCTAGCGATAAACCCCCCTCACCTCGCAGTAATACGAAATTAGGGCTTCACTGAATCGATTCAAATTTAAAAGATCAATGTGAGGATAGGATTTTAGAGTTAGACAAGGGTACGGAATACTATTTGACAGATCTAGCATTCTAATAGACAATCGCCCTGCAGAATAGCATGCGTATCTCTTGACTTTATTAACTTGTTGAAATCTTATTTCATCCTCGACACGTCGAAAGTGCGCTCATGATAAACCAAAACCAAACGATGTAGTACAGTATATGTACTACACATACCTAGAAAAATATTCTCCAATAATAAAATTAACCAAAATTAAATAATGGTATATCAATAACCTCATTACATATAAGAAATAAGGATAGTATATGGACAGGTCGCTGATTAAATTTTGTTATGACAGAGGCCTTTATATTCTTATCTAACAGATGTTTCTGACTACGAGTGTATAATCTCCGCGAAACAATCCAATATATTATTGTTATTATTTATAATACAATGAACATTTGTTTTGAACTTCTATACCTTCTAAGATGGTTTCGTTCTAGCAATAGCACAAAATTATACAGGCAATATGCTTTTCGTTTTAATAATAGTACAAGAATAAAGAACTAAAACAAATAAATTAAACGCATAAATGAAAAGGTACATTTCCTTTCGCTTAATCGCGATAAGTTGTGTGGCAACGAATTTAAAAAAAAGAAACATAATAATAATTCTGCTGGCATTCAATAATTGTTCTGTGGTAACATAACATTCAGCTTCTTAATAAATGTATTAGGTATATGTTTATTTACATTAAAGAAAAATAATTATTACGAATACTTTTAAGCAGATACAATGACGTAATTGTAACCTCTACAAAAAGGAATAACTGGATCTTATTTCGTTTTTGATTAACAGTAGGTGACTAATACTCACCTACCGTCGGTGCCTATTTTAGAAGAACCAGTAGTGTGGAATATTTAAAATTCAAATTAACCGTAAAGGTAAATGAAAAATCTATACTCGGTGTGTTGTCAGTAATGAGTAACTTCATGGAAAACGACCAACAATGACCCTTTGTGACCATTGACCCAATACTTCTTGAAACTGAAGCCAAGTTTCACCGTATATTAATAAATTCCGTTACATTAAATTTATGAAAATTATGAATATAGTCTATTTGCAACAAGTTATTTGAATTAGAGATATTTATCAACACATGCAGGTAAAGTTATTTTACTGCCACCACTATTTGGCACATAAAATATTATTTTTAACAGAATCAAATAATTTTCTTGATTTTTTTAATATTTAGATTTGCAAATACTAAAGGCAGAAACTTTGATAAACATACATGTACAGAAAATCACAGCACACTGAGGGATCTCGTTTATTATAAAAGACAGTTTTAACTTGACAATGTTGTTAAGTTTCTGGTTCATACGAAGAAAACGTTTTTATTTTCAGAGCCTACACAGTTATTTGTATACAACTTATTATTACAAGCTTTAGAATTAAGATGTACCTCTGTACATGAACGCTCCAATCCTACATATGATTATTTTTTAAATAATAAATTTAACTATTAATAGTTATTGTACGTATAACAACGCCGTTTATAAATCGTACTTGAGGTCGCTCAAGCTCCGTTGTGGCTGATATCATTGCTTGTATAATATTTTCTATCTTAATATACAATTTATTTATGGAAGATATAAAAACCGCAGACTGTTTAGAGACTTTAAACTAAAGTTTGGGTCATAGAATACTAAAAGGATTTTTCGCGAGTAACTATGGTTACGAGGTTATAACCACAAATAACAAGCACAATAACCACGAACTTCGTCGCCAAAACTATTTTTTATTTTATTTTTTTAAATATTTTGAAAAATTAGCTATCATGTAGGTTGTGTTCATATTAGTACAAACGTTTTTTTTTATTTAAGTATAAATAATCAAACATATACGCAAAGCGGCTCTGCAACTGATCCTCCATACACAATGATGAATAAAATGATAGAAACAGATATATCGCTTGCATTATATGTTCTGTCCCCTTGCAATTTACTTTAAAACTTATTTGACCACACATTTTTCCAAACAAGTAACCGATGATGTGTATACCAGTACTTAATTTCTGATTAGTAACAACGAATAACCACATCCGTGAAGTAGTTAAAAAATACATAACAACTGTCGAATATGTGACGTCATGTCTGTACTATTCGTCAAGAAAATGCGGACGTTATCGAATTCTATAACTAATAAAACACTGTTACTCCCGAAGAGATCCTTTAAGTTTAGCATCTTTTTGCTAGTACTTGTATATAATTTGCAATAATTTTAACGTAATCAAGTTTTTTTTTTAATCAATACCATATTTTTTATTCTAGTTGTGTCATATAGGACACATACAATATTAATGTGCTAGTTGGATATGAAGTAGTTTTATTTTAAAATAACTAGTAAACATTAGAACTTTGTCCAATGCAATTTGTCATTTGTTATATATATACATATATCCATAGTTCTTACTAAATATTTAATAATTGTGATAAACTTCCAGGTTCAGATCGCATTATTGATGTGAAAGTATTTGAGAAATGCCCCCGTAAACATAAATTTCTTTTTTGTACCTAAATTTTTATCCGAAAACTCGAGAAATGTGCTTACGTTACACTATTATTATAGGCACATAAAAATATAAACAATACCATTTCTTTTACGTCACATCTATTTATTGTTTTAACCGACAAGTTCTCAGAATTATATTTTGCGTCTGCACCTAAAGCAAAAGCAATTCTCAATGTGACTTGAGCGACGAGGTGATACACACAACCAGGCCTCGTAGGCGAATATGACACTAGCAGGCATGCGTGGTTCTTCGGGGGGTCTTTGATCCAATGAATCCTGCGTGACCAGTTTGCGAAATACAGCGCATATGTTTCACAAGTATACTTAAGACGCACAGGGATAAAAACAACTATGTATACTCTAAATTTTTAATATTATTCTGAAATACACTTACATTATGTAAATTGTATATAATTTGTAATATGAAGGGCAAGTTTTAAGGATTAGTTTTGATTACTGCTAGTAATTAGCCAAATCTGTTACACACACTACTGCCCCTAAGTTTGAGACAGCCTCGAGAAATCTGTATTAGCATTTTATTAAAACGAAAACAATACATTTTTAATGAGAAAAAAATATATATTTACTAGAAAATGTATGAAAATAAACTCGCTGGAATTACAAGCAATAATTGTTAAAATAAAAATGAGCTAAACTAAAGGCCACGCAACTGAAAAGATTTTTTGGAACTGATTAGAAACATACAAGCAGATGCGCTCGTGCAAGTCATGGATATGCGGTTGTTAAATTAAAGAGCACAAGTAGATGCTTTTATTAATAATCGCACGCAATGATTGTGATAAAGTTTATATTGGACAAACAAAAAAGAGTATCGAAACGAGGTTCAAAGAACATCAGACACTACCGTTTCGATAAACCAGAACCATCAAGCGTAGGTATGGTAAAATCCAGACATAAAATTGATATAAAAAATCTTAAAACTTCTTAAAAACGTACACTCGTGTAGAGAATTACACGCGTACGAAACGGTATTTATGAAAAAGAACAGAAACTTATTGAACAGAAAACCACCCCCCAAATTGCACACTTGAGTCTGATTAATTTATTACCATTACGCCCTGTTAAACATGCGGTTCGTTTTCGTTCCAACCTTTTCCTGAAAATACAGACATACCACCCCGAGACCACCCAATAGATTGTAAATAGTCATATGTTTTAAGAAATTTTAGACCCTGCGTAGAAAATAATTTGCATATGTGATATAGTTTTTACATTCAGTCGGTAACACAGTTGACAACGGCAGTCCACGTGCTCTCGAAACGCTGCCTTAATATTTATAATATATTAATAATTAATTAATTTCTGTGGAGTGGAGTTTACTGCTATATACACCTGTAAAATTATATTAGCATCATATTGCTTTTACAACATTTTCGCACTTCTTCTATGAGGTTTTAAACTTGCATATGCGGTAGTGTATTTGGCAAATAACATGATAAACAAAATACTTGTTAAGGCAGGAACCAAACTCGCCAAATAATTTAACAACCCTACTAGGACCCAAAAAAGGATGATTATATAAATCGATAAAAATTAGTAAGAGTTCTGTACACCATAACTCTGTATACTTCCTTACTCTCGGTGACATAGTTTGTAGTTTATAAAAGAAATTCTGGGGTACTTTTAATTTTCTACATTTTAGAATATTGTAATAAATCTTAGTAGGTTTTGTAGTGACGTCATAAAATTCGTAAAATATCTTTTCGTGAAAATGCTCGAACGTGCATACACAATAGGCACATTTTAGTAGCGGATGCTACTATACCAGAAGTAGACTGTATTTAACAGCACTACTATGTTAGGTATTGTTTTCCAGGCATTTTTTTGACGTGTTTTTAATACATCATGGTAACTCTGAAATATCATTCACATATGCAGCTATCCTATGCACTGTCGGTGCGCGCTCTCTCTAGTTAAGCAGTACATGAGTTGCTCGGGAGAAGATTGAGAAATTGTCGCGGTTTTATTTTTTGAACGACAGACGAGTGTGGTAGCAGATAGCGCCAAGAAATGCTTACTTAAACACGTTTATTCACGGTGATTTTAGCCAAGAGGGAATTGCAAGTAGAGAAAAACGCTCGAAACTGCGCTAAGGACGTTGGGTAGGCAGAAACACGTCCGCGTTTTTGCATATTTTTCTCCTTCCATTGTCTTTTCCGTGAGTGATGCCGCCAATACCATGAGTAGCTCTGTTTAGCATCGTTTTTATGTTAGGTATTGTTTCCTAGGCATTTTTTCGATAAAATGCTACTTTGTTGGACAATATTTGTTGATTTTACGACGTCATCGACATATTTCTAAATGGTATATACTTTCAGTCACTACTTGATAGTTACAAAAAATATGTTGTATTAGAAAAATTATAAAAAAAAACTTTACTTAGCATAAAAAAATTATATAAATAATAATGACTGATAAAATTCGTTTACGTTTAAGGTTTAAGGTTACTTCATAATAAATAAAAATATACTAAAATTTGAAACCATCTTAAAGATCGTATTCGAAGCGATCGCCTTCAACTGGTGACGATGAACAGAATCTTTTATCAGCAACCGAAGAAAATCCAAATTTGTCAAATCGACAAATCGTATTCAATTATAACACATGAAAAGCAATAGTGTTAAAAACATTTCATACGGCAAAATACCAATGAAATTAGTACAGCAATTACGAAAAGACGATTTTGACCGCAAAATACAATTTTGCAAAAAAATAATGCTTTTCTCAGAAGAAGCCATTTTTTGCAGAGTTGCACACTCAGCCTCCGTACAAAATCAATGTTTGAAGAGAAATGATCGTTAATAAAGTTTCTTTAATGAAACGCTGAATGGAGACTGATCTCTAATTTTTTTAAAATTTGATTTAGTTCCATTATTAGTAGTATTTACAAATGACGACGATCCCGATATATACAATAACACTAACTGAGTTCAACAGGATGGTGCTCTACCTCACGCGCTTCCTGCTCCAAGAATATTTAAACAATTTTTTTTAAAATAGATGGATTTGTAGGAAAAGATTCATAAAATGGCCAGCTACATCGCCCAATATAAACCCAAAATGTTTGTCTTGTGGGGTTACTTAAAAAGCGAAAGGTTTGTCTTAATAGGCCTAAAAGATGCACTTAATGGATCGAATTCGTTAGAAAGTTCGATTAATTACACACAATGTTACTCGCAACGTACAGCAAGAATTTATTAATCGCCTTTTTCGACATAGTCAAGTTATAAATAAACAATATTACAATTAACATCTACATATTTTAATTTTTTTTTATTTGCTACTGTTAATTTCTTTATTTTTTTTTTCTTCAACTATTTCGATCTTGTTTTAAAAGATACTAATGTGTATGTACAGAAAAAACTACTTGGACTCACCTTAATTTTGTCGCGTATTCGAATTCTATAAGTGTCCGATCTTTCACAAAACTTCCATATTTTTCTAAAAATTCTATCCCTTTAACTGTATGGGCACCCAAATTATCATATTGATCCTGGAACAAAAATCAGTTTGTAAGATAAAAATGTATAATTTGCTCCACGTACGCTCTAATATATTTCTTATTGTGTCTTATTGTGTCGCGAGAACATAATTTGGAAATTGAAGATAGAAAACGGTAGCTGCAGAGAATACCGTATTAGGAGCAGAAATACATACATCAATATTTCCGCCAATTCTTACTTAAAACGAACGTTGTATTATAGAAAGAAATAGAGAATGTAGAAGTGCAAAATACTCAGTTTGTTTTTCAAATGATTCCACAGCATTAAGTAAACATGAACTACGCAAGATACTGGCGGAATACTAAAATTGGATCTCTTTTTCTCGTTCGGAGATAAACTTAAAGTAAAGAATATATTCCATTTACTATCCGAACGCAATCTATCGATTATTAAATAAATACCAGCCAGAAGTCTGGTTTAATATAGAAACATATGGTGTACTTTGAAGGTGTAAGTTTTTCAGACTGACAGTAGTTTGAAGCTAACGACTTTTCATCATCTTAATAATTCAATTTGGTTAAAACACCATTTACAAAGTAGTTAATACCAGAAAAAGAAAAACTGAAAATTTTATAGTTGAATTAGTTAGTCCAAAAACAATTTAAATTATGAAACGGCGATTTTTAGTTGAGATAGTTGCATAAGACTCGCTTTCTCATTAAATGTGTTAAAGTACAGCGCTGAACGCCATCGCTGTAAAACAATAGCCATCGTCACAAGTAGTATACACAACAACTTGTAATTTGCAAGAATATATAACAACAAGTGTCTTTTAGAAATGATCACAACATTGTGTAATATTTCCTGAAAAATTTTAGTAAAATTTGGCAGTAGTATAGTCACACATGCCAGACAGGTACAATAGATGGATAAGCACAGGATACATAAATTTTAGGATGCGGGGGTATAATTGGGTGTAGGTGAAATCAAAATGAAGACTTTGTTAAGACAATATTTGTTTGATTAAACATAATAGTAATAATAATGTCTTTATTTCCAATATACGAAAGAAAAAATGTTATAATACTTATTTATATACATGCACTACTTATTTATGTTGTTAAAAAAGTAATATATGTAAATAATGGTAACATGGTGAAAACAATTTGGGAAAAACAGTTTCATCCCACAAATGCTCTTCCAACTAACCAAAGAAAGAGAAAAAATAAGCAAAAGCATATAAATCACATTAAATAATGAAAACAAAGCCCTTGTCCGGTCAATAACGAATATATACAATCTCATTGCAAAAAAATTAAGAAGGACCTGTTCTTCAAGAAGATTTAAATATCAATCAACAATTTCAGTCATTAATCAATCACACAGTGCTAATAACTCTAAACTAATAAACTCAAAGAGTTTGGTTTATATAGGCGAAGGTTTTCGAGTTTCAACGAGACTGTCATCGCATTTATCCGGTGCTTAGATATCAACCAAATGAATCTAAAATAATAAAACAGATAGATGCAATTTCTCGATTACTATGAAATTTGTGCAAATCTTTTTTTAAGAATGGGTTTTTAACTAGCGATATATTATGTGCTAAAATAATCACATGAATTCTGATGACATCCTGCACTACAACTGCCACTATTTTTAAAAAACACATTTTTTCGTTGCTTACATTCAACACATATTTTTAGTGTGATTGTACTGTAACTTAAAACACAAAATCTTAGTCTTGTAAAATATGTAAGTTTCATGATGTAAAATGAATACTAATATTTTATTGCTTTAGCTAACGTGTGTATATGTAAAACTGGGAACATACTAAACCGCACGTCATTATCTTAACAAAGAGATTCGTTGACAAGACCAAATACACTCTCTGACCATTTTATTAGGGCCCCCTTATAAATTTAAGCTTTTGTGTATTTTCAACGCGATAATTTACAAATACAAGTATAAAATTCATGAATAGGGTTTACAATACCTATCTAAATACGTTCCCTGAATATCTTTCTAAGAAATTGCCACTTAATCACCTCTTGCCTATTATTATCTCTCTCGTGAATCATTCTGTGCTGTGGTAGATATTGTAAACCCTATTCATGAATTTTATACTTGTATTTGTAAATTATCGCGTTGGAAACGCACAAAAGCTTAGATTTATAAAGTGGCCCTAATAAAATGGAAAGGGACTGTATATTGTAAACGGAAAACAATACTAATAAAATTGATTAAATAATTGGTGAATTGATTAATGTATTAAATACTGTATAGAGCCAATAAAAGTAATTTCATTCTAAACTTTTCATACAGAAAAAAAAATAAAATTCTTTATATGTTTACCAATTTAGTCAATTTTAGAAAAGCTTCTTCGGGCTCATTTCATCTCTCGCATTGATGACAGATTGCTTTAACAACGCGTAAGTTATTGTTTATACACCTATTCTGCAGAAAGTAAAAAAAAATTGCAAAATATTTTTAATACATATTTAGATGTGCTATAAAAGTGTAGCCCTGAGAACACCAAATAAACACATATGTGTTTGCAACAAAATATTTGTAAACTGATTATATACGCTTACCTTATCTGTATTTACTAGTGATATACACCTGTTTTGCAAGATAATAACATAATTATATTCCCGGCTTTTTAATACTATTTATATTTACGTTATAAAAGTATTGAACTCGATTTGGTATTTTCTAGCTATGTATGTACATATTTATTTTTCTTTTTCTAATACAAGGTAGTAAAGTAGTCATATACATCGAAGAAAAACATATTCGGTATAGTACATTAAGTAGAATTTGAAAGGTTTTAATATTATTATACTTCATTTTTTAATTCGGGGGAGTAAAATGAAAAGAAGCGTTTACACGATGGAATTTTTCAGTTACTTTTTGGTGGCAGTTGCGAAACTAACTAGGACTTTATATAAATTGTAATTATGTAATTAATTATATATTCATTCCTCATTACAAAAATAATTAATCAATTAAATATAGAGAACATTGCAGAATAATATTTATTGATCAAATCCCAATCATACTAGATTTCAACTTCATACATAGTACCTTTCTTAAAGAAAGTTTCTAAATGTTGCTAGATTCTACTATAATTCTTATTTTGATACGATTATTCACAAGCGAACAATAATTTAGACTGATATTGAATGACATATACACATTAAACAATAATGTTACATACTTACTAACTAACATTACTTTCTAAAATAATTATTCACTATCACTTTCCATTTCACTTGAACTACTACCTTTGCCCACAGATATAATAAATGATACTCGATATTTTTTGATTTCAACCAAATCTGTATATCGAGCTTTCTAGATGTGGGAATTTTCTTCAAACTTTTGACTATATAACAATAACCGCATTGTCTGGCAGTACTGTCAATATTTGATGATACCATCTTTCAAACACCTTGGCATTCATTTCTTCATGGTAATCGGTTGTTTTTTTACCTTCGAAAAGCAATAAGCTATTTTCCACAAAACTAGCCTCAGATCCTGTGTGCAAAATAATGAAACGTCTTCCTTTGCCTGCAGGATTACGTAAGCCTGTAATCAGTCCTTCATTAAACGCTTACCGTCGATTTTTTATATTATCATCTACCCAAATTTTTTGTTTGGTATGACCTTCGTTTAACGTTTTGTTGCATATTAATTAGAACATCGGCATTTACCTGAAGTTTATCATTTTCATAAATTTGTACAATGTTGACCTGCTCACGCTGTTTTACTTGATTCAGACCTTTACCAAGTATAGGAAGTTTTTATAAAAAAAAACTGTGAATTAATTGCCTTATAGAAATCTTGACAGCTTCATCGTAATCAGCAATTAAAGAATGTCTTCCAGAAGTTTGCTTTGGTGGGGTAACTCGTATTTTTTTATAGTACGATAGACAGTAGACTGTGCCACTTCTAAAAATAACATAACATAATAATAATATCTATATGTGTGTATAATAATCGTAATGTAACACCAACCTATAATACTTGATATTCTTACAACAATAGCAGTAAATCTCATTCTCGGCTTATCAGTTAGAAGTTTTTCGAATATATTCCATATATTTTGCTTCTCTATCAAAGATAGATGTCCTCTGCTCAGATATTTTTGCTTTCTCGGCGGAAATATTTGAGTTCCAGAAGTAGTTGCTACCTCCTCCATATTCACGAAGACGCTGTGAAAATGTTTTACATGGAGAATATGTATGTGAGCCAATTAGTTCTCAAAAGAACTTTTTTTATTACAACAACGCGAATTTAGAGAGAAAACTGAATGCAAACACACTCAGAAAAATACTCAATCTAAACATCAATCAGCTGTTGTAGCAATATGGCGGCCGTCAATATATCGAATATCCCTAGCGTAATTTTGTCCGAAAACTGAGCAACAGTAAGCCTTCTTTTTGGCGCTTCAATTCAAAAACACTCCTCCGAATTAAAAAATAGAGTATAGTAAATTATTTGAGGAAAAATACTGCTTTCATAAAAGTGTGTGAAGATGTCAAAAATAAGAAACGATAAATAGATAGATAAAATAGTGCTCTTGTGTAAAAAAAATGCTAACAAGTAGCGCGGGTGGAGTTCGAGGGCGGCCTGAAATGTTTCCGGAATCGGCAAGAGATAGCGCACGGAGGTGAAGTAGATTCATTGGCCAGCAAGGGCAATCTTTTTATGGCAACCGTTAAAATTTCAGACGTCTACTGTCAATAGTTGTTATATAAGAGTGTTTTGCGTAGCAAGTCAGACGGTTTCGCAAAAATGGATAAAATCGAATTTCGTGCAGTGATAAAACACTTCTGGATAGCTGGGAAAACGGCCACGGAAATTTGAAATATTTTGCTAGAGGTTCATGACGGATGTACCCTATCATTTTCGACAATCAGCTTCTGGGTGAGCGAGTTCAAACGTGGCCACACAAACACAAGTGATAAACCACGCAGTGGACGCCCAAAAACCGTCACCAACGATGAAATGGTCGACAAGATTCATAACGTCGTGTTAGCCGATCGCCGATTGAAGCTAAAAGAAATACCAGAGACAACAAGCATTTCAAAGGAACGCGTTGGCCATATCCTACACGAAATTTTGGGTATGGAAAAGCTTTTGGCGCGATGAGTACCGCGTTTGTTCACACCGGACAAGTGTCTGGCCAGGATCCAACGCAATCCAAGGATTCCTTCATGCGTTTCGTAGCTGTAGATGAGACTTGGATCCACCACTACATATCAGAGACCAAGGAACAATCGAAGCAGTGGACTTTTCCGAGCGAATCGGCTTGGAAGAAAGCAAAGACCGTTCCATCGGACGGAAAGGTCTTGGCAACCATTTTTTGAGATTCCCAAGGTGTGATCCACATCGACTGTCTGCAGAAGGGAAGGACGATGACAGGGCAATACTACGGCGATTTATTGACTCGATTCGATGCAGTATTGAAGGAGAAACGGCCTCGTTTGCAACGGAAAGAGTGTTCTTCCACCACGACAATACACTGACTCATTCATCCCGCATCGACGTTCCCAAATTAAATGGGTCGAGCTACGAATTAGTCTCTCGTCTTCCATATTCACCAGATCTAGCACAGCGGTAATAACCTGAGGTTGTATTACTTCTAAGGAATGCGTGGTTTGATTAAAACAAAAGTAAAGCTAAATACAATAAAAGAAGTAACGATAAACTATAAAGCAGGCATCTGGCACACACAGAAAGTCTTCAGCAAAGTGTCCTGCAATCTACGTCTATGACGTAGACTTCGTCAAAACTGTGAAAGCAAAGAGTAGCAGCAGCTTACCTTCCGATTTGAGGTGAACCGTCTTATCATTAAGATAGTGAACGCCGATAATTCAAAGAATACACTTTCCTAGTCCGAGAGTATATTCACTTTTATACATATGCCTTGCAGACCATCAACCCTGTCAAGGTTATATGCTTGCCTCCTGCGTTGGAAGAGAAAGAGGTCGTAAATCTCTAGGCCAGTAAGGATATCACGGTAAAGCGCGTCGTTAACTTGAAACAGCGAGACAATAAAAAAGACGCTGTTCAGGAATCTCATGCGATCAGTCCCGACTTTGAAGGGAAAGAAGAGATCTCGATCAAAAACTTTCTCTTTTAGGTTTCTGCGTAAGGCAACGGGGAAGGCTGTTCTAAGTCTCCGAAAGATCGAGAGGATTAGTAACGTTACGGAGAAAGTTGTGCTCCTCATGGAACTTACTGAGTCCATATTTTCATCATGAATGGATCAACACATAGAAGTCTAGGGATCACAACCGGGGAATCTCTACAGAGAATCTCCAACAAAAAACTGAGTTCGCTCATTTTTTTGTCGATCACAGGATTAACATCGCTCTCACATCTAAGACATGGTTGAAATCTGAAAAGAAGTTTAACATCAGAAACATGCACGTCTATAGATCTGACCGTACAGACAACAAAAGGGAAGGATATACTGTCCTAATGAAAAGGTGTCTCACACATTCACAGTTCCACCCTTTTACCATCAGTTTGGAGGTGAACCCATTTGTGATCTGAGACGCCGGCAAAAACGAGTAATTTGCAACAATATGTCGCAGATATAAGAGACCCTGAAGAAATCAGAGTTAAGAACCCAACAGATAAGGAGCGAAACAAAACACAGGACAGTTACTAAATCTATCAGGAAACTGTAACCTACCTCTAAAATCTACTGATTCGAATACATTCTCTATTCTACATAAAAGAGGGGGAAGCGAGGAAGTCCAGGATGAAGACTTCAAGTGCTCAAGAAGATCCCAGCAAGTTCCAAAATGGAAGATTCTGCATCTCTACGTACTTCTATTCGTCTGTTGATCTAACCGATGTAGATTTATTCGCAATCTCTGTGGGGGATTCCGTTTCCTAGCGGGAGTTTCTCTTTGAAAATACGTGGGCGATAAGCAAATTTATGGACAGGTACATTTTGCGCATTGAGAATGACGTCGGAACTAATTCGATTCAGTTCATACCTTCTACTTTTAAAATATTATATTCCTTTAGAAATTTTAGTTATAAGTTTAAATGTGTCGTATAGTGAAAATAAAAATGTGGTACTTCAAAAATTTATCTTCATTGTCAAATGGATACTGACAATATGAAATATGAACTTTTAGAATGTATTTTAGCAATATTTAATCAACTTTACAACAAAATTTGCTATAATAAATTGCGCAATTAAGGAAATTTACATTATAAAAGTGAATGTTACGATATAAATATGCATATTAGGAAATGTATGCCTAGTTCTACTTATTAACTAGATGTGTTGTGAGCATTAATAAAACAATGTTATAATATGTCACTGTAGAGCAAATTTAATCCGAGTCTATCACTAGAAGTTTATCGATCGAGTTCCGGTGCATTCGTTGTTGGTATGGCATTGTAATTTGCAAGAGAAGTTAAATTATTATGAATTACAACCAAAGTTTCGTAGAAGTTGATGTTTGTTAGCGATGATGCAGCGATAATGTGTAGTGTAGGTTCGCTTAAAGAAGACTGTGAGACTTTCACATGTGATTCGTAAAATCATGCTTCACATCTTGTGGCACAAAATATTCGACAATGTTGTCCAGAGCTGGATGCATTAATTTCAAATACCAAAAAAAATGTTAAAATCTGCCAAACGAATTCAAGAATTCCACAGACGATGCCCTACGTATATATTTCCCCTACGATATTCTTGAGCCATCAGAGCCAGTTCTCGCATGTCGGGGAACATGGTTGGAAGTGGCTTTCTATTATCGCAAGAATTTCCAGAAAATAAAATCTATGGCTCTATGATTGAACTCTAACGAAGCTGCAGCAATTAAAGGAAGCCAGAAAAGATTTGAAAAGTATCCGTTGAAACCGATTTAAAAAAAATAAACAATAAAGGTTTATTTGACTCCACAGGAAAATTTCAAAACACTGCTATATGCTGCAAGTGACCAAAAATTTTCATATTCTAGAAAAGTTCGAAAGTGTTATAGATGTATACATCCATACATCCATTGTCAGTTTTATCCGCTTTGCGCTATGCAACAACACCTGCGAATAATGAAAATATATTATTTATAAAGCAACAGATGTGATAAATATATGTGATCAATAACGCATGCACCGCAAGGTCGCCCGTTTGTTCGTTCACTCGCCTTGTTAATATCCTGGCACGCGGAAAAAGCATCTCAACTCTAGTTATCTATTAACAAGAATATAATTGAAGCATTGAATTTTTCAGTTGTGAAGCAATATATACAAAGCTACAGTAAAACTGAAGAATTCATATTTTCAATCTTGTAAAACTATTAGTTGTAATATTACAAAGATTTTATTTTCAGTGGAAATAGCTCAAAGCACGCCGTTAGAATATCTTCTCCACTGATAATGCTTTGGATTTCTTTCGAAAATAATACAGATATATGAAAATTTTAGAGATACACCTAAATTTCCCTAACGGTACACTCAAATTTGACAAAATATATGTATGAAATCAAATGCTGGTTAACTGGGCAAAATCGTCCGATACCTTTTATTTACGACACAGGAGTTTTGTATACATTGACAAAAAGCCATAAATTACATAAATTTATTTCAATCGCAATCCTTCCCGCCTAAGTATCGAATCGAACATTCATCAGCCTACTGCGAATCGCAACAGTGGTTAACGACAATTCCAAATACATACGAAAAAAAGCAGTTTTCTGGAAGTTCAATAATCTTAACCATCTTAAACACCTTTGCTTAAATTATTATGGATGCTTAACTGCATCATGTATATCTTTCAACTTTTGACAAGCGCATAAGTAAACTCAGATTGCCATTTTATAGTTGAATTAAACATATATATATTCACACACCTGTACTAAAAAGTTAAAAGTAGATGTGTTAGGTAGGTTGCCGAAGCGTAAAAATGAGAAATAAGAAAAGTTGTCGCTCTCCGTATACGTAAAGACCGGTTACTTAAAGAAACAATCCTGTAGAAGCCAGAGAATACACGAACATGCATACAATTTTAAGTCTTCGAATCATTTAAAAACTAGTTTTGAGTAAGGTATTTTCCATGCGTGCGGAGAAGTTGCGTCCAACGCAACTCATACATACATATGTATGTCTATACATTTTGCTTTTCGATTTAAGATGATATTAACTCGATATTCCCAAATGTATAATGAATAAGCAATATATTATACATTCAATCAACAATTCTTTTCAAAATCAGTATATCTCCCATGCACATTTCGGAACTTATATTATAATAATTAATATTACAAGAGCATGGCTCACTCT
Organism: Trypoxylus dichotomus; assembly: GCA_023509865.1. Taxonomy (NCBI): domain Eukaryota; kingdom Metazoa; phylum Arthropoda; class Insecta; order Coleoptera; family Scarabaeidae; genus Trypoxylus; species Trypoxylus dichotomus. The sequence continues at coordinate 32,792,335 of CM042079.1, forward strand.
TTAGCATATACTTCCATGGTATCTAGCGGGCGATTGTAAATTATTTAATTTCCAGAATTCAGTGATATGGGTTTTATACCTAGTAAGTAGGAAACGACAATACTTCATTGTATTTCCCATAAATAATCATTAAATTAATCTTTACCGATATAGTGTAAACACGCTGGCATTTTATGTACATAAGAAACAAAATAAAATGTATTAAATAATAATTTATTTTGCTCCAATTTAGAATTGTTGAAATTAGAAAAAAAAACGTACTTTTCAGAATAACTAGAAAACGCTTAAATGAAATTTAGCGGGTCTACCAAAAAGTTATCCTTTTTAAGTAACTTAGGGTTGACAGAGGAAACAACGTGTAAATTCTGTCAAGCAGAGCAAATGGCTCCTAATCTACGTGTATTATTGCACAAACAAAACGCGCATCTGCAAAATAGGTTAGCAATACGCAAAAGGCAAGGACTGCACAAAGAGAAAAATTAATGTAGACGATGTAGGAAAAGAACTACAGCCGCGGTGAGATAAGCCCGTCTCTAACCTACAGTAGCGTGCCGTTAATTTATGGTAATTAAATTAAATAATTAAAATAAAGCAAACAGTACCACCGCATTGATAACTACTAAAACAATTATAGACGTAGATTGCCTAGTATTGTTCCTTTAAGGTATTCTTTTACTCATGCTTTCTATTCACAATCAGTACTGTAATACTATTTATTTCGTCGCTGCTTTCACATATTTTTTTATTTCTCATTAATCTTTACTGATACATTTCTCCAAAAACACAAGTTTTTAAAACATCTCGTACGTTTTCTATTGGATTTAAGTTCTGGGCATTTGCGGGCCAATTCAACAAAAGCAAAAGTTGTAAGTTTAAATAATTTATAATAGATTATACGAAGCATTGTTATGCATAAAGGTATATGGGCTGTTAGTTTCAACTAATCTTTAGAAAGCGAATATTTTACTGGTTTCGCGGCGTAGTATTCTCTATAACGTTCAACTGAACGTCTTGTAAGCACACTGAGGGCGGTCCGATTTTTGATTCGTCACTAAACACAATCTTAAGAAAATACATAGAAATCTGAAGAAAATACACAAAAATAGGCAACTTCGAAGAATTATCTTTATGAAGTTACTACAATAAATTTAGCTTTAGCCCGAAGATAACATTCTTCATACATTCCGTTAATTTTATTTTTCTTTTAATTGCGCGCCTATATTTTAATCCGGCTGTGTACCACACTATCCATGGCATGTATAAATATCCCATTCCTTTAAAATTTCACTCACGGTTTTATCTTGCTACTTTTGCCATTTCGTGATTAGCTGGATAAATCTTTTTCTTGCAGCAACATCGCCGTGTGGTATTCGTTCCAGGAATACTTTTCTCTAAATAATTCACGAACTACAATTCGAGAGTATATTTCCGTTTTTAGGAATTTCTAAGAGTTCTTGTTTCCTTTTTTTCCCGTTATACCTTTTTTCTTACTCATAACAACGATGATTAAAAAAATCTTTTATCACAGCAGAAACATGTTTATTTCAATTTACAAACGCACTAAATACGTTATTCTTACTGTACGATAATTATAGATAAACCATAGACTTATCTTATGATAAATAATACTACCTACTACCTGCAAGAGGGTGTAAGCAATAATTCCCAAATATATGTCGTAATAAATAGATTTAATTATAGTACAGAATACTAAATAATAGTCAATATAAATCAGACTTTGAAATTATTTCAAAATATCACAATTCAATGTCGCACCTCCTATTTAGAAGGCACAAACCGCTCTGTTGGAGCAAGATTATAATTCTATTGGATCATAGGCTCCTTTCTATAGCAAAGCAACATCTACATGCCACGTTCCGAAGAACACTTACCAATGATATTCAATATCAATATTCAAATAACCACAAGTATTCCTTCTTAGATGTTTACTATCCTGTTATTACACGAAAAATTATCGATTCGCCAGACACTGTCAGCTCTTACCTAGTTTCTCCCGTTATTTTAAACTAGTTTATGAAGTAGTGTATAAATGATACTTCGGTGTCTTGGAACGATGTCGTAAACCAAAATAGTTTTATTCTACTCATTACTACTCTTAACGCAGAAATATTACTCACAACAAATTCGTAGTATATATTCCTATGCAGAGTCAGTTTCGTAAATTATGTTACACATACGTGTAGTAATAATTGTAAAAATATGACAAAACCGGTATGTAAGAAGTTCGAAAACCTGCTTGATATTCCAAAGCCTACCAACAACATATTCAGGTTTTTTTTCCAATTTCCATAGTAATGTGGAAATTGGTTTTGAATTTTTCCAAAGTTGTAACTAATACAAACTCGTGTAAATTCGTAACCATATAACCATCATATGACAGTGTTTTCAAAATAATCAAAAATTCTTTGTCAACACCAAATTTGCCCAATCTAATCTTATATACAGTAAATGCTTGCTCACGTAAATACCCAGTAGTGGCAACGTCGCGATCATGTAAACAGAAAATTGCTACTATAGGATCAAATAGAACGCCCGGTAATGTAAACAAGTTTGTACCACGTACAATTCGATAATGTAAACAGTTTAGAGTACCGGTTATTTCCCGATTTATGTGCGTAATTGAATCGATCAAAAGATTCTTTACGTAAACTCTCTCTTGCCTCTCGTGAAATAGTACTGTGCAGCTAAAATCACGCTAGAACAGACATGGCATCCACGCCCAATACCATTTTTAAAATTAAGTGACAAAGTGAAAATCATCGACGAGATTAAAAAAGGTGCGGGGCTGACTCAATTGACAAAAAATATGGAGTATCCACAATCTGTAAAATTAAGCAATTCAAATCAAAAATTTTACAACGTGTGTCAGATATATACGGAGGCCCGGGAAATCGCAGAACTTTAAAAAATGTCCATGCATCTAGAATGGAAAATCGTCTGTAGATATGGTTTTTAAAACAAAGGGATAATCATGTCCCAATTAGCGGTGAATTTATTAAAGAGAGAACACAATTATTGAATGAAAACCTAAAAGAGACCGAAAATGTTGTAGCCAGTGATTGCTGGCTAAAACGATTTAAAAGGAGGTATGGAATTCGACTGCTGTCGATATCTGGCGAAAAATTATCGGCACCATCACAACTAGTGCAACCGTTTCAGAGAAAGTTGATGAACAAAATCAAAGAGCTACATTTAAATGAGGAGCAAAAATACAATGCAGATGAAATCAGTATTGGAAATTATTACCTACGAAAACCAACAATGTGATGCAACATATCACATGAAAAATCTGCTCCGGGTAGAAAGACGGAAAGACAACGCATAACTTTTCTAGCGTGCACTAATGCTAGTGGCACCCACAAAAGAAGGCCACTATTAATAGGAAGAGCAAAAAAATCCACATTCATTTAGTCCCGTTGTTTGCAACTGTTCAAAATCCGCCTGGATGACCGGGCGATATTAATCTTGGATAACGCACCAAGTCATCCTCCAGAGGAACAATTATGAGGCAACGATGGCTCAATTTTTATTATGTTCACGCCGCCCATATAACTCCACTTATTCAACCGATGGATTAAAATGTAATAAGAATTACTAAATTGTATTACCAAAAATTTCTACTTTCGTCTGTGTTATCAAGAAATCCTAAAAACATTTCTAAATCCTTAAAGCAAGTAACTTTACGTGAAGCAATTTTAAATTTAGATATGATTTGGAATGAGCAAACAATCAGAAAGTGTTGGAAAAATGTGCTTTACTCCAGTGATGATTATGACGATGAAGACAATGTACCGTTTACCATCATTAGCAAACAGTGACCATCTGAGGCTGAAGTTATTGACAGTGCATCATCGGACGTTCTCAAATTATTAAAAGCAATAAATCCCGATATTGTTTGCACAATTACCGATGTTAGTCTATGGAATAGCGATAAAGAGATGGGTGATGCACATGAAGAGGAAGATGGGGTGAGTGAAGATGACGACCCTTCGATTGAAATAAAAAATATAGTAAGTGACGCGCAAGCTGTAGGAATTTTTAATCAAGCGTTAGATTGGGCTGAAGAAAAAGACATATTATATTCCGATATTTTAGTGCTCCGTAAACTACGGGCAATGGCATTAGAAAATACGAAGCGTAAATTTACGCAAAGATAAGTTTCAAAATATTGTAATTTATTTTTTAATATTACATACATTATGTTATTAATTGTTCATAATTTATTTTTTCATAAACATACATATTTTCTTTTATGCAATTTCTTTATAAATAAAATAAAGCTCGCTAATGTAAACTTTCAGTAATGCGAACGGTACTTGGCTGATATCGTTCACATAATCGAGCGTCTACTGTATTTCGAAAAAATCTCTCTTCAGTTAAGAACGCTGTTCAAGGATTTCAGACGATATTCTGAAAATATACATTTAATAAAGAGCTCCTAAAATATTTTTGTACGTACTGCTTTTATACCTGTGATAAATGGTAACTCTAATTTCATATTGAGTGAAATCTTGAACATTTACAATAAGTAACTTTGTTCCATATCCTTTTTTCCAAATTTACAACCTTCAGTCATTAAAGAACTTTTATTCATAATGCGAATATTTATAACACTCACTACTCTCTATCAATAATAAATAAAATACGTCTACATATAATACATCAATACATCATTACCTCTTGCATAAAAGATAGCGATAACAAAATAAGCGGCCTAGTGTCATCGTGTTCTGCTTCGTAATGCACGATTAGCAAAACGATTATGTCTTTGAGCGCCGGCATTGTTTAGTTATCTAAAACAATAGATTTTTGACAAAAATAAACGGAAATAGATATAATTATAACAAACAAAAGGTCAGCACGGTATGAAGCATCTTTTGACAGCTGACAAAACAGCAGTTTTGTAATAAGTGGGAAAAGAACACTAGTTACCAAGACCCTGGTCTGTAGAAAATTCCACTTTGCCTACATGGTTTTGTGTTGTACTTTTACTAAGACCAAAATTACAAACGATGTAAACGAATGTAAAGACCTAGATGCTACCTCATAATAAACGATTTCCAAAGAGGCTCGTAAATTTGATATCGCCTGTACATTCTTTCGTCAAGCTACAAATTCTTGCAATTACTACTATAACATTTCACCCGCTGCGTTAATTTAAAACTATGATCTGCTTCTTTTACAACCACTCGTAACTTTTATTAACTTTATACACAACGAACTAAAGATAGATATATCTAATAAAATTCCTAATATAAAGATACCAATATGTATGTATCTTTTCTGACCCATCATGTATTAGAAACTAAAATAATCACTTATCTAAAAGAAGCTTTTCGATGTGAAATAATTAACCTTTGTTACGTATAAGTTTCTTTAGTTTAGTCGTTTCTGTTGCCAATCCTGACTTAGCAGATTATAAAAGCGAAGCAGCTCGCATTTTGTTAACTATTATTGGTCAATGGCACAACATCCGCCTGATTAAGCGTTTAGCGCTATTTAGAAACGCACTACTAGACGTTCCTCTATTACAGTGGCGGTGCCATAATTAGGTCGTAATCCCTTGGTATTGATGCCGCGTGCACTACCTATTAATAAATATAGTAAATATATACTACGATGGAATAAACAATATCGAACAGATTACATAGACTACTCCGCCATCTTATTTACTACAATATCTGTATAATTTAATATTTCAGTGACTTTACACAAGCGATAAATTCATATACATACACTGTAGTTTTATACAAATAAATTTACGCATAGTTTTGCCTTCTTAATATATATACAACGGTAAGAGAAAGAAAAAAAATAAATATATATTTATAGAAATTGCTGGATGTTTACACCAAATAAATACAAAAAACCATTACTATACATATAGTAATAAATCATATAGCCTTTTCGCTCTCTAATACTTCAAACCTTACCTTCATTGGAACATGGTCCATACTGAAATAAACTCGCACATGCATAAAATGCTGTGATGCTTTGGTATATTATACAATTTGTAATACGATTATATGTATTAAATATCCTAAATCAAGCTTCTTATCACATCATAATTGATTACTACGTAGTTTTACTTTTACTTTACAAGGTGCACCGGACTACAAAACTAGCATATAACCAACAATTGTACAAAAGCAATAACAAATTATTCAAGTATTATAGTTATACGTTTATTATTATTATTGTTATTATTATTATTATTATTATTATTTAAACCAGTGGTTTTCAATCGGTCTACCGTGAGACGCTAATATCGAGTCGTTAGAGGACGCTAAGTGTGTTGCACAATTTGCAATTTATTTTAGTTGTAACTAGCTGCATTGTAACTATTATTATGCATAGAAAATTCTATTTTCTAATTTTTAAAATGTTCGATTTCTATTCAAAGCGAATTTTCTAGATTTAGAACACCTCGAGACCTACGAATTCAACTAATAACAGAGAGGATATTAATTCATTTAGTTCAATTTCTAATAATTTGATAAAGTGATATTTGCCTACATCTTAGCTTTTACAATTATACAATAGTGAAGCCAGAACTCAAAAATATTAATTAAAAACTACATAAAGAAACAAAAAAGACATATAAATGACATTCGTGACACTATATAAAAAAACGTTTATACAATATTTAAGCCTTTAATATTCGTTCGTTCGTCTTTGCACTTGTTTGTTATTTTATATTTATTTTAATCTAAAAAGTGATGATATTGTTAAGCATACATTTGCTGCCTTGACCGTGATGCTGTTAATGGTGTTGTTTGCATCTGTCTTGATTTTATGAAGGACTAGAAAAGGATTTTGTATTATAATTTTTAAATATTGCTTTCACTTGGCATTCCAGTCTCAGCCTGACCATGTCCAAATTTGCATGAAACCAGTAGCCATCACTTAATAAAATTTCCTCCTACACTTTGATATGAACTCACACCGAGTCAACAACGTTCCTTTAAAACCTCAAATTTTGAAATCCCGCTAACGAATTTGAAAAAGTTGGCCACTACACCAACAAAACGTAGCATTTTAAAATAAACAGCTTAACCTTTAAAAATCCAAAATCGCTTCTTTTCTTTAACGGTAAGGGACCTACGAATTGAAGTTCCGCACTGTGGAGTGGGAAGAGTTATAAACTAACATATTTACTAGAACGTGTAAATATTAAACTGTAACCAATCACCGATGAAAGTCGTGTGATTTCACTCGGTATTTACCTAAATTATAATTCGTGGCACGCACAAAGACCTTTAACTTAGAAGAATGAAAGGCAAAATTTAATAGTTCTTAGTTTAAATGGAAGGTTTGCTTTTGCGTGAACTAAAGGGTAGTCACACAAATTAACAATAGGAAGTTACGTTGATATAGCAGCCAATTTAATTAGAATGTATGATATGCAACTGAAATGAAACGTTGTTTAAATATGCAAAAGAGTATATTATTTACTGGTATGCTCTTCTAACGACTTTCACCCGAGTATTATAAGTCAGATGTATTCCATACGTGTAGAGATTTATATATGTATATTGTAATAAGAGATTGGATCTGTTTGCACTTTCAAATAGAATTTGTATCAATGTTTTTTGTAATAAAGGAGACAACCTTATAATAAGTAACTTGATTAATATTTATTAGTAGGGATCTGTTGGTCTTGGTTTTGTTACATGTTTACGTAGTTGCTGCTTGTAATTGCCTTATTACTCTATGTAACTATTCATATTCTCCTATGACTGCTAAACTGTTCTTGTAATTTATAGTCTATTTTTTAATTATGAGGAGTGCTTTTGACTTGAAGCGCTAAAAAGAAGGCTAACTGTTGCTCAGTTTTCGGCCAAAATTACACTAGCGATATTCGGTATATTGCCGGCCGCCATATTGTTACAACAGCTGATTGATGTTTAGGTGTGTTTGTATTCAGTTTTCTCTCTAAATTCGCGTTGTTGTAATAAAAAAAGTTCTTTTGAGAACTAATTGGCTGACATATTCTCCGTGTAAAACACTTTCACAGCATTTTCACGAATATGGAGGAGGTAGCAACTACTTCTGCAACCCAAATATCTCCGCCGAGAAAGCAAAAATATCTGAGCAGAGGACATCTATCTTTGATAGAAAAGCAAAATATATTGAATATATTCGAAAAACTTCGAACTGATAAGCCGAGAATAAAAATTACTGCTATTGTTGCAAAAATATCAAGCATGATAGGTTGGTGTTACATTACGATTATTATACACACATATAGATATTATTATTATGTTATGTTATTTTTAGAAGTGGCACAGTCTACTGTCTATCGTACTATAAAAAAATACGAGGAGAAAGGACAAGTTACCCCACCAAAGCAAACTTCTGGAAGACATTCTTTAGTTGCTGATTACGATGAAGCTGTCAAGATTTCTATAAGGCAATTAATTCACAGTTTTTTTATATTACATTATCATCATTATACATATTCTAATGTTATCTTATTTCTAGGAGTGGCACAGTCTACTGTCTATCCTACCATAAAAAAATACAAGGAGAGAGGACAAGGTACCCCACCAAAGCAAACTTCTGGAAGATATTCTTTAATAGCTGATTACTACAGACCGGATTATATGCAAAGTGCATATATTTGATTTCATTTATTTATTATATTTTACGTCTATATGTAGATGTATTACACTGATTAAAGTTAATTAGCGTTAATTAACTTTAATCAGTGTAAGACATCTACAAATAAAAGTAAAATATAATAAATAAATTAAATTAAATTTTTGCACTTTGCATATAATCCGATCTCTACTGATTACAATGAAACCGTCAAGAATTCTATAAGGCAATTACTTCATAATTTTTTTTTATAAAAATGAATTTCCTTTACTTAATAAAGTACTGAATGAAGTAAAACAGTGTGATGATTTGCCACAGATGACCCGTTCAACATTGTACAAATTGATGAAAATGAATAAACTTCAGGTTAGTGCCACTTTTCTAATTAATATGCAATAAATTTTGAGTATAGCTTATCAATTATATACTTTACACATTTGATATGTTAGAATAAGTATAATTATTATTGATACTTGAAGAGAGATCGAAAAAGTGTTTTGATAGAACGTGATGATATAATCAGATATAGAACAAAGTATCTGATGACAATAAAGGATTATCGTCGTCAAAATCGGCCAATTTATTTAGGCGAGACATGGTTAAACGAAGGTCATACCAGACAAAAGTTTGGGTAGATGGTAATATTAACAGTAGACGACAAGCGTTTAATGAAGAACTAACTACAGGCTTACGCAAGAAAGACGTTTCATTATTTTGCAAATAGGATCTTCTTTTTTTTTTGATTTTTTACACCCCCTTAACGTTCCGATAATGAACTTGCGTCGTCGTCGATTAATGTTGTAATAGACACTATATAATAACATCAATTTATAAACTGTTGTGTACAAGTAATGTACAACTTATGCCAGGTTGTCACATCGGTTGATACCTTCACGCCTGTACAAACACATGGATAGTGCACAGTAGAAAGTTAATAAGAAATGTGTTGGATAGATTGCATGTAATTTAATACATGATGAATTATTTTTTCTTTCAGGAACAAGCACTGTAACAGTAAATTATCTGCAGCATTAAACCAGAATGAAAAAAATAAAAGGTCTGCTTATGTGTGGAGAAGTCCACTGATCGTCAAAAAAAAAATACTGTCCTTAATGTCATGGTCCGTACACTGGAACCGCTTAATTTACTAGCTAGTAAAAGACTACAAAAATGTATTGTTCGTAATTGAGGAAGTGCTAAATACAAAAGAAAAATTTCAATTTCAAAAAACTTTTAATGCTTATGACTGATATTGCCGTAAAAATACCTTTCGTAGAGCGGTCTCTTAAGCAACATTGTGTAACTTGTCACATATTACGTATAAAATCCATGCATTTCATCTTGTGGTGGAAACTATTCAAAGATGGGCGAGATCATATGCTTTAATAGAGCATACAAAAACACTGTTCCTACAACTTCCAAAACGTATTCGCGAATTTCACAGACAATATCCCGACATTTCCATCTTATTATCTTCGGTATGAACGATTGTAGTTTCACATTTTGGTTCTAACGAAGTAACTGACGTTTAAGAAAATGTAATGAAATGAAATGCAAGATGATTACGTAAAATTATTTACAAGAATTACAATGAATTTAGTTGAAGTGCCTAAAAAATGTTTCGTTATCATTAGCGCAGTTAATGTAAGGAATGGACACTGTACGCACACAGTTGCATTCATCCACCGCATAGTGTTTCTGCTAAAGTAGATATTAACGAAAAATTCAGATGTGACCAAATTAAAACATATTTCGAATGTTTGAAGTATTTACAAATATTAATTTAATTATCCAAATATATTGTCATTAGATGAACGGTCTTTCTCCGTATACAAAAACATTTATTCCTCGCGGCGAACACGGTTACACGAGGAAATTGTTGAAATAAACCTAATTCTATAAATATTCAACCGATCTTATCCATTTTGTGCATCTGCATAATGAAAACGCTGCTAAAATGGGGAAGTGTTTATTTACATTTATTATCTTTATTATTAACTCATTAGTATTATTTTAGATTATGATACATTATCCCGGGAAGATGTGTTTTAAGATATTCCATACGTTTCCTGTTGAATTTAGTCCGGAGAATTTCCAGGCCAATCTAGCAGCAATTTTTTTGGCTTATAATTAGAAGATTGTGCTCTATAAGACACGCTATAATTTTATTATGTAATTTTAGACAGTGCGTAAATGACAACAAGAGTACAATCCACCTACTGTGGAAAGTTAAAGAGAATGTATACATTTACATGTACAGAATGTGTATATTTCGTTGTGAACTACTTTATCTGGAATAACACACAGTTCTGGTCCAAACCTTCCAAAAGTGACTTACTTCATGTATAAATAATTTACATCTCTTCAGCTAATTATTGCAATGCGCACATTTCCAAGTATCTATTGTTGCTTTGTAATGATGCATGTGAATGTAATAATCGCGTTATCGAAAAAATTTTCAATTTTATTCTAAAAACTAAAAATTTTTGGAAGACACCTCTGCAGATAATTAACAGCACCCCTTATATTTCTTAAATAGACCACAGTAAGTTGTAATATATGTAGACGTCAACATATTCCTTAACGGATTCGTAAGAATTTTCGATGCCATTATTCGTCTGCTCCTTTACATTTAGCATAGAAGCTATATTCAGAAAAAAATGCAAATAGAAAGTAATCATAAGAATCACCTCTTCTTAATTGTTACACTAGAGTTCATATCTAAAAAAGTTACATAAAACAAGAAGACGGCACTGTTAAACTTACCTTTCATGATTTAATGAGATGCATATCACCACAGCTATGAGTTTGAACAATACGAACGCTTTCATGATTTTCCACGCCCCTCTTCCTATGGACGACGATTAGATAAAGGCGTTTTCAGACCATACAAAGCCGGAAAAATAAAGGATTACTGGTAAAACGTACAATCTCTAATATATGGGATTTTCCTGTCCGATACTCAGTGAATAGAATACATATTAACAAAGTTGGCATTAATCTTAAGCATATGTTAGCGTTTTTAGTGTAACATAGCACTTTACACAACTTTAATATTACACTATTCCATTCTGTAAATTTTACACAATGTATCAAGTTAAAATTACATTAATCTTTTACAGTGAGGAGCGTTGTGAAGCATAAACGTGTATAAACTGTTAGTTTATATATGGCAATAAATAATCTTTTTTTATATATTTTTGGTACATGGCTACCTTTTGCAATATATAGTAGCCCTGAACCTGATTTGCCTAATCATTACAGAAGGTAAATAATTGTTTCCTTCTTTTTTTACGTTCTCCTGAGTAAACACGTTCTGTCACAGTACCGATTCCAGGTTACTTATTTAAACATAAAAAATCAATGGTACTCAAAAACCACGCGTATCATGTTATTAAAACAAATAATCTTTACTTTTTTTCTAGTCGTCATCAGTAAAATTATGCTGTTTAGTCCAAAACTTTCTTCATGTGTTTCGTTAATTTTGCCCCTTTTACTGGACGCCTATATTTTAATCTGTTCGTGCATAGTTGCCTCCCAATTGTTCGGTAGAATATATTTGGTGAATAACTTTGGAATAGCATACGGTATTGATATTTTTTATAATTTTGGGATCATCTTGAACCGGTGCCTTTCTTTTTTTTTTTGTTGTCGCAATATGGCGGCTAAGTATTCCTTCCATGAATGTTTTCTTTAACTAATTCGGAAATTTTTATTACACATTCATGGGTAACTCTTTTCGTGCTATTTGATGCTGGTAGTATAAAAAAAGTTAATAAGTCCAAATCTACCACTATCTGAACAATGAAGAGCTAAATCTTAATTATGGTCTTCCTTGTTCATGTAATCCACTTCCAACTCGTTTACCACTTTCCCAACAAAGAAAGGTTAAGAATCCAAATGGAATTTTACATTCTGCATTTAAATGTTGAAATTTCTTTTTTCATTTAGAGCCCCTAACTAAATTTATTTACAAATTCCTACAATTATTTTGCAATATTCTCTATGTAGAAACATATTTTTTTGTGCTTTCTACATGAATAATAAATTACGGTTTAGTTGGGTATACCTGGAAACAATAGATCCGGCGATCTGGAGTACAAACATAGTATAACACTGGTCAATTATGGAAACGTTTCGTGGCTGGTTATTCTTAATCGGGAGTATTCAAGGACCGCTGCAACGATGATTCAGCTTTGGCAATTTCATTAATAAGAACGACTGGCAGTACTTACGCGCTGTATTACTGTGTACAAAACGCAAACAAATTAATTGGCTTATGAATGGTCTTTATTTGTACGGTTAACTAGATTGAATCGTACGTATCGCAGGATAAAGGTCACCAGTCATCACTATACCATATGTTTAGTTACAGTATGCATTATACTAAAATATTTGGAGAAAAAGTGTTTCAATATTATATAGAACTATTAACCAAACATTTAAAGGCAATTTGAAAACGCGAACCAATACAGATATATAGAACGCGAACTTAAGTTTAGAAATTTACAGAAGATCGGATTGCTATCTACACAGTTCCCTCTAATTCAGCCATGTAAAAAAGCACTAAAAACTATTTAAATGTTGTCTACCTAATTTCGTGTAAAAGATACAGAAATGTATTTGGTAATTATACAAGCTCAGTTAAAAGTATGTGGCAAATTTATGATGTATGACTAAAAACTGTTAATAAATGGACATGTGCGTATTGCACTGTTTGTAGAAAAAAATTATTTGAAAATTAGATATGCAAGTATCGCATTTAAATTTACATTTCTTTAAACTTTTGTTTTTAATGCAAAATTTATTTTACCTACTGAACAGATTGGACTCCGTAGTAAATTGTTGGGCTTGAAAATCGCTGTTCTATGTATTAGCTTCCCAAAGCTCTTGAGAAGTTATCAAATGCCTTAATGGTGTTAACTTCGTTGAAAGAAACATCCGAACCGGTACCTCCTTGCGGTAGAAAGTGGGCAACGCCTTTAAATAGACGGCTAATGCAGGTAGGAACCGAGAGATCGCCGGGATAAGCAATCCGTTCCAACAGCCAATAGGTTTGAATAGAAGGTGGATGAACTGTGATATGTTAACGGCATAAGGATATGAAAGACAACGAAAAACCACCGTATTAAAAGCGTGATGCATCACTAATATGAATTGTACGACAAATCAGAGACCACTTACTGATTATACAAATCAAAAGGCGAGATCCAGCAGCGAAGGAAAAACATTGAAAGCGAAAACACTATACCAAGCCAGGAAAGTCCATAATATAACTAAAGAAATGGATAGATTAACTATAGGAGTTTCGAGTATTAATGAGACGAGATGGTCAGGCTCAGGACAATGTTTAATAGAAGTTTATTATCCAGGAACAGATACAGACGTCCACCGGCATGGAGTGATAATTATTGTCGGTAGAATCGTCCAAATGTACTTCACAAATTTTGTGCCAGTATCGAAAAGTCTTGATACTACAAATCAATGCAAGTAAAGTACCGATGAATATCATTCAGGTATACGCTTCCACAGCAGACAGTGATGAGGAACTCGAAAAAGTTTATAATGAAATAGTAGATATATATGATTATATATGACTTTTCAAAAATCACCTAAATGAAAGAAATGAACGCGGAGGCCGATTAGCAATGTTTGCCGCGAATAAAAAAATGGCAATACTCTATACATTTTTTAAACTAGCACCGAGAAAGTTACAAACATGGAGATCCCCACTATACTCCAAGGAACACATAGTAAGAAACTAGATCGACTACATATCAGTAAATAAGGGATACCGCAACTCATTTACATCTGTTAAAACTTGCACTGGAGCAGATATAGTGGCGAACCACACTCCGTTAATTTGTACACTAACGTTAAAATAAACTAGAAATGATACAAAAACGAGGAAAGAAGATCAAATAAGATATGCAAAACTAAAAAAACTGGAATACGAAGGGAGAAGTAAGACGGGGGCAGAACAAATACAAGAAAAAAGTGTCAATGGAGATGCGGGTTCTGAACTAGAAAAACTAAGAGGTGTAGTTAACAATGTATGTGAAAAATTCTTAAAACCAGACCAAAATGACAGACGAAAAACATGGATGACGGATAAAATTCTACAAAAATGGTACAAAGCCTAAGTATTTGGAGATCCATAAGCAAATACGAAAAAGATCAAGGTAGCTAAAGAAAAGAAGATACAGGCGAATTGCCAACAATTGAAGAAACTGCTTGAATAGCCATAAAAAAGTTAAAGAAACAGCTAGTTTGTTTAAACCCGGAAGAATATGTAAATTGACCAGCAATCAAGGTAATCCCATCATAGACAAAGAAGACAAAATAGAGATATGAATCACCTACATCGTTAAATTAGTCCAAGACGCAATGACACAACGGCCACAGAGAACAGATAAATCAGGGCCCGCCATGACGGTCGAAGAATTACAACTTGCAGTACAACAAATGACAGAGTGAAGGATCAGATAACCTTAGATCTGAAATTTTAAATTTAATTTTAAATTAATTACACAGATAACAAACATGTTGAAATGCATCAAGAAAACAGGTCAATTACCAGTGTCAGAATTTCTCTTAATACCTAAGAAACCAGGTGCAAAAAATGTGGAGATTATATAACTATTAGTCTCATGAACCACTTACTAAAGCTATTTCTGAAAATTATTCATAGAAGAATATACAAAAAAATATGAGGATTATATGTCTGAGAATCAATTTGGGTTTCATGATGCAGTGGGTACTAGAAAGGCAGTATTCAGTGTATGCTATTTCAAAGGTGTAGAGAGTAGAGACGTCAACTGCGATGTGTATGCTTGTTTTGTCGACTACAACAAGGCATTCGACCGTATCCAACTCCACAAACTAGTGGAAATACTGGGCTGTATTGGGGTCGATGGTTAAGATCCGGACATAATATCATGACTAGAGACTGGATTATATACAAAGTGCATATATTTTATTTTATTTATTTATTATATTTTACGTCATATGTAGATGTATTACAATGATTAAAGTAAATTAGCGTTAATTAACTTTAATCAGTGTAAGACATCTACAAATAGACGTAAAATATAATAAATAAATTAAAAAAACATATGCACTTTGCATATAATCCGGCCTCTAATGATAACTATGTTGGAATCAGTCAGCATATACAACCATTGACGGAGAGCTGTCAGATGCTATAAATATCTCACGAGGAGTAAGGCAAGAATTCGTACTATCTCCTCTATTAAGGTTCTTGAAAACGTGAATAAAGGAATGATCTATAAATGGGAAAAGACGACATTATTATGTTGGTAGTATGTCGGTCGTACAATGAGGAACGAAAGAAGATACGGTTTACTACAAAACATATTGCAAGGGAAGAATCCTAGGAAACATGGCCCAGGCAGACGGAGAAATTTGTCTCAAAAATCTCTAGACGTGGTTTTCAGTAACAACAACAAGGCTAATCCGTGCAGCAACGAACAAGGAGGTGATACCCAGAATAATCTCCAACATTCGGACCGGATAGGCTGGTATAAGAAGATGTATTAGGAGTACAAACGCATATCTGTAGGTCGTGGTTAAATACTCAGTTGGTGCCTACACCGTTTAGCAACAGCCTGAAGAGATGTGTTTGTACTGAATATTTTTTAATATTTCTCCGGTCTTATAAAATAATCCTTTTCAGGTCCAACAATTTACTACAAAGATAATGTATCTAACCTTCAGATGATTTTTTCTCACACACAATGATAGACCAGTGATGAAACAAAGGTTGTAAGTGGTATATCATTGCAGCTATCACCGCTAATCATGTGTATACGTAGATTAATGTTTGGTTTGGTAATAAAGGCTGTTCAGTTATCCCTCAAAAAATTTACCACAGAATAAGTTTTCTTGACCCTAAACTTAACTTTTATAATTCTAAAACAATTTGGTTTTTTGTGTTTCCAATGTAGATCCACATATAGAGAAAATGTTAAATGACAAACAAATGCAACCATCGCATTACTTTTCTCTTCCCTATGGTACTTATTGTAAGTAAAATATTTGTAATAAATAATGTTTGCCATAAAAGGATTTCATTATTGTTTAGGATACTTTTGCGACCCCTCTTTAATATTGCAGCGCTTGAGAAACGATACTCTAACCCAAACTTAGTGTTACAATTGCTAGTTAAGTTCTAAGTTCTTTTTCGAGAATAGTTCAAATATAAAAAGTATTTAGCTTAATTTTTTTATATAACATAAATGAATTTACATCTGCTCAAATGGTGTTGTATAATTGCCAAAGTAACTAATAAATAAATATAACGTGTAATTGCTATCTTCTAAAATACGAGGTGAAAACATTTGATACATCATATATTTATTTTACATTACTAACCACAGATAAATTCAACTTAACAATTTGCAATAAAATGTTTTTTCAAAGCACTTTAAAGGAAAAACTATTTGCTATTCACTACTCGCGATTGCCAAAACATCATTTTGTTATTTATTGTATTTGCATATAATATATGTTAAATGTATAGTTTGAAATCGAAAGTTAATGAAGTAAAATAGCACGTCATGAATTGTAAATAGGTACTGTTTTATTCCAAGATTTATTTAATTAGATATTTATTAGAGAGTACTTTAAAAATATTCATATGCCGAAAATTTAAAAATTCATTGTATAATTTTCTTCGAAATATCGTAAATATGTATCTCATTCAGGTTGCATAAATGTTGAAGGCTGTGTAAAATAATTTCTCCACTTCATCAGGTAGTAGTACTCAGGACGACTTTCATATTACTTTACAGTTGAATACCACTCGCTTGCAAAAGTAAGATACTATAACCAAGTGTTTTCACACATCTTTAAAATATTTTTTGGAAATGTCAGTATTATTGTACGTTATATTTGATAATTACCAAAATTTGTTCTTAACTCATAGACATTGTAAATCAATAAATAAAAAAATATATACATAAATTTTTGTAGTGACTTTTTACTTCCAAAAATTGAAACACTTTCAATGATTTGCTATCTATGTAAGTAATAGTTTTTCTTTTAACGTTTGCAATTCTAAGGTATTGATTACTTCATTTCTGTACACTCTTACTACTAGAATACTATAATTAATATTCATCTAGTATTCTTTGTTCATGTTCTATAAATAATGCAACTACTGGATATGTAGTATTTGTATATTTCAAATAAAAATTTCTTTTCACAATTACTGGTCATTCACCTATATGCCGCACAAGAGAAAAAACATAGCGAATTTTACCGCGGATAACTTTCAGTCTACCTTTGAACAACTTACGCCTGTAGAACGAACGATGTGATTCTAAAATTGGATTTCTACTTTATTCAAGAATTCAGCTTCCAGTGGCAACGTCGACGTTACAAAAAGGGAAGAAGTATGCAGAGAAAAGCAGGTATTTTCACAGACTTGACCATGACCCGACTGTGTTTACTATGACCTACTCGTAACGGATCTCTAGATGTTCATCGCTATTAATTATTATACCTAGGCTCTATTAGCCTTCGTGCGTATCACAATTAGAAACAGAATTAACGACTGAATCTCTTATTTCACAGTAGTGAGAGTACAGTTTTAGAATTATCGTGACACACAATGTCACTTCCCATAAATTTTATTCGCAACTGGAAATAATAGGCGTAGATAGTTTAACGATGGTAACGTTTCTTATATGGCGCAAAACCAAATTATGTGGAAATCTACGGTAATGTCTAGAATATTCGGCCTATAGCGTTATTCCGTTTTTTCAGTTCCGAAAAGGTAAGCTGAGATTGTAACTAGTGATGGGCGAATCGAATGAAAATATCATTTGGTAAGACGCATACTCGCTCGCTAACCGAATGCGAAAATCGTTTTCGAAACCGAATAGTTTTACCACCGAATAACCATTCGTTAACATAAAACTATTCGTTAAGGAGGCAAAATTCGAATAGAAAAAAACATTTTATAGACTATATACAACGTTGAGCGAATGAAATGTAACGAAACGCATGCATAAAACAAAGAGAGCAAATGAATTACTTTTATATTAAATTGTTAATTAAATATTAAATTAACTTTAATCAAACAAAAATTGTTATATAGGAACACTTTATAATAGAATTACTTCTTACATAATAGGTACTAAATTATTATAGAAACAAAATTAGCATATCTTTATTCTTGGCCGATAAGCAATTTCTTCGTTTGTATGCTATTTGACCCGCTTCGAAATAAATTCTATTTGGTAAAGTGTAGTTAGGTTGTAATTTGTTACGAAAGCTTATGAAGCCTTTATCTTCTATGATTGGTAATGGTTAAACGTCTAGTACTATCATTTCAATAACACTTTTGTCTATGGTCTTCTTAAGTTTTTCAGATATTCGTTTTCTAAAACTAGTGCTAACCTGGTAATTCCGACGACGGGGGCTGCTGAGTATCAAAAACTACAGAAGCAGTTTCAAATTGAGGAGCTATCAAATAGTCATTTGCATGTTTGCGGACAATATGCGGATATACTTGTACTATTTATTCGCCAAATATTTTGCGAGTTTTTAAAACAGTGCTACTGACTGCTTTGAATATGGATTATAAATAACTCGGTTCTGTACATACAGTGAAAATTTACATATGAAACCGAAATGAAAAATTGCCAGGTAGGCACCAATATATCTAAATAACAATAAAGGAACATTTAGCACTCAGCATGTCTGGTGTATTTTGTTAAATGCCATTACGCAGAATTATTTGTAAATAAATTTATAAACTATAAGAAGTAGAGCCTTTGGCAACCTGCCGCAACGTTTGTTTTTTCTTTTGTAGTTAATAGTGTGCTGGGCAAGCAGTTACGCAAGTATACTTGTGAAAGTTCATTTGGATTTATCCCCGTTGTACGTGTTTTATTACTATTACATACTCATAATTCCTCATATGTAGATTTATCCGTGCGTACAAACGCCATATATACGTACATACGTCATTACTTTTTGTTTAGTAATAACCTCTATAGAATTTGAAATCTCATTAATATTAGTATAATATAACAAAGTTAGAAGATGAGCTGTATAAGTCGTAAACTATAACCTTGATAGAAAGCAGTCTATCTTTAAACACACACATCAGCTGTACTACGAGCGTAAGAAACAATCGTTTATTTTAAACGAACGGTTCAGCAAAAACTGTAACCCATTTATGTAGGTACATAAGTTCGCTATTTTACATAATATACATTCGGTTAGCCTGATGGCTCAAAACGGTTTCGATTCATTTTTATTTCGAATACGGAATACTTTTATATAATTGAATGATCATTCGGTAAAATTACTCGGTTTCGAAAACGATTTTTGCATTTATATAATTGAATGATCATTCGGTAAAATTACTCGGTTTCGAAAACGATTTTTGCATTCGGTTAGCGAGCGAGTATTCGTTTGTCCTTAGCGAATGATATTTTCATTCGATTCGCTGATCACTAATTGTAACATGTCAACGCAGTACTGTATACTTGTGAAAATAAAGATTTCTCACTAACTTTTGCGAATCTAAAACAAATTACAAATATACGAAAAATATTCTATAATCTCTCATAAAATACTCCCAGTAGAATGAAGTTTGGCTAACACAATACATTTATAACATGTGTAACTATATAAGGTCATTCATGGCTACCACCTATTAGATATATCTAAAAACAATGAACACACCATTTAGAAATGTTGGCAAGTAATGGTATAGGTAATCGTTTATCTCAAAATATTTTTAATTTGATGGCATACGCGATTAAATCGGAGACGGATATGAACTTTCTCATCTCGAAATCTATATATTATGAATTCTTCTCTTTTAAATACACCTTAATTTTTTTCTTAAAATTTTGACATATGCGAGATTAAATTTAAATACCAGCACCTTTATTTAATATTAGTCATATAAATCGTCTATGTTATTAACATCAAAACCAGCTACTTAAGATTATAAGGAAATATTGAAATATGATGTTTCAGAAACCTAAATAAAACACAGACATATTTAACCACAAAAAATGTTTTAAACAGCCGCATATTCAGCAATTTCAGCATATTCTATTGACATAAAGCTTAAACATGCACCTAATTCACTCTTTTCCGAATTAAAGATCCGCGATGAAATTTTTCATTTCGTAATAAAAATCTCACTTTGGATTTTATCGTTAATGATTCGGTTACTTAGCCACCTTTCTACTGTATCGCTTTCTAAGAAGATGCTTTTACATTCGTACTTAATAACTAATAAGAGGTTTTAATTCACTCATACAATGTTACAGAAACTACTTCCTTTGCTTCTATAGCTCTGTATTATTTATAACATTCAGCTGCAATAAATATGAAGCACACATAAAATTTTGCTTAAGTCGATAATCTGCAACACATAATCATTCAATTTCGTGAATGACTGGTTTTGTGAATTCTTAAAATAACTCATAGGAGGAATGAATTTAGGTCTACAGAACAAAATATAATTTACCGTTACATTTTTAAGTAGGAGCCAAAAATATAAATTGCTATTCAAAAACATCGATTAGGTACGTCTGCGCTTGAACTAAATTTTCGAAACATCCTGTATAAGACTTCTGATATTTATTTATGATCGTAAACAGCTAGTTACGACGTTGATACAAATGAAACTGATTTACACAGCACTAATATTGAATTCATGCATATTTAAATTGAATTATTGAAATTTTTAGAAAAAATATGATATCCCAAAATTTGTATGCTGTCGTTATTAAAACTGAACTTAGACGAAGCTATAATATACAGGTTTCCACTTGAAACGAATCTAATCAGACGCGCCCAAAGATTAAAGATATTTTTAAAAAAGAGATCTTTATTCATAATATCGTCCTCCGAAGTAAATGATAGCTTTACTATAATGCGACCAAGTAAATTTGACGAGTGGAAAACATGCCAAATAAATACAGCTTAAGGTAAACCTGCGATTTGATTAAAAATGGTGTGGTATATAATGTTATTATGATAATAAGATAATAGTGCTGTTCTACACTTACTTATTGAGTATAAACAAGAAAATATGAGGAACTGAACCGGAAATTACAATCATAATAATCATCAGTCATCGGAAACCAATTAACGTTATAACAGCAAACAAACACTTAAAACTGATTTCCACGCAAAAAATGATGAACATATGTACGTATACACAGAAAAAAGAATATGTAAATAGTATTACAAGAAAAATATTTGAATATCAGCAGTCAGTGAGGATAAAAGCGTCCGTAACAATTATTTAATACATAAACATGTCTTTTATATAAACGTTAGAATATAAATGTAAATAATAAAAAGTACGTCAATTACTTTGATTGCTGTTGCATTTTTAAGTAGCCGATTAAACAAAACAAAAATAACAATTTCAGCAATTCGAATATGACTTCGTTAATATATAATAAGTAGAGATCCGATTATATGCAAAGTGCATATGTTTTATTTTTTGCATATCTTTAATTGTAGTCTATATGTAGATGTATTACACTAATTGAGGGATGATTAGCGCTAATTAGTGATTGCATATATTGCATATTTAGGCATTTCTATGCATATTTTTACAAAAGTTGCATATATTGCATATTTAGGCTTTTTCTTATCCTTTCTATTAGTAAAAATTCCTAGTAATTCCTAATGTAGATCGACAACGGACAATTCTAAGAACGATAATCTTCTTCATTGGTTTCACTAATATTTTTTCCCAAGAACTGCACGTGTTTAATTTCGCCTAGCAGAAAGGATGTTTACCACATCCCTTCTGCAGAAGGGATGTGGTAAATACGTTTTATTATTATTAATTCCCAAATAAACTATTCATTCATTGAATATCTTTGTGCAAAACAGCATGTAATTGTGTTACGTTTTTAAATAATATATACATACAATGAGTATAGCGAACAAAATTTCTTTATGGATTAAGCCGTATCCTGAACTGGTAAAGGACGACGACAAAATATTTTGTCAAGCCTGCAGTAAACTGGTAAGTTTAATTTTACTAAAAGCTTTACAATTGTTTTTAAATTCTTTAAATTTTGATATAAAATGACAATTGTTGTAGTTGTCTTGTGAGAGAAAATACCTGATTGATCAACACGCTAAAAATCCATCACATATTGGAAAATGTGAAAAACTAAAGCGATCCGCATGTGTGCAGCAATCTATACATTAATGTGTAGCATCAACTTCAGGAAACTCAGAACAAGAACAATATAATACGGATCCGTGTAACACATTAATTTCGTCTAATATACAATTAGCAAGATGAAACAATGTTAATTTGAAATCAAAATGCAAAAATATTGCAAACATAATATACCTGACGAAAGGACCTTACGAAAAAAATATGTCACATCTTGTTACCAGCAAACAATGGCAGAACTTCCAACAATTGGTAGGGAATAATTTACGGATAAGTGTGGCCGTTATATTGCCCATTTGTTAATAGAAATTCTTCATGAAGATATTGTAGGTAAATCATATTTAATTTATCGCAGAGAACAAATAATGTTACAGTTGCCCAATTCGTTCAAGAAAGTTTATCAAATTTCTTTTTACCTGAAAGTATACCTTGTGAAAAAATTTTACCAATGTTGTCCGACGCTGCACCATATATGATAAAAGCCGCGCAAAATTTATATATTTTATAGTAACATTATTCATAGCACTTGTTTAGCTCATGGGTTGAATCGTGTAGCCGAGGACATTAGGAATCAATTTCCTTGATTAATGATATAATTAACAATGTCAAAGTGTATCTCTAAAAGCACCTTTACGAATCCAATTTTATAAGGAGCGACTTCCCGGTGTTAAGTTGCCTCCTGAACCGATTATTACGAGATAGGTTACATGGTTACACGCTGCAATTTTTTACGCCGATAATTTTGAAGGAATAAAAAATGTAATTCTTGAATTCACTGCTGAATGCACTACTCTAGAAAACTGTAAAAAGATAGTAACATCAACAGAATTGCTACAAAACCTTTTGTATATTAAGTCAAATTACAGCTTTGTTTCAAGTTCCATTCGTAAACTAGAAACGCATGGGATGTCGCTCTCGGAATCAGTCGAAATAGTAGACGAATTTGATATGCTATGTAAGAAGGTTAAGGGTACAATAGGTAATCCTATACACAATAAATTTAAAAAAGTGGTAAATAAAAATGCGGGGTATTTGAAATTGAAGAAAGTTAAGAACATTTTGGAAGGTGAAACAGTAAACGATTTCGACTTTAATTTTAGTTTAGAATGTAATACAAAGTTAAAAAATGCACCAATTACATCTGTTGATGTGGAAAGAAGCTTTTCTATTTCGAAACATATGTATTCTGAAAGAAGACAAAAATTTCTTTTACACAATTTTGAAAAACATTTAATTATAAATTGGTTTAGAAATATGTTGTAAAAAAAAATGTGCAATAAAGTTAATGTTTAAGTTTTCGCTCTTATTTATTTTATGTAAAAATCTTGCATATTATCGCAATCTTTTTGGATACATCCCCCAGGTTTACGCATATTTTCTCAAAAATCGATGCATATATATGCGCATATATTCCAGTTTTTCTTTGCATACAATCCGGTCTCTAATAATAAGAATCATTTCTATGACTATTTAGCTAAAATACAAAGCAAACAAAACAAGGAACGTTACGATACAAGGTTAAAGAAAAAATTTAAATAAAACATCATCTAATTCATGTATTTGCTATTATAAAGATATTCGGGAGGTATGATTTATGAATTTCAGTTTAACACTAGATTTCATGTAATGTAAATTTTCCATTCTGCCTATGCCCATAACTCACTAACGGTAAGAGGGAGGGAAAGAGTATTCAGACAGAAATTATTTGTTTGAATGAGTTTTATTCAGCAAACAAGGAGAAAAGATAAATATACATCTACATACGTATATTTTTTAAGCTTTTCAGTATTGTCAAACGTAATAATCTTATCCACTACGGATGCAACCTATTTTGTAGTAATGTAAAGTTTGTATTGGTTTCATTAGATTAGACTGTTTGTTACCAAAAAGATGTAAGTTATCGAAGGGAGCAACATCGACGGGTAAACAGTAAAAGTAATGTTTTCGGAATCGACAAGAAAAATACGGTATTTTTGTTTTCATTTTTCCATGTAGTCTACTTGATGACCAATACACACAAACGATGCTCCAGTCTCTTAAAGCCGTCGGAATAGTAGGATCTTTCGAGGTCTGCAAAATAGCCATCTGCAGCGGCGATGACCTCCTCATTTGAGGCAAATCTCTTTCCTCCCCGTAATTTTTTCAGGTTTGGGAATAGGAAAACGTCTCCGGCGGTAGGTCTGGTGAATATAGAGGATGAGAGTAGCGCAACTCATTCAATTTGGTCAAGACAATGCGGGATGAATGAGATGGCGCATTGTCGTGGTGGAAAAGCACTTTTTTCCGCTGCAAACGCGGCCGTTTCTCCTTCAATACTGCATCGAATCGAGTCAATAAATCGCTGTAGTATTGTCCCGTGATCATCCTTCCCTTCTGTAAATAGTTGATGAGGATCACACCTTGGGAATCCCAAAAAAAATGGTCGCCATAACCTTTTCAGCCGATGGAACGGTCTTTCCCTTCTTCGGAGCCGATTTGCCCGAAAAAATCCACTGCTTCGAGTGTTCCTTGGTCTCCGGTATGTAGTGGTGGGTGCAAGTCTCATCCTCAGTTACGAAACGCATGAAGAAATTCCTTGAATTGTGTTGGATCCTAGCCAGACACTCCTCCGAAACCGTCATCCGATTTCGTTTTTGTCCGGTGTGAGCAAACGCGGTACCCATCGCGCCGAAAGCTTTTTCATACCCAAAATTTCGTGTAGGATATGGCCAACGCGTTCTTCTGAGATGCCTGCTGTCCCTGCTATCTGTTTCAGCTTCAATCGCCGATCCGCTAACACGACATCATGAATCTTGTCCGTCATTTCACCGTTGGTAGCGTGGTTCGTCACTTGTGCTTGTGCAACCACGTTTGAACTCGCTCACCCAGAAGCTAATTGTCGAAAATGATGGAGTACATCCGCTATGGACCTCTATCAAAACATTTCGAATTTCGGTGGCCGTTTTCCCAGCCATCCAGTGTTTTATCACTGCACGAAATTCAATTTTATACATTTATGCGAAACCGCCTGACTTGCTACACAAAACACTCTTAAACAACAACTATTGACAGTAGACGTCTGAAATTTGACAGTTGCCATAAAAAAGGTTGTCCTTGCCGACCAATGAATCCACTTCAATCTTCGTGCGCCATCTATTGCCCATTCCGGAAACATTTCAGGTCGCCCTTGTATATACTGTTCATCACTTGGGATTAATAATAGATATTGGTTGGTCATGAGCCACTTTAATACAATTTAACGAGTTCCTTTTCATGCAAACTCAATATTGTCCATTTAAATTTGTAAAATGAACAGTTCTTTGTGTTATCCATTTTAATGATATAAAGAGACAAAAAACACATGTGTGCAGAACAGCATCATACTCCAGAACCCACCGTACCTTAAGGCAACAACATTACGGCTAGGCTACTTAACCAATTGAACTACAAATATAGTTGTAGATAAGACTAGTATATAAGACTATATGATATTAACTAATTAATACTTTAAGGATGCTCTGCCACTAGACAGAATCTAGCGCCAAAATACGATTCCCTGCCCGTGATCTCCTCTTGTTACCCTCGAACAGTATCTTTATCAAATGAAGAAATATTTCGAACACTAATCTATATTATATAGGTGTATATACGAAGCAAATCGATACGATATTTATATTAAACTCCCATAATAGTTCATTGCTGACGCTTGCGAAGTCAAGTATTTAACATTCATGTAACATAAATAAACTCAAGTCTATAATAAAAAGTAAGATGTGTAGGTGCGAGTTATTTAGAATTGCCGTAGTAATATGCGGGTGCTTATCTGTTTAGCTTGAAAAGTTAGACACCGCGAAAATTTTGAGGATGTTTAGACTGACATAAATTACTGTAAGTTATGCGTATAATATTCATATTCTCACGTTTGTTTTCAACGCATACCTCTGGCTCACCGATCAATTATTTTTTACTAAATTAGATTTTAATATAGCACTTAAATAAATAACGAAAAGTAGTAAATGACAAAATGTTACTAAAAAGCTGGAGTATATGATGTTATATTGCCACATGGGCCTTCTCGATGTCTAGCATGATGGCTGCAGTTGGTGTAAATTTATCCATGTTCGAGGTGATATGTAGTGCTGTGTTGTCGAGTCCCCCCGACGAAATCCAAATTGAAATCCCGAGATGACAGATTTTTCTTCTACTACCGATAGAAGCCACTTTTGTATTACTCGCTCCAAGATTTTGCTGAGTGCTGGTAGCAAACTGATTGGACGATATCCATCTGTCTTGTTTTTGGGTTTTCCCGATTTGTGTATGATTATAACTGTAGCATGTTTCCACGTTTTCGGGTAGTACTGGTGTCTAATTACAGCGATTATAATTTCTTTCAACGTGTCCGGCTTCTGTGAACTTGTTTATTGTTGACGTCCTTTTTTTTTGTCTTGAGCATATTAGTTATTTTCCACAGTCCGGTATCATCGTCGTTTATATTTTCGAATTTGGCGTCCCATTGATCATTGTAGTGTTCGGCAAGGTCTTTTTTAATTTCATTTGTGATGTTATTGAGAAGTGTCTTTGCGTTCGGGTGAAGTGTTCTTTTATACTGTTTGTAAAGCAGTTTCTTCCGATGTATTTTTATTTTTATGTATTCGGTATTGTTTCCCTTGGTGTTCCAAATATTGTGGTTGTAACCGAGTTCAGTGCTAATGTTATGTCCTCTTTGTTTTACCGCCGTGTCGATGTCGTTGTCAATTTGTGGAGCGAATGTTAGAACTCTCAATCGACACTGTCATAATCAGAGGAAGGTGGTCAGATGTGGTGGTTTATAGTTTCAAGGTAGTAAGGCGTCGTGACCTTTTTTAGGATTACTAGATCTAGAACATCCGTTGACCCGGTTGGCGTATGAATGTGTGTATCCTCTGTTGGTGCGTCCATGGTGAGGTTTCTTTTGTCGGAAATTTTTAGTTAGTTATTTCCCTTTACGATTCAGAGTTTTGGAATTCCATTGTCGATGTTTACTATCGAGGCCTCCCGTCAGAATTGTAAGGTGATAAGAATTAAATACTGCGTCGATATCCGCTTCTTCTATGTTGTTCTGTTGTGAGCTATATACCGCATACAGTGCTGTGATACCTTTTTTCGTATGTATATGTACAGCGGTAGTTTCCATTTTTGTCGTGTTTGTTCCAATTGAATGGTGTTTGATCTCTTTCCTCACCAAGATGGCTGTTCCTCCACCAGGTTTTGTGTTTCGATTCGTTCTGTATGTTACCTAGTTCGGGATGTTGACTGGCCTTAAGAAAGGCTTCCGATAACAGGGCCCCGTCTATTTCGTTTACGGTGATGAACGCTCGTAATTCGTTCTTCTTAACTATGCCTTGTACATTCCAGAACATGATTTTAATGTTCTGTTTATTCATTTTCTTCTTTTTTTCTTCCTACTTCCTTTCTTTTCTCTTTTTTTTTCCTTCTGGTGTTTTAATTACTTTCTTACTTGTGCTTTTTTTATTTGTTATTTTTCTGATTTTACTTGGTTTTATACAATTTTGTCAATTCTTCGGTTTGTTATCAGAATGCCAGTCTTTGCTCGGTTGTAGCATTGGCACTGTTAAAGTTCAGTACCATACGCCCTAGTATTAAAGCCAATTTGTCTTATGATTCATCGCTACGGTTTACAGGATCTTCTTCAGTTTAATTTTTCATGGCGGTAGTTTCTCTTGTCTTTAGTCCATGCATTTACCTTCGGCGGAGGGTCGGCGATGAATTCTTTGTTGAGAGCAGCGTTGTTAGGGTTCGCGGGCCACTTTATGTAGGTGGACAGATTAGATGTTATATTCGCAGCTACCTTCAATTAACACTAGCGGTATCGGCTGGGCGTTTCTACCCTTCATCCGTGAAATTTTTCAACCGGATAGTCCGGTTGCTGGAGGTTGTCTTTTATTTCATCATCGATGATATCCTGGGTTATACCCCAGAGAACCACCTTCAATTTCATTTCGCTTTTCAATTGAAATGTGTAAAATTGGATTCTTTCTTCCTTGAGCGTCTTGCTTAACTTCCTGTAATCGTCTTCGGTTGCCGGTTGAATTTGTATGCCTGTTTGTAGCGGTTATATTCTTACGTTTCATCACGTTGGAGGTCCTCCTCCATTTTGCTGTT
This sequence comes from Trypoxylus dichotomus, assembly GCA_023509865.1. Lineage (NCBI taxonomy): Eukaryota > Metazoa > Arthropoda > Insecta > Coleoptera > Scarabaeidae > Trypoxylus > Trypoxylus dichotomus. Next base: position 32,821,298 of record CM042079.1, read on the forward strand.
TCTTTAATTATTAGCGGTGCGACTTTGTGTTTGAACTCTTCTTGTTTCTGCGGTCTGGCGGTTTTGTTCTTTCCCTCTTCTTTGACTATTCCTTTTTAGTATTTTCCGGTATTTCGTCGTCCGTTCCTTCTTGCATATGCTCTACGTCTGAATTGTCGTTTAGCAATGCTTCATAGTTGTTACGGGTTGGTATGGATTACGATTCTTTCGGTTTGCTGTCCATGCGCCTCTTCTTATGCCTTTTTGTTTGTTCCATGTATTTTTCAGTTTTCGGATCAGCCACTAATTCGAACAGGTATTACGAATTCTAAGCAGCGGTTATATATTCAACCCCGCAGTGAAATTGATGCAACCCAATACATAATTTTTATAAGAATAGGGAAACCCTCTAGATGCACCTGTACTTTACTTCTCTTTCTGTTACAACTGTGGATTGTAATTTTATCAAAATCAGTTTATGATTTAGAGCAGTTCAACACGAAACAGACAACGTTGTAAGAGCAAGAGTTATTTATTTTCACCATAAGAAAAATAAAAGTCATCACGAAATTGCAAAAATATTAAATAATAAAAAAATATAAAATCCACTGTTAAGTAGTCCTAAGTTAACGCTGGAGGTGAAACGTGTTCTGGGAAAAACCGTAAATGTAGAAACTTATTCGAAGAACTCTAAAGCGTGCCAACTTGCACGGACGAATAATCAGGAAAAATCATTTATACACCAGAAGGATAAAAGAACTCGCTTACAGCTCGCATTAGAGCACCAAAATAGAGATTTGGACTTCTAGAAAGCTGTTTTATTCCCCGATGGGAGTAAATTTAATCTTTTCGTCTCAAATGGGAATGGTAATGTGTTGAGAAAAAATAATGAAGAATTGAAACCGCAACATTTAAAATCAACTGTTATGGAGGTGGGCATACAACGGTCTGGTACTATGTTTCTGCTGCTGGTGTTGGAAACCTTCATTTTATTGAAGGTACTACGGATAGGTTTTTGTACCTAAACATCGTTAGAAAGAATTTAGTGTCTAGTACCAGGAAACTTGACATAGATGATTTTCAATTTTACGAGGACAACGATCCGAAACATACTACGCATGTAATCCGAGAGTGGTTGTTATATATCTGCCGCAGTACGATGGAAACCACAGCTCAGTCATCTGACATAAACATTATCGATAATTTGTGGCATATTCTTGAAACAAGAGTGCGTTGTCATCGAATATTCAATAGCAATGATCTAAAAAATGCTTTGTTGCAAGAATGGAACAGTATTTCGCCAGATTATATGTGCAAGTTAGTAGACATTGTATTCAGAATATGTAGGTATACACCCCTAAAATTATATTGCCCTCTAAGAACATTACACTTTACGTGAGATGGATTACTCGACACAAAAGACAGTGAAAAATTAAGTTACGTGTTATAAACCAATACAACTCTTTGCTCGACTGATTATTTTAAAGTTACGCAATACCTAGCATATTTATTGTAAAAACAAATTACGTAACATTCTTGCAAACATTGCGTATTTCTAAGCAAAATCAGTGCGTAAAACAAGTCACAGACCAAGCAAAGCAGCAATTGTATAAAGCGCGTACCAAAGTTAATACACAATTGCATTGACCTTTGGTCAAAATAAAGTAAACACACCAATAAAGCAGAATGGAACATATGCATTTTAGTGAGTCGTGCGTTCAAGTTATTTTATATCGGACGTCCACAATTAATAATGTAGCAAATACAAACGATACACAATTGATTGTAACGAAACTGCATACAAAAAGTAATTTTAACTAAAATAAGAGTCGATTGCATAATGTGATAGCCACTTTACTTCATCTACCACTTCTTATTATCGGTAAAAGTTATTGTTAATGTAGTTCATTTTAACTATTCTTACAGAAAATTGATCTCTCTTTGGTGAGGTGGTTTTTCTCTGTCTAATGTAAATGATAACAGCCTATTAAATTTTATATTTATTATATATAATTTAACCACACGCACAATCTGTAACAACAACACGTACATACCATGCCTATTATGTAGATAAGAAAAAGTTCAACAAATCTCTTTATCAGTAACTAATATGAATCGTCAACGTTTATACAAGATAAAGAAAAGTGATGGTATATTGAGATCTAGCTGTAAGGCATTTTATCTCGTATTTATTTTTTTGAATGAAACTTTAAAAATAGCTAAATTCGTATTAACACTCCAAAATATTTTTAGCTGCAAGAAGCTTGAATTACACATTTGTATAATTAATGGTAAGCAAATGAGTCACATCAAGCTTAGTCATTCCAGTAAACGTTCTGATTTTTCCATGTTATTTCATTACAATGGCGTAAGTTGCATCGAATAATTTTCAATATCCTACCTTGATAGGAGACGAAGTAACAGTAGCAATAACAGCACTTATTTTTTATACACAATTATACAATCCTAAAAACAAGTTGTAAGATTGACTTTTATATCTTTGCTATATTATTGCAATCTTGAAATTTAATTTTTCTGCCAAGAATTTTCCGCACTACAGTACTATATGTATTTTTTGAGAAATCTAAATCAAAAAATTATGTATGCGTGTCTTAAGAAACGAATGTATGCAATGCCTTTACGGCCATAACACAAAATTAGAAGAAATTGTGAGAACGTAATTTTAAAATTACGTTTCATCGCACTACTTAAATTGACATTCAAACATTATCGATAATTTTCTAACCACTTAAATTTTTGCCTTGTGTAGCTATGTGCGAAGTGCGCTGACATAATTTAATATGCAGGAAATCATAAGTCATGCGTATATATGCAACATTAAGAAAGTACAGAAAGAATAACTTAAATTAGTTGCACCTATTTATAAATACCTTGGTTGACACCAACAACCACAATACAGAGCTAATTCCAAGTTGTCTTATAATTTCAAAGCGTGCAGAGTTAAATTAAAGCGGACGAGTTTTGAATTTCCAGTATGAAATACAAGGAACTGGTATGCAGCTGTTAACCTCGTGGTCCGCAACGTGTGACATTGTTCTTTGAATCACGAAGGCAATTATCGCATTACACATTATAAATTCTAAGTAATTTTATTTAAGTGAGGTACAATAAGAACAACTTTATCCAGGGAACGCAGTAATGATAGTTGAGCTTATATACATAGAGTGCTTCATAATTTGATTGAGAAGTTTTAGTAAGAGGTTAGTTTCTTTATAAAAACGATGATGAACAGCCCAACAGAAAATGAGATGACCATGTTTATTACTGAAAAATATAAAATGATTAACGTTAGTATAATGAACGTTATATTGAAACAAAGTTATACACTCTTGTATTTGGTACGAGATCTACAGCTCGCTTTGCTAATCGTATACGCTATGGCAGCAGTATTCTGTCTAATTAGTAACTCGCCCAAATATGTTATCAGTGATTCACTTAAAGTCTTTTATCTCGTTAAACTTTAGTAACAATTAAAAAAAGCAATTTCTTGCTTGAAGATACACATCTCGTTAACATTTTTCAATCAAATTGAGAGATATGAATTAAACGTTAGTGGAATTTTAGTGATAAGTGCCAAAGCATTCGTAAATCGCTCTTGTAAAATATTGCATACTTTTGACAGAAAAAATATCTAAAACGTCAACTAATTCGCTTTTTTCACTCAGTTTAATATTTAAATCATACTAATATGTACTCAGCATACAATAGAACAATATTTACTATAATTTCTGAAGAAATTCATTCAAAACGCGTATGGCGTGAATATACACAGTGGAGATTTCGTTATGGCATCCTTACCATAGGCATACCATCGTAAAGGGAGAATACAATAACGACACTGGCCCATTTTTAGTCACTCAATGTTTCAAAACGTAGTAAAATGTGTGTGGCGCCAATAATAGTTTCATATTTTTAAACTTGCAACGCATTTTCAAAATTGGCTCACAATTTTTACTCATAAATAGCTCCAGTATAGTTAATATATTCTCCCTATATGTGGTAATACTACGGAAAATTCTTACACAAAAGTTATAGATATCCATGAGATTAATTTAAAATTATTTTAAGGCATACAAAAAGAACCAAACAAACTCGCGTATTAGTTATCCTTTTAATAGAACAATTCGGTGTTTGACTTCTACAGAATAGTTATGATCATTTTGCATAAGATTACTTATATATAAACACAATTATTTTTCGACATTTCAAAAAAAATGTTTTTGCTGTATTCTGGTGAAATAACTACTATTTGATATTTCGCTTTTCACTTTAGGAATCATTTAATGGAACCAGGACTGTTTCCACTTTTTTAAAGCTCTTTCAAGCTTATTGTTCATCGCTGACAATGTACCAAACATTTTATTTTTCGAATAAAAGTTTATTATTATAAATTATTATTGCAAATACAAATCAATTTCAAGTTAATTTTTTAAATCTCCCTATTTCATCGGTGGACTCTCTGCTGTATACTTTCTACATTATACTCATTTGCAGTAATTGTGCAATAAAATTCACATTCAAATTCTAACTTTGAAAAACTAGTGCTTTTAAAAACAAATAACGCTTATTTTATAATAGTACTATGTGCGCGCCAGTTTTTTAATATATATAAAAGAATATGGCGTAAAATATAACAAAAAGTATTAAAATATGAAAAGAGTACCGTAAACGTATTGAAATTCCAAAGAACTATTTAAATACTCCGAATATAGTATTTAAGTATAATATACAATAATAAAATATTTGTGTAAACAGAAAGTATTTCATGTTTAAATACTTCGACCATATATAGAATATTTAGTATTTAATTAAATATAATCCTTTTTATCTCTCTCAATAATTTTGTCTGTATTCTTTTCATATTCACTACTATCTAAATTTTTTGAAATATTGTTAGTATTGGAACCAAATAAAGTGTTACTTTACCTGATATCCAGATGCAAACTCCAGAAAACTATTATATTCTTGATAAAATGCAGGTCGCAATAATGCGGATGCTAGCAAGCGCAACGATACTTCCTCGGCTAACATAATTACTTACTGACTTTACAAATGAGATTATTTTTTAGTGCCCCTGCTGCATCATTGCAATTTTTGTTCTATTGAATGACTCAAATCCGATTAGAAGACTAACAAAGAGAAGTGACGTGTTAAAAAATTCTATCAGATAAATAAGGAATGTATGCATTTAGTCTACTACGCAATGTACTTTGAAGAAGTCGTATGATTCTTATAAGAATGTGCCATTTTATTATTAACAAATTTACCTGTATGTGACAGGCAATACCTGTCACATATGAAGTAGCAGTAGCTTAAAAATTTTACACGGTTCATAAACGGAGTTTTTATTAATGTTGATATAGGATAAATGTTAAATGGCAGCAACTCGTACAGGCGTTGGCATTAGGATCACTAGAAAATTATGTTTTTCAGTATGCAAAACAAGTTGAAAACGATTTTATGTACTATTTTATTGATAATTATTAAGATAAATACTTAAATGTAATTTGCCTTTTGCATTACCAATTTTATTCCATCACTGCTTTCCCACACCTCTTTACAAGTACATTTCCCTCAAGGATACCATGCGTCTTAAAACATTTCATACATTTTCGTCGAATCTTTCAGTATGTCATAATAAATAATGTTATAAAACGTGCTTGTTTTATTTTTGTATATAAAAATATACATATATAATATAAATATCTTGTGTTGTAACGCATAATCAAATCTTTATATATTCTTTATAACGTTCACCCCATCGTCGCAAACATATTATCCTCTATTACCGCTTCTAATGTAAACACAATCTAGAGAAAATAAACAAAAACCAGAAAATTTCCAAAGTTACAATGTCACAGTTATCTGGAACTGTTGTTTTTTGTTCCTTGCCACAATATTACATCCAAAAAATTTTCTTTACATCAGTATTTCTTGTTACAATAGAGGCGTTCTTTTCATATTATTACTCGCTTGCAGTATAAAGTTCCTGTCCATTTTATTACGACCACCTTATGAATCTAGGCTTTTGTGTGTTTCCAACACCATAATTTATTAGTACAAGCATAAAATGCATGAATAGGGTTTACAATACGTATCTAAATACAATCCCTAAATATCTTTCTAATAAATTGAGAAAGTGCCACTTAATTACATCTTGCCTATTATTATCCCCCTCATGAATCCCTCTGTACTGTATAGAAGGTGGGTAGAAACAAGATTGAAAGACACAGTAATTCACAGAATAGTATTTGGATACAATAGAATACTATTGCAGAAAGAATATTTATCTGTTTGTGTAACAACGTTTTTTCCGTGTTTACGTATTAGGGTTGCACTCTAAGTTATTGCTTATATGCACTTTATATTTTTTCGTTATGGGTAAAAAAGGACATACCAAACGAGAAAAAAACTGTGGCATTTTTGGGTACAGGAGTGTATTCTCAACGCGCAATTTACAAAGAAAGAAGAAGTATTCCGACAAACAGTGCAGCGAATCGCCGTTTTAAGGTCCTGGACCACTGAACTTTTGCCAAGGTACCATGAATCAACACCAATATAAGCGTGTATTGGAAGATGTCTTGATGCGATATATCAATGATTTAGATCCATATAAAGACGCTTACACATTCATGCACGATAAGGCACCATGCCACATAGCTTAATCCATCCAGTTTTTTGGAAATGCACGCTTTACCAGCATTACATTGGCTGGAAAATTCTCGTGACCTCAATCCAAATGAGAACGTATGGAGTGTTCTAAAGTCACGCGTGCATTCGATAAGAAACACCACAAAAGAGCAATTAATAAGAAATATTGAGGATGTGTGGCAAAATGACGCTACAATTAGACATACCATTAACGTTTGCATAGACAGTATGCCAAGAAGAATAAGAGCAATTATAAAAGCTAAACGAGGCATTCCAAAATGTTAGTTATATACAAGTTGTGACCATGTCTATAAACAGTTCTGAATAAACTTGTGCTTGTACAATACGTTTTTCATTACATATTTTAACAAAATCGCTATTTTAGCAAGTAGCCCTAATAAACTGGACGGACACTGTAGTTCAGCTTTTAGGAAAGCATAAATTCTTGTTTCTTCTCCTTCGGTGCCTTTTAGCGATTAGAAGATCTCATCATAAAATAACATTTAATCATGGCACAGCACAGGAGAAAGATGTTTATATTAATTTTAGAACTGACTTGATACGTTATCTTCATTGTACAGTAGTCAGAAATAAACTAATTTACAAATTTATGGGAAATAATACTTACATCTTGCTGCCCAAAAATGGGCCTGAGCAAAATCCCCAACATACATAGAATAACACTAATTATGGTACGGAATACTAAGTGCAGTTTACAAAAAAGAATTCACGCCGTTATGCCTCAAGATATTTAGAATAAACATTTTTAAGTCACAATTTCTAAATTATTTGAAATGGTACCAATTTAGTGGCCAACTGTGATAACTGGAGAACGATTTACAGTTATAATTTATAAATTGAAAACTCATCTACAAACACTTTAGAAAACTGTATAGAATGTATATATATACATAGGTGTACATCCAAAAGAAAGAGATTAGTGCCATATATATAACAGTGTTCCAACAAGAGCAGAGAATGTAAATTTGCCGTCATTTTACTGTTGCGCTTTGACAGTCAAACCATTATGCCATTATGTTGGTTGGCAAACAGTCCACTCCATAAAAAATGGATTATTATTCGACAGAACAACGCAATCTTATTGTTAAACATTATCTCAAAAATGGTAAAAATTTGATTGCCACTATTCGCAATTTGCGCCCAATTTTTAGTCATCAAAATGTTCCATGTGTCAGACCATCGACGTCTGTTCAACTAAATCATTCAGCAGAAAACACCACAGATATTCGCCAAAATGTAGCCGAGAGTTCGGGTACATCTCTTCAAGAATTGAACATTACAAGAAGCACTATGCAGCGTATTCTTACGAAAGATTTGCATCTTCATCCCTACAAAATTCAGTAACTCAAGCCTACAGACCTTAAACAATGAAGAGAGTTCGCCAGTTGGTTCATTTGCGAGCAGAGTAGACAGATATATTAGAGTCTTATCTTCAAGAAATCGTTTGATTCACAGCGCTGAACATCGTCACAGAATTTAGTCTTATGTATTAAAAACAATAGGTGGAACAACAGCAAAACGAAGTTTGGCGGGCGGTGAACTGAAAGGACAAGTAGCTGCAAAAAACATCTATCCGAGCAACATAAGCAAAAGAGACTTTGTTGGGTACATACTCATAAAAATTAGTCAGGAACTGTAGAAATAAGTTCTGCTAACAGACAAGTCCAAATTCGAGATTCATACCAATTAACACCGCTCTAAATTTTCTATTTGATTATTATAATTATCATAATATACAATAATAATATATTTTAAGTTTTAACAAATACTAAAATTAATTGACAGAATATCTATCACCTGCGAATCCCATCCGGATAGCCGTTAAATGTTTGCATCCGTATCTACTGATCATTTTTATACATGTTATTCAAAAAAGTCTAAACAGTGTGTAAACATTCCACATCTTCTGACTAGAAACAGCATAACTTCCATTTTAATACGTCTGTAATACGAAACTATCAATTTGTTAACGTACTTCTATAATAATAATTCAATAGTTATAGTAAATTTGTCATTCCTAATCCTTCAGTAAATTTTCAAGAAGATAGCGTAAACGTTATGTGTTCGTCTTACAAACGAAATGAAAATACACTCATTATATTTTTAACTGTATTGAATGAACATGTATGTTAATATTAAGTACATATTTTTTGTATCCCGCTAATGGATGACCTTTATGAATTTAGATGTTAAGTTAAACGGGAACGAATTCAATTTGCTTTTTCGGTTAAAATAATGGGAATACCATGCTAAGGATGCATATTCCAGGCGAGAGCGGGCCAACGCAAAAATTGGGAGATAATACGCAAAAGTATCCTTCTAAGGATCACGCATTAAATCCAGAATACTCTTAAATGTCGAGTTTCATGAAAAACATGAGGCTTCAGCATCGCCTAGTAGTGAAGTACGACTTCTATTAAATAGCTCATTGTTCATAAATTAAACCAAAACAATATGAGCAATAAAGGAGAAAACGAGCTAAATAATACAAATATAACGGGTTAGGCTGTTCAACGTGCGCACCTCATACAGTTGAAATTTTCTGAGTCTGTAATTTGTCTTCATAACTTTTCTGTTACATAAATGTACTTATTTTGATTTATCCAATGTGTTATTGAACCTCATTGAATGAATAAATAAAGTAAAATGAACACAACACGCAGTGCATGTTGATTCCATTTGAAAAAATAAGTGGATATCAATACAGAAAGCAACAAAAAATAAAGAGCAAACATAGGATAATCAACCAAATTGTATCTAGGATTTATTTTGAATACTATATTGTATTTAATAATTAAAATTAATCTATCAACAACCTGCGACTCGGAGTTTCTTTCGGGCGTTATAAACACTTTACTCACATAATCACATTGTTTAAAATTTATTCCCAGTCATCAGCTGTATCTAAACTAAAGACATGCTACATATAGCATATGGCATAAAAAGTGCTGGCGAGTTAATAAATTGACCTATGCCCCCACATTGTGTAATAACAAACGTAGCTCTAATAATAAATCGGCCCCGGCTTCACTTTACTTTGAAGAAAACGTACGTATATCGGTTATATAACAAACACTATGCTGGTCTACATACAAAAGTTGGATGAAAATGCACCATTTTCAAGTGAGACTCTACTGATCACGAAAGCTTTTCATGAGGTTGTAGATCCTGAAATTTAATCAGTAATATTAACCAAAAATAATCCACATGCTAACTTCCATAATGTATAACAAATATGACAACTATGTATCTTGATGAATCTGATATTTGATAGGACAAAATGTGAAATTTTTAAAATACTGTATTTACCGTTTAAATGGTTTGTGAATATTTGGTGTATGGAATCGTTTTCAAGATGATACACATAAAATAATTGCACATTACAATTACGGAATCCATATGAACCTAAATTATAAAAAAAACTAATGTGCAAAATATCACTTTTAGTAAGTTTATGTATATTTGACATTAAACATATATCTCTGTATCCCAATATTTTTAGAACGGTCTTTACATGTTCATGTCACGTGGTTTGCACAGATTAGTTTCTTCCGATTTCAATCGTACTCTAAACAATTTTTGGCGAAAGATGCCAAAAGAGTTACTAAATCCCGAAAATGAATTAATATCTTTTCTTTCATCTATGTAATCATAAGTGGAATTTGCTATACGGAGAAAAATATATAGTCATTACAACTATAATTGTAGTAGTAAGAGAACTGCTAGTGAAATATGTGACTGTAGTACAATATACTCATTATAGCGTTACTATTGTGGATTTAACTAAATTAGTGTAATGAACAAGTTGGAAACATCTAAATATTCAAAAAAATGTATCGCAATCAGAGCTACCCGATAAAATAGTTTTGGAAGTGACGTATTGTTGTCCAAATAATTTGATATAGTACTCCTAACAGTATTAAATTAATAGCAACGTATCAATCTTAGTGTTATCTAAAATAATATCGTTATTAAAGTAATGCAATATAGTAGAATTTACTAATTAAAAGGTGTTAATATAAACATTTTTTATATATACAATTGTACTACACCGTATAGCTGTCCCACCCAATCCGTTAACGCTTAATCCTCTCAAGACAAACATTCTTTACGAGTTCATACAACAGAATTTACTAAAATATTTTATGAAATTAACTACATGATGCAATAGTGTTGAAATCAGCATTGTGGGTGCTGTAAAATTTACTAAATTGCATTTTTGCTTATTAGTTTTGTTTACCACCTAATCTCATTAGTTAGATAGCAGATTACTCCCAAACCCGCTTTGCAATTTAATGTTGTAGTTACAATAAACAACAATAGTATTCTATACTTCTTCACTCTTAGAATTTAGTTTCTACTATAAAGGTACAACATTTCTGAATATATTATTTACTATCCATTTTTCTACATGGCACTTTTAATGTAAATTTAGTTTTTTATATGAATATTAATTAATCTACCCTATAATTGATAAAAAATACCAAGTACGAAACGCAAACACATCATTAGCACAAACTAATTTACTAAATACATTATCGACATAACTACTAAGCACACCTATGCTGCAATCAAGAATAAAATTTAATATTTATTCTCGGAAATTTAATTTAAAAACTGCATAGTTGCTATCTCCAAAGCGTAAAAATTCTTTTCTGTAACAGCATGTAACGGAAGCATTCCAGAGAAAACGGAAATAAAATATATTTATTTTAAACACGTATTGTAATTTTATTTAGTACACAAGATAATATCTTACATATATATATATCTAGCTATACATATGTATATGTTTCTCGTTTTATCAAACCGTTAAATATAAAGGCTAAGATCAACTAACTAGGAGAAAGCGGTTTTTCAAGATGCTATTCAAATTTGTGAAAATATCTGGCAAACAATATTTCTTTTATTACGGATTTGAAATACAGCAAAAACAAGCAAGGATGTAGTAAACAGAATAGATTTTACAATCAAGTTAACACGTGTAGTAAGTTTAGTTAGTTTTGTTTACTTCAACTATATTTTTTATATGATACAATTGTTTAGAGAAATAGAGATACAGAGATATTATCTATGGCAAAAACCAAATGTACTTCCCTTGTTCGGCATGCTTGGTATATGAATATTTCTCATTGAAATAGTTAAAATTAATTTACTTTTACTGAAACACTAGTCTATTTACGTGATTACAAAAATACATATCACAAGCTTTGAGAGTGAATAGTATGGCCCAAAATCTCGCAAAAACCTTAAAAACCATTGGCTCACAGATTGACAGATTTCGAGATACGGAGTATTATTCTATAGCATTGGTGCATCTTTTTAATCCTTTTTCATTCGCAAAAATGATGTCGTGGCTGCTGTGAAATGGACTAAAAGCAAGTTGAACATCTTATTATGCTTTTGTTGTTTGTTTATAAAATACATTATTTGTTTGTACAAAATAAAAAAGTAGTGTAAACCCAAAATGTTTCGTATAATCGAAACCGTCTATTTGGAGACTCACATCAATTAAGACTTTTCTGCATATTTTGTGCTATACCAACCCGCATCAAAGTTTGTGAAAGTTTTTAACACTCTTCGCTATAACACCAAGATTAAAAAAGAACTAACCACCGATCTTTGCAAAACTATTGAGTTGGGGATATATTTTGAATTTGTAAATATATATAGAGTGAAATTCCCCTTCGCGGACACCCCTCTTACAGGGACACCTCTCTTAAACGGACAGTTTCTCATGGTCCCGACCGGCTCTCATATAATTTCCATTGTATTAACTCTTTCTTGGACGGACATTCTCTTGAACGGACGCGGACACGAGAAAATGTTCTCTTAACCTGACAAAAAATAAAATAAAAAAAAACGCCTTATCTTATTTTTATATTGAGAGTATTGCTATTGCATTTCTCAATCGCGCCACGCGCCAATTTCGCTGGGACTTCCGCGAGTAAACCGGAGATTTACCGACTTTAATCTTTCGGTACAAACGCAACCTATGTCGTGCATTTCTGCCTGGCGTGAATTAGGGACTTCCCCAAGTTGGTCGGGGATTTACCGTTCTTATTCTTTGTGTGTACGGTTTCGATTGAATCTGCTTTCAATATTAGTCTGATGTCTATGCGGAAAAGACACAGTGGACGACACATTCATCGTAGAAATGGTTCCAAATAAAAAAATTCTCACGCTTAAACAAAAAATTGAGATTGTTGAAGTTTACAATAAAAAGAAATTAAGCGTAAGGAACTTATCCAAGCGTTTAATATTGGAAAAACATAAGCTGCAGATATAATTAACCATAAAGAAATCCTTCTAAACAAATGTATGTCGAACAGCAATTTCAATGAAAAAATAAGTTTTTTGACGGGTGATGGTACTTTGACAAATTGTGTTATGACTGGTTTACAGCAGCTGGCATAAGGGAATTCCTTTAACAGGTATGCATATGATTTTTTTAGATGAGGTTTTCTTGTATTAATGCGTTGATTTTCTTTTCATATTAAATTCTAAAATAGATAATTGCTTCTCGTTATATATCCCATTTCTGTTCAGCTTTGCTGATCCATAACCGTTCCGCTTTGCTGATCCGTAACGGTTCCGTTCCGTTGAATCGCGTCGCCCGCTGCACGCTGACTCCGCAGTGCTAACTTCCATGTGTTGCTCATCTTGTATCATATAGGATAACTTTAACTGAATCGGTGTTTATAACGAATAGATACAACCTTATTCGAGGTATTAGAGGCGTTTAATTTAAGACTCTAATTCAAGATATTAGAAATTCAAGTGCTTACGTGCCGGATAGCTTTAAATTGTAAATCGTATGTCTATAGAGTGTGTCTACTATATATTCAAAAGTAGAATTTCCTTTGAGGTAAGTCAAACAAGTTAAAACAGACCTTTCCTATTAAATTATTTTATAATAAAAGCTTCGTAGAGATAAAAAAATACAGATATTGAAACGTTATTTTTCAAATGGTCAACGCGTCCATAATTACCCGGGAGTAAAGACTTTTTGAACATCTTATATAAACTTAAAAGGTTAATACGTGTTTTATATTAGGCAAATAGTAGAAACATTATGGAACGTGGTTATACTTTCAGCATGTTCATTTAATTTGTGTATTAAGTTTTACTTGGTTATATAAAATTTTGAACGCAGAATCAACAAGAAACTTTTTCTGGTGAATGTTTTTTCTTGCAATTAATTTATTTTACATGTACATATCCATAACCAGCTATTTAAATAAGTAATTCATAAAAGAAATTTTCTCTTGTAAAATGCAAATGGAAATATATCACCATTTTCGCAAGTCTATACAAAATTGTAATTACTGTTACCACAAATTATTTATTCTACATAACTTATTCATTTGTATTTAGCAAAATGAGGATGTATAAACAAGCATATACAAACTCAATGCCTGATCAGAAATATATCCTAGATTAGATATATATACACGACTTCTTAAAACGAATAATAAAGAATAATTTTAACACTTGCCTGTTGTATAATGTAATGAATATAATTATATTCGAAATTAACACATAATTAAATCCGATGTTTATAAATATTTTTCAATAGACTCTACACTCAAATTGATGCTTACAATCTCCAACATTGATTACAGTCATAATACAAATTACAGAAATATTGATAATTACAACTACACTCCTATTCGTACAACCTTGGTATCCATAGACGCAACAAAAAAAAAAATAGTGACTTTTATAAAAGTGTTTATGAATTGTATATACGGAATAGGATTACCAATAGCATGAATAATAATTGTCTTTACAATGTGAACTCTATTGTTTTTTGAAATATAAAATATCCCGCAGAAACAATACGGAATATTTTAAGAAAACGCAATTATCACAGCCGTGTAACGGTAAGAAAGACTTTTATTAGTGGAGCTAATAGACGCAGGCGTTCAAAGTATGCCAAAGAACATCCACCTAAAACCCATGACTTTGAGAAAACGTAATATTTACGGATGAAAGCATATTTACCTTTCAGTCAGATGGTAGACAAATTGTATGGCGCAAACCATATGAAGTCCCATCAAGATAAATATGCAGGCTTCGGTAAAATATGGTGGCGGATCCGTTATGGTGGGGATATTTCTCCATAAATGGTGTCGGAAATCAGCATTTTATCGATGGGATCATGGATAAGTATAAGTATATGAACATCTTAAAACAAAATTTAAAAAGAAGTGCAAATCGTTTGGGGATATCGGATAAATTTATTTTATAGCAAGACTATGATCCCAAACATAAAGCCGAAGTAACAAGATTATAGTTAGTATATAATTTCACCAAAAGCTATGGAAACATCCCCACAATCGCCAGACATTAACCCTATCGAGAATCTTTGAGCTGAACTAAAAACCCAAATTAGAAAATGTTATTCATATTTTTAATAGAAATGAGCTTAAGGGGAAACTATTATTAGAATCGAATAGTATTTCCTCCAAAACAAAAAACAAAAATGCTGCTGCAGTCAATGACAAGAAGATTAGAGGAAATTATTAAAAATCAAGGACACCATACACGTTATTAACCAATCAATTAATGTATGTATTTTCTTGAAAATTTGTTATCAGATTGTGCAAATATGAATTTGACTTTACATTTTTTATTTAACTATTTTTATAAAGACAATTAGTTATGCATCTTAGTATAGTCGAGGCACTCTAGGTTTACATGCACGTCATCAATAAATCGTGACGTCAGGTTTTGCGCCGTTGCCGGATACACCCACATAGACTCGCTATCAAACCTAACCTAACATACTAATGTAACCTAGTCTACGAGCTGTCAAAATTTAAAATGGCCGGACCAAAGACAACCGACAACATTGTATTTGATCAAATATAGCCAACAACAGCAACGTAAAAGTACTGCGATATGGAAAATGTAATAATTAAGTAAATAACTATTTCTTTTACACTTTTAACTTTGATAGAACGAGGCCTTTGTATTAAAAAACAGTGTGTTGTGTTATTCATTGAAATTTACTTTAATTATTAAGTATTATGTTATAATTATGTACTAATATAAAATACTTCTAATTTATCTGTGTGGTCGCATTGCATATTTATGACGTCGCGTTAATGACGTGCATGTGAACCTCGACTATAGTAAGGCTAATTTTCTATATAAAATCAATAAATATTTTTATAAAAACGTGGAACGAAATTTGGGGAAAAGTCTTCCTATAAGCCTAGAAATATAACTGCAAGAGCGTTTATAGACCAGGGAACAATAACGGATATATATTTTTTTATATTTCATTTACCCCTTGAAGCGCCCGGCATTTCAGCAAACATTTTAGAGATATACTCCCTATAGAGCTAGAAATACTCGTATAACTACCACAGCAGTTTATAGATCAGCGAAAAACAGTATACTTTTGTACATAATATTTTATTAGATTTCATCCCCTCGTATTTCTAGGTATTTTAATGTATTTTAGGATAAACAATATGCATACCATGTTTAGAATAATAAAAATAAGGGAAATTTTATAGGTGTATTTCATGTATTTTAATTCTACATGTATTAGGACATCTCTGGGCATTCAGGTGTTGCCGTAAGAACTGGCTGCTTCTTACGCTTAAATCTTCACACCGGTTCAAGGAATCGCATTTTTCCCGTTACTGCACAATAAAGAATTACAAAGTAAACACGATACGAAATGAAGGTTACGGTAAATTTCGTTTTCCTAGATAGAAGCAACAATAAGTTTTAAGACTTCAGAAAATTTCATACTTTTGTAGATGTAAACGAACTTTTATTTTTATTATTTTAAGTAGTAGCACTAGTTGATCATTACGAAGCTGTTTAAAAAAACACCCAAGAACATTTCTTATCCATATCTTTCTGCATCCAGAACACTATTAAAAAACAATTAAAGTTGGGTATCGTATTCGGTTATGGAATAGATAAAGAATTATTATTCCATAAGCGAATAGGATACCCAACTTTAATTGTTTATAAAAACTGTTACAAAAATGTTTACATTTTTAAACTTTTCTGGCAGACTTCCCTTTCCCTTGGTAATAGCCCAGTGTGCAAAAATGGCAAATAAAACCTGGCGAACACTACGAAAACTAAAATAATTCTGTACGTATTCCATAAGCGCATAGGGTACCTAACTTTAACTGTTTATAAAAATTGTTACAAAAATGTTTACATTTTTAAACTTTTCTGACGGACTCTCCTTTCCCTTCGCAATAACTCAGTGTGCAAAAACCGCAAATAAGACGTGGCGAACACTACGAAAGAAATAATTCTTTAGCTATACGATAATCGAATACGATACCTAACTTTGATTGTTTATAAAAATTGTTACAAAAATAATTACATTTTCAAACTTTTCCGGCAGAGTCTGCATTTCCTTGGCAATAGCTCTGTGTACAAAATCGCAAATAAAACGTGGCGAACACTACGAAAAAAAAAATTCTATACCTATTTTATAAGAGCATAGGATACCCAACTTTAATGGTTTATAAAAATTGTTATAAAGTTGTTTACATTTTTAAACTTTTCTGGTGGACTCTCCTGGCCCTTGGCAATAACTCGGTGTACAAAAATCGCAAATAAAACGTGGCGAAGACTATGAAAAAATAATAATTCTATACCTATTCCATAAGCGCATAGGATACCCAACTTTAATTGTTTATAAAAATGTTTACATTTTTAAACTTTGTGGGTGGGGGTGAGAGGGTGCTTTCTATCTTTGCAATAGCTGGTTGTGCAAAAATCGTGAATCGTGGGGAACACAACGGAAATAGGTGATTCTTTACCTATTGTATTGCTTGGCTAACTTTAATTGTTTATAAATTTGTTACAAACTTGTTTACATCTTAAAACTCCCTCGACGAGTTATCTCCGACATCGGCAATATCCCAGTGTTTAAAAATCACTATCTAAATGTAGCGAATTGCGATAGATTTTCCACTGCTGAAATCTATTGTTAACTTCACACCAGTAGTTCTACTATATATACATATATAAAAATTTCCTTCAATATTTTCGATATGGCGTTAGCCGTTTAAGATCATTCAAATATATGAATATACATATCAACGCTGCCGACATGTTTTGTCGCTCCTGCGATGAAAGTAATTGCATAGTAATACATAGTAATGACGAAAACTAAGCAGAGGAAAAGTAGTAGCAGATAGGTTATAAACTAATAACAGTTGCAACAAGCTGTTATTTCACAGGAAAAGTCTAAAAAATATCATTCTCATAAAGATGAAACGATAATACCCTAAAATGAAAAAGATGATCATTGAATAGTCACCCTTATCACCTATTCAATTCGCCCCAATTGGCGATATAATTCTTGATTGTTAAAACATTTTCAGTAACAACCGAACTGCGATTAAAACTTTTCTATTTGACTGGGCTTTAAATAATTGGTATCGAACTGGACTAAAAATTTTGAAGATTTTATTTACTAAAATCTCTTTTTATTCCTTTATCTTTATTAAAGTAAAATAATCAATCGAAATTTTTATGCACTTTATTAAACTAAAGCAAAATCATTTCTGGAAGTTATATAATTAACATGTCTTTAATAATGCTGCACATTTGGCGGTAATATTTACATGGGTATCAGTATAATATTAAGAAAACAGCAATTTGGCCACATAAGATACCTATCCTATAATTACCTCTGCAAATTTTCACGTCAATCAGTTGGTATTACCTTATATTAGTAATAAATTGGTTTATAAGAAACATAATTACATTTAAAACTGTTTTCTTTTATTCGCAGCATTAGTTTTAGGTAGCTTTATTTTAAGTTTTTCTCTAAACATAAAATAAAAATAAAATTGAAAGCTTATATAAGAGGAAGCATTTTAAATATGACATAATCTAACAAAATATATAGCGTAACTTAATGCATTTTTGCATTTTTATTTGCGTGGCAATTGTATTGCTTCTCGTGTTATGCCCTTTCTGAATAATATATTTTTTAACCAATAAAATCGTTTTCAATAATAAAAATATACATAATTTATTTTTAAGTAATGTCCAAAGTAGCATGATGGAGTAGGCGCGGTTTATATAACGATTATAAAAATTCGTTATTTTTGTATACATACATCGATAAGTCTAGAAGTGTGGTAGACTTTCTATTGTAGGAGAAGTACGATCGCGGAACAAGAAAACATCTGGCGGAAATGGCTATGCAACTTAGTCATTTATATTACTGGTTTAATATAGTCTTCTGTTCTCTATATTGATTGTTTGCATTAACAGTTCGATCGGTAAATTGAAAATTAAGTAAATAAAAAACCCAACAGTTATTGGAGTCGTACATATGTACTTTTGATAATAGCATTAAATAGCATCAAATATGAAGTTGTATTCTAAAACTTGATATTCCAAAAAAACTTTCAATCATTCTTCTTGGACACATTAACTGAGAAAGTAAACCAATATATTGCAGAAGAAGAATACACTAATAATAGAATGTGAGATACGTTATATTTAAAGGTTTTGATACCACACAATGCATAAGTCTGTATAATATTTTATTGGCATTTTCCACAATCGTTATGTATGCAATATGTACAATGAACTCCGTCGTATCGGAAGTAATGTAAGGCGTGGGTTTACTTTATCGAAGCTTGGCATGCTTTCATCTCAAGGAAATAGGATGCTAGGGTACAGAAACGGTGGGGTGATTATTATTAGCCAAACGCCTAGTCATCCATATGCGCGTACTTGAAATAAACGATAAATAGCTGTACAAAATAGATTACAACGAATACTACCAAAGACTTTCTTAGAAAATTATATTGGCATTGGTTCTACTGAGATATAGATTACAGTAATAATTAAGAAAGAAACGGGCTGTTTGTAATGTCTTTAAATCAATTGGTAATCAATATAAATAAAATACCTGCGTATTTCTTAGATTTAAATAAGATGTCATGCTGTATATCCATAGCTTCCAAAATACTTTCATAATGAAATTGGTTTTAGTGTCTCTCTCTTTATATAACTAGCACCAATCACCACAAAATTTCTCTATAATATGCTGATAATTATTATAAACTTTTATTAATTCCTTTATTGAAAAATTTCCATGTTAAAAATCGTTAAGAGAAACACTTATTTAAATGTAGACCCAGCAGTACCCAGCACTTCCGAAAAATTACAAAAAACACATTATATCAAAAGAGCTCTAGTAATTTTTAGAATGGAAAAGATGTTCTGAGCAATATTTTTCCAAAACGATCTAGCATCCTTCATGCAAACACCTAGAACTTGCGCAATTAAGTTATTACTAAGATAATAGTTGTAAAAGTCATTGACAGAAATAACTTTTATTCAAGGTACATCAATACAATGACCTTATGAATATTAAAAAACAATTTATAATAGAGATATGTTTTAAAACCTAAGTTTTCTATGACTGGCAGTTTCTAAATGGCTTAGCAAAAAGAATTTTATTTTATGACTCCTCCAAAATGTCGGTGATTTTTGTATACACGCTGTATATACCACAAGCTCGAAAACACAAATAAAGTTGTTAAAGTTAAATGCCCTCCATAGAATTATAGTTTTTCGAAGCATAACTCCCTTATTACTATTAATTAACGCAGAATATCCTATACACAGTGCGATTTTAATGTAGGGAATAGAGGGAAACCGCACAGAGCGAAATCGGTGAATACCGCGAATAATCCAACATACCGGCTTGATTTCAAACCAACAATTGACGAACAACGAGGGGTGCAACTCGGTGCATTATCATGCAAGAGACACCAGATCTCTGGATCACGATATTCGGGTCCAATACGACGGATTCTGGCCATCCGACGCTTCAAAACTTCAGAATAATATTTGCCAGTAATTGTTTATCCAGTTGGAACGAATTCCTTTAAGACAATTCTTTTGGCTTGTGATGAATCTTTCGACTTCTGTTTCCCGCTCGATTTTTGGGTCGTACTGAAAGCACCATATTTCGTCACCCGTAGCAGTTAATTTCAGGAAGTTTAGATCATTTCTGGCGGTTACAACGACTCCTATGGAATGATTGACACGCACTCATTTCTGGCCATCTATCAAACTATGTAAAATAAATTTTGCACAGACCTTTGTTTTGCCCGACTCCTCGTGAAGAATGATTCAGATTGTTGCTCTGCTGATATTTAAAGCCTCTTCTATCATTTTCAATAAAACCGCGTACTTTTTAGATCATTTCTGATTTCCGAGCTAAAATTGGCTTTCCTTCACGATTATCGTCTTCTAGCCTCTCGCTGCTTTACAAAAAATGTTTGTCACAGAAAAACATTTGCTCTACTCAAACAATCATCGCCACCCACTTGCTGCATCAACCGGAATGTTTCTAATGCATTTCTACCAAGTTTGCGTGAAATTTAATAACCGCTCCACTTTCTTCCATGTTAGTATTTTAACATCGACACAAAAGTTGTTTCGGGGCAACGCTCATAACTTTGCTATTTATCGACCGGTTGAAGCAAAGTTGATATTATCGCAAAGAGAAATGTCACAGATTTCAAACGTCGGTTTGAACACATAGGTGCTACTAGTTACTCAGACATGGTTTAAGCATCAGAACTTATTTATCGCCCTGTACATATGATAAACTTATTTCCTCAATCTTTAATTAAATATAAAACGTTGTTAATGTTTCAGATAGGGAAGAATTTCCAGACAGAAAACAAAAACATTAACTTCAATGCAATAAAGAATCTGAAAATCACTACAGTAGGCTACAATTAATCTGATAATTGTGTTATGTACATGCATGTGTCAATGTATAGATTTTTAGTTATTTTCTACATTTTTTTATACACATGCCTAATCTTTTATAATAGCTAGAATAATTAATAACATTTTCATAATACGCATACATTTATAAATAAATAAAATTACAAATATTTTTAATTTAATTTTGCAAAGCTATATTTACAACTTATAAAAATATGAAAATTACATGACAAAAATAAACGTCCACGCGAACTAATAAAGGACCAAAATTACACTTGAATTAGAGGTAAATAAATGCGAACCTATTGCCTTGTCGTACTAGTGTGGTAACGGATTATGGTGCTCTTGCTGTATATGCAATTTAAATGGGAAAAGCGGATTTTGAATCTAGTAACTGTCACAAAAGGATGTGATAGTTATTTTCAAATAGTACGAGATAATAAATAAAGGCAATACAACTAAACTTGAATAACATTTTCTCTTTTCGTTTTGTTCTATTACAAACATGTTTTTATACTGATTTCGGATTGTCTAGATCCTTGAACTTTAAAGTAATTTTTATATGTCTTGATCATAATTATAAATATACAACATCTAGTAAAAGCATAAGAAATGTTTACATATAAAAATAATAGTATTTTGGGATTTATAAGGTATTTGTACTTAAATTTACTATACAATTTAATAAAGTGCAGTTTAAGTTATGTCAAAGTAATATTTTTAAACTATTGCTGATTTATAATGTAATTTTAGGCATATTAAAAATTAAAAAATATATAGAAGTAAATACGATACAAATATTGTTTTAAAAATCAGGCAAATAGCGATTCTATAAAATATATCTAATTTCAAGAAATTGAGGAAGAATTTGTGACTCATCCAAAGAATGACAAGGGTCTGCGCCAGTGAAATCCTCTGTGATATAATTCACAATTCCTTCTCAACAAATGTGTTTTATATGTATTTAAAATATGATTAAAAAATGTAAAATAATAAAAATACAAGTGTTACTTTGAAATATATCTTTTAAAATTAATAGATATACTTTACATGTTAGATGTTATAGGATAAAGTGTCACCTGTTATTTATTATAGACTACTATATAGTAACATTAGTTTCTCTGCATATAGACCATTTACGTTTACATTCAATAGTAATAAAATGGAATCTTTTTCATTTATTCCTAAAGCTAACATTTACAGTTTAATAGGAATTGAACAATAAATCAAATAAGATGTATTAAAAAATCAGTAGTATTATAAACGGATTGGAACGTTACCATAGTAACAAAAATAATCAGGGCAAGGAGTACTATTAAAAATTCGCATATTTCCGTACTTACCCATAAATCGTCTCCCCAGTTCATGTCAGTAGTTTGCGCCATAGTAATCCAATATTTAGAATGACACACATATACACACAAATTTTAAACAAAAACGGTCGCTTCTCATTTAAGCATGTAGCACTGAAAATCACTATCACTGACAAACATGGCTCCTCCGCATATTCAACAATACGAATATGACATTCGCGATATTAAAGAAGCAAGTTCACAACTACACATAAGAGAATAAAACTCACTACTGTTGCTGCTGTTTTCCTGACACAATAGAAATTTGAGTACCATCTAGTGACGAAATGAGTAAACATTGCAGCACCTTGGGAATTCTAAACGTCCAGTTTCCGATTGATAATATCATGTTAATATTGTAACGCTTAACTATTTTATCTAATCGGTTTTACTTGATATAAAGACTCCATGATTCATCATTAGCAATTATCTGTTTTGATACGGCAACTTTACTGTGTCATTAAACATTTTTAGCAGATAAATACTGCAACCTACACGATATCTAGCCTTTTCTATATGCAATCCAATTTTAAGCATTAATTGAGCTCCGCCCAGGTTAATTCTTCGCTATATGAATTTTTAAAATAACGCAAATAAATTTTAGCTCAAAATATAAAGATATAAAGATTATATGCAAAGTGCACATATTTTATTTTATTTATTTATTATATTTTACGTCAACATGTAGATTATTACACTGATTAAAATTAATTAGCGTTAACTAAGTTTAATCAGTGTAAACATCTAGAAATAGACGTAAAATAAACAAAATAAAATAAAATATATGCACTTTACATATAATCCGGTCTCTACTTATTACTAAAACTTTTAATAGGAATTTTGTTTGGTGTAGGCTATTTGAATGTCAAAATCATAAAATGAAAATCTTTCTAAACAATCTTCAACAGACATCGCCATTATCCGTCAATCGGTTAGGGTGGCGGATTTAGTTCTCATTTGAATAGAATTCACTAAGCATGCACAGAGTAGAATCAATCGAACACGAGCGTGACCGAAGACGCGCCGAACTGCTTATTATAGGCGCGATGCTGACAAAACTTTAAGAGAACAAAAAACAATAATAGAGAAATCTCATTGTTTAACCCTCAACCATTCATACACACTATTAAAGTACGTGAAAAAGCTAACTGTGGATAATTAATATAATAAAATTCGTCTTGCAAAGAGAAATATTTGTCAATAAGCAATCTATATATTGTTATCTCTTGTACAAAACCTACAGTTACAATATATCGTCCTATCCCCGAAACTAGAAAAGATAAAACAAAGTATTAAAGGAAAAAATTGTAGGAAATTTTGCCAAGAACATAGGTGTAAAATCTGTAAGCGTAGAATCGAGCTTACGATATCGAAAATTATAAGTGATAGAAAAAAGTCATAGGAAGAAGTAATTGGAAATCGTCTCCACAGCGCAAACACAATTTTTTTTTTGAATTTTGTTCGCACCCCTAAGCGAGGTAACCCCCAAAAACAAGAGGTAGAATCTACCCCCCGATCTCGGAAAGTACAAAAGATACGAAAAAATGTTAAAGAAGAAAATTGTAGCAAAACGCCCCAAAAGCACACGTGTAAAATCTCAGACTTCTATCTACACCCTGAAACGGGCCTACTCCACAAAACCTAAAGGAAGAAAATGTAGGAAATTATCGCAGTAGTGCTATACACGTATTCAGAGCTTCATATGTACCCCTAAGCCAGCCACTAATCATAGAATGCAACATTTTGCTGGAAATCGTGTCAGCACTACACACGGTAGCATCTTAGCAGTAGCATTATTCATTACATTAAGATAGCGGATTATTTACTGTCAAAAGAGCCAATATTTCAAAATAGAGTAAACCACATAGGAATAAATGCAGTACAACCAATATAACATAATTTGCACATTCAATGAGAATAACGGTGATGATGTACCACTCTGTTTACCTAAGAGATCAGATTACTTAGGGGTATCGTGAAGTGTACACCCAAATAGATGGGGTTATTCCTTTTCGAGTGCGAATGCTTTTACAATATTTTAGTATCGAATATTGATAGCCTCCATCCCTAGTCCCGCAGCTTAGACAACTGAACGTGATAAGTGCAAAACTATATCCGCTTGTGTGTTGCCATCGAAGTATTTTAAATCAAGGTTACTCCTTTTATATTTATATTTACGAGGTAACGACCTTTTATTTCACCTGGATAGAGACATACACAAGCTATTTTTTAAAATGTACGAGAAATCCCTATGACCTGATTTTTTTATTCTTTGGTTACGTGCAATTCGTAATTAGAAGACAAAATATCGCCTAACGCAGACGCTTGAAGCGAATAATTGTATGTTTAATATCACCGGCAATGTGCGCGGATTATAAAGAGAGATGAACGAAAGAAAATGTAACACTGGAAAAATGTATTAATTTTTTACAGAAAATATATGCAATAATAATAATCATAAAACAGTAACATTTCTGCAAGTTCATTAACACAAAACGGACAAACAAATAAGCGAAACAATAAATAATGGATGTTGTATTCTTCATTCATCAATGTGTTGGATACATAAATAGCAATCTCATTTTAACATCCCTTTACCTACTATCTTTGTCTTTGTCGGTATTGCACTTAGTACTTCATTCACAAAATGAAAAACCATATATGTATATGAAAACAAGGGAGTTGTATTTAGAAGGATAGGCTGTACGTAGCAACCAGATGGACTTAGGACTATAGCAATTTTTAAATGTGATTCCATTTTCACATTCGTTAGTTTACTTAAAATGATACCAATTACGTCATGACGTTCATCTAAGTGGTCACTATTTCTTGACGAGGATCTATACATCACGGGAATATGGAAGTCAAAAATGATATTCTTGCTATTCTCACGAAATAATTATAGAAACAATCCTTTTACTATAAAGGAAGGAAGAGATGTAGCGAAGTCTCCTCGTAAAAAGAAATATAATAATTGCTACAAGTATAACTCTATAATAAGAACAAATATCCAAATAGTAAACTAGGTCGGACCAAGTATAAGAGGTACAGGTAAATTCTGACAAGGTCTACTCAACTCATAATATTGATATTGCTTGCTGTTGTCTAAAGCTCTTAATATAAATAATAATTCTTTTGGCATTAGGATACCTGGCTATCAATCTTCCTCTATCGATGAATTTCAATGGTACTATATAGAACATTAGCGTAATTCCATTACCATGTAGAGAGAATAATGGATAGTGTGCACAGTACTGATACATTACACAAGTGAGTCGGCTCTTCTATTTATTTGTGGTTTTTCATTTGTCGATGATAGGGACGATTTGCCACAGCTTTATCCATTGATACATTTTTTCGTATCCTCTCCTTTCCGAGTTCGGAGGGTAGATTCTACCTTTAGGTATTGGGGGTTAGCACGATTAGGAGTGCAGTTAAAATTCTGAAAGTTTGTATGTGCACTGTCGGTACGATTTCCAATCACTTCTTCCTATAATATTTTTTTCTATAACTTATAATTTTCGAGATCGGTGGGTGGATTCCGAGATTTTAGACGTATGTTCTTGGGATAATTTCCTACAATTTTGTCCTTTAATACTCTGCTCTATCTTTTCTAATTCGGGGATAGTACGATATATTGTAACTATAGGTATTGTACAAGAGATAATATATAAATTGTTTATTGACACATATTTCTCTTCGAAAGACAAACTTTATTATATTAATTGTCCGCAGTTAGCTTTTTCACGTACCTTTAATAGTGTGTATGAATGTTTGAGGGTTAAATAATGAGATTTCACTATTATTGTTAAGAGAATGTCTTTGACATTTATAATGTAAATGTCAAAGACAAAAGCGGACGCAAGTGAACATGTTGAGTCCAATCTAATTACACAGAAGATGGTAAATTATTTGGATTTACAACCAAAACCAATTAATATTATATTAACAGGCGTAACTCAAACCAAAACTCAAATTACACAAGCAATAAATGTTTCAATGGCATCCAGATGTACTGCATTCGAGACAAAAATAAATTGTCTTGTTTTGGATAAAATATCAGAAAATCTACCTCCTGTATTTATATCACAACAGCAAGTTCGACAGATTAATATATCAAGGAATCTCAAATTAGCAGATCCTGGATTCAACACGGCAAACGATGTAGATATGTTAATTGGTGTAGAGGTTTTTTATAAACTACTGTGCATTGGACAAATAAATCTCTCGCGAAGTGGACTCTGCTTACAAAAGACACTATTTGACACCAGAGTTGTCAACAAAAAAAGTTTTTGCAATTCCGCTACATTGAAATTATTAAATAAAAATAGAAACAAATTTTGTGAAATAGAAAATTTACCTGAGGTTAAGGTAATCTTATAAACACAAGTGAAGAAAATTCCCTCTATAATTCAAAGATATTCATATTTAAACCAACTTCAAAGCCGAAATAAATGGCAACGAAACCGTGTTACTGATCTGGTTCCCGGAAAATTAGTCATCGTTCGTAAAGATAACTGCGCTCCAAGTCGTTGGTTAGATCGATATTCAATAGCAGAAATACATTAGCAATGCTAACTGAGACCAACCAACGCTGACCGGATACTAACACAACCCTAACCTAATAGTTACTTTAAAAATATCACAGTAGATAAAAACATAATCTGTACTTTCGGTAAAACTTTTACGAAAGAGCGCCCCCGGGCGACAGCGCACCCGTACTAACTCTTCAATCAATCAGATTGTGGCAATTTATTACTAATTTATGATAACTGGCCCTGAAACAGCCGGTCTTGGTCCGTCTGTCCCCGCGCACTCATCGACTGCGCCGGACTTGGCGTATGCTCGGGCTCGGGATGCTTCGAACGTATTAGACGGCCAATATATAATCATCCTTTTATCACGATTGCTGGTTTAAGGTTGTCTCCCTATAATGAGAGGGCTGTGACAAAGGAGCAAACAAGGTATCGTCTATGAACATACGTATAAGCACACCAAACACGAAGCAAAGTCGGACCATCTAACAGCTCTTCTTGCTTTTTCTTCTTGTCAGCTTCCTCAGTTTCTCGTCTTAATCTTTCCATGCTGCAAAACAAAATACAGTTTTCACAGTTCAACATATTTAAACAATCATACTCAAAAGCTCCGATAGTTCGTCCAGATCCTCTTACGGTGTTTGAACCCCAACGTTGTTGTTCTGTAACATCGTTAATGAAATCTGGATCCGTTTCCCAGTCATCATCATCAACAGGCTCCGGTTTTAAATTAGTTTGTGCCCCCGCAGCAGTTTTCAATACATCAAGCTTATGTACTGTTTCCGCAAATAATTTTATTCACTAAACTTCTTAACGCTTCTGTAACCACAAAACCAGACAAACTTTGCTCTGATTTCTTATCTATTCGGCACCACCCTATTTGTTAGTTTTTAAATTTGTCATCATTCAACGTAGTGCGGGAAGGCTATTATCATCATTACTATATTGCTTATATATACTGAAAATTGAATTTATAATTGTATTTCATTCATTTAAGTATATTTTGTTTTTTTGTACAATACTTGGGACTATAACAATGTTTATAATATACTAATTGAAAATAGTTCTACCTTTTATTAATTTCCTTGTTTCACAATAATATAAAATAAAGAAAATATGAAAACCCGTTCAAAAAAATTGTATTTTAGCTCACTTGCGGGGGTTTCATGGTGGTTCCATCCTAACGCAGATTTACTTATTTCAACCCAAATATCATGATAGTAATGAAATGTTTCAAGTCATTTATAACAAACTCAGCTTACCTTTCTGTGATTCATGTTTTTCAACTTTTTGAACATGATCCTAACCAAGAGCAGACTTATCTGGTCTATCTCTCTGAACACCAAATTTTCCTCCAAATCCTGTTCTATAATCTTTCTGAGAAGTGTTTCTCAATTTTTATTTGTTTGCTTATTTAGCAGCTGCGTTTGAACGGACTTTTTTGAAAGCAGAAGGTCTGCCTCTTAAGTGGAAAAGAATGACAGAACTAGTCCAGCACAAAGGTGAGTCATTGAACCAATATTTTCACTTCGACTTTGCACAGATTTATGTCTGACATTTGACCATACGAAAGAGCAAGTTCTAATCGGATTGTACGATCGTAACATGTGCTTAGCTATGCTAAGTAGAACTCGTAGGGGTACTGATAATCTATTTCACGATTTAGTTGAATTTGAATGAATAAATCTTGCAAGGATAGAGCGGAATAAAGATACAAAAAAAATATGCAGGAGTGACGATCCAGTGACGGAGCCAAAGGGGAATAATCAAGTTAATATGGAGGCGAAACCTGAAGGTCGACTACCTAAACGACGTGCCAGCTACAACAAGCTGTTGTGCTTCAAATGTAGGAAATATGGGCATGTAGCTGAATACTGCACAAAGGGTAAAATCATTTGCTATATTTGCAAAAAGGAAGGTCATATTAGTTCGGCTGAAACCAAAGAGAATTTGAAAATTGACTATTTAATAGGGGATGTCGATCAAAATACGAAATATTTCAAGGAGGCACGAATCAGTGGACATATGGTAAGAGGATACATAGACCCAGGAAGTAAAGTAGTTACTATAAGAAAATCGGATGCTGAAATTGTGGGATTAAAGTGGGAGAACATGAAAGAACCATTCTACTTAACTGGATATAGTGCCGGTAAAGTCACGGCATTAGTTGAGAGCACTATTGATCTTGAAGTAGAATATGCTAGGGCTCTAGTAGTTGTTTTAGTTGTACCAGACGAGGCACAAACTCTTTCAGTATTGATTGGACAATCTTTCATTGAACAACAGCACATTACGATGGTAAAACGAAAGGATACTTTGACGATATTCGAAGAAGATAAGTCGAGGTCCGAGTGCGATTTTGAGATGCCTACAGCAGTATTGCCTCGATCGACTTGTGGCTAACTGAGAACATTATACCTAGTAATTATGTCGGGTTTGTAAAAAGAGCAGATACAGACATGGGATAGTGTCAAATTGGGACACAAATGCGGCATGTTGACACATTGAAGCGGAATGCGGTAGAACAGGAGGAAAGCGCTGCAAAGCACAGTTGAAGGTGTCGATATACTTAACATAGACCTAGAGGATTGGATAATTTTGGCACAGAGGAAAGATTCTAAACTTCAACAAATTATAGATTGACATAGGAGAGAGAACAAGTGAATAAGGAACAAGAAATATTACGAAAAGAATATTTGTTAAGAGAGGGCAGATTATATAGGCGACATGAAGGAAGATTACTAATGGTTATACCGAAAAAAATGAGATGGCATATTGTGAAGCAGTATCATGATGATAAGGCACATCCTTCAGCATACTCCCCTCGACGGTATTCGCGAAAAGTTTTGGTTTGCTCGTTTAAGGAATTTTGTCAAGGGATACATTAATTAATATCCAAAGTGTTTATTTAATAAGTTTCCTGGTGGTAAGAAGAAAGCATTTCCTTATCACACCATACATTTTGACCATCTTGGACCGTTTGCGAAGAGAACGAAGGGAAATACGTATGTATTGGCGTAACATGTTACGTGCCGTAAAGGATACAAAGTCGACCACTACATGCAGGCTGTTAAGAGAAATTATTACCATGTTTGGACCACCTAGAAGGATAATCACTGATCAAGAAACGGCATTTACTGGGGTTGCTTTCAAGAATTTGTGTACAGTGCACAATATAATCCACGTTAAAAACGCTACCGCAGCTTCCAGAGCAAATGGACAAGTTGAGCGGCTAAATCGTACATTAATACCAGCTATCGCGACAATGACCAATGATCCTGAAGGGCGTGATTGGGATGCAGTCCTAAGACAAGTACGGTACTCTTTAAATAACACTATACACAAGGCAACCCAGACCACGCTACTCCGCATTTTATTTAACTACCAGCCGAGAGCATATCATGGAGACCAATTGCAAGACGAAGTAGAAGGAGAAGAGAGTGAGGAAGTAGGTGAAATGCAAAGACAAGCTATAGAGAGGATTAGGAAGGACCAGGAAAACAACGTGAACGTTACAACAAGAGATGTGGAAGTGACACCTTAGTGGAAGATGACTTAGTGTTGATGAAGCACGAACGTCCAGGAAGTTAGCTGAAAAATGCAAGGGCCCGTATATTGTCATCGAACTATTACCAGAGGACTGTGCGCGGAGTGATTCTGCGAACGATGGTGCATCGTCAACTGAAGAAGACTGAAGAACAGGCAGAGACTCAGGATACAAAAGTGACCCGAAGAGGAAGGCGCGTCCAAGTACCCAGAAAATACGTAGACTAGTTAACTCCATTCTTAGTATAACATTTAAATTATCGCAATATTATTTGCTAATAACTATGTAGCTCTGTAGGATGTTTACTATTTTGTTGTGATTAGAAAACACAATGTTGTTTTGTTTGTGATATTATTTTTGTTATTTAAGGTACAATGAACGAGGGCGTTCATTGGAAAGGATGGCCGAATGTTAGCTATGTAAGTAGTGTCATATAAATTTGACAGTGTGTGTATATAGATGTTGCGTATATGGAAGGTAACGGGGAGTAGAGAAACGGGTGTTGTACGTCACGTTGTGACGGATTAGTTATAGTAATAAATACGTTATATATTTTATTGTGCGGACTTTTATTACCATCCTGACTACAAGACAACACCTATTTATATATTTTTGCCTAAAACTTTTCAGTTCTCTTGTAAATATCGTGGTTAATTTGGGTCTAGCCATAATTTATTTCAATTTAAAACTAAAAAAAATCTATTCGGAGGTACATATGTTAAATAATACTGTACTTTATCACTTATTACACCATACTTCTTTAATTTAAATAACGTTAAAAATGAGGGGCATATCAATACAATGATTCATTTTATGGAGCAGCACAAAAAGATCGCACTTTTTAATTTCCGATGTAAAGGAAATATATAAATAATTGTAGACATAACTTAATGAATTACACTATAGGATATAGTAGAAAATCAGCAAATAAATGGAGAAATAAATACAATTTATTTAATAATTGCATATTAAAAAGAACTTAAGAGTTAGAGACAGTTGACATTTATATATAATTAAAATTTCTGCTTAAAAAGTTATAGCAAATTTGTCTGTTCAGATGTGAATTCCATAAAAGTGATTTATCAAGTACAATCCCTAAATATTACGTTTGAACAAATCACATATACTTAAAATTGTAGTAAAATATTTTATTACGAAAGTGATTACATAAAATATTGTACACAAAAAGGCTTAAAATAATAAGTACATAGGCCTCGATTTAAAAAAGTAAAAAACGTTGCATTTATGTATATAACATATATTTTCTTATGTATATTATTCTTGCAACTGGACGTAGTTCGCGGGAAAAAGTCCATAACAGCTTTTACACATGCCCCTCCACCAACCTTGATCGATCTAAATGATATAGAAAAAAACTAGTACCAAAATATATAGTTCTAATCAATATATCACCATTTCAATATGAGTAATTACATCTCCCGGGTCAAACGATATTTCGTCATCAGCTGAAGCTAGATAATCATACAGAGCCACAGCACTTAATCCAGTATCAACAATTTCATCTTCTTGGCTATAGTCCTCGGTTGTTTCTTCTGCAGGCGATGTTTCTATTATTGTAGCCTAAAATATATTTTCGGATATATTAACATAATTGCATAATTATTTAAGAAAATATACCTTTGCACCTTCTTCGAATATGTCATTTTTAATAATTTTACTTTCCTTCTGATGCTGGATTTCGTCTGAAGATGTTTTAGTTTCAAGACGTTCTTGTTGAACTGTTTGCGGTTGGTCAGGAATTTTTGTAACCTAAAAGAATAAACTTTGTCTATATTACTTCAATATATCAAATTAAAATAATATATTACATTAGCAGTCGTTTCAGACGAGGAAAAGCTTTCTATTTTGGATTTATCTAATAAAGCAGGAATGACTTTTTCAGAACTTATATCGCGTTCGTTAGTATCTGTCAAGAAAGCAATTTTAGATTGTTCAAGTTTTGTAATATTTTCTTGAAGAACTGGTGGTTTCTCTTCTTGTTTAACTGTAAATATTGCGGCTTTAGAATGGACACTACCTCTTGGCGCTGGGGGACTAGGAGCTGGAGGAGTTTCTTCGGAAGCCTAAAATCAAATATATACATGTATGCCAAGACGAATATAGCAAATTATTACTTAACATAAAATAGGTGGTTTTGCGGTTTTTTACTAATGAAAGTAGCAAGTGGTAAGTATACATATTATTTATAAAGCAATATAATGAAACTACTTAATTTGGTAAATATATTACAAATTGTCTAAATTGTACCCAACAATAAATGTTAAAATTTTGTCTTTGTTATTATGAGATTATCCACTTACTATCTATCTAATAAATAATTAGATGCATTACACGACGTATTTTTACCCAGTGTTTTACAATAAAACTTTAATAAAGCTAGTTCTCACTATTACAACTGGGTAATCTGAAAACAACAAATATATTATATTGTGGTCAGTATTTCAAAATTTAAAACAAAGACTAGTTCAATACGTACTCAAAAAATTGTTATATTGGCTTGGACCAAATCATGATTATAAAGGACACCGAACTTATGTTTTGTGTTTGCTGATTAGAACACGATTTTTAAAAATTGTAAGTATAGAGTATATCAAATAAATATAAAGAAATCTTGCACCAAAAGCAAAAAATTATTCGTGGTACAAAATTAATACATACACTATCTGCAATTAAAACCCCCCCACCGAAATTGTTTATACATATAATACTATACATAGCATTTTTAATCACACTGCAGGTCGCTAGTCTAACACGCCTACGTTCGGCCGTTAAGACTAGTCGCACTAAAGGTGAGCTTAATGATGTTCTACGACCGATAGCGTTTCAGTACAATTACGCTAAAATTGTTATTGACACAAACTAGTATCGTGCAACCAAGCGCTTCAGGAGAAAACTTCGGAGGGTGGTTCTTCTAGGTGTGCCTGAAACCGATTTACTTGCAATTATGACACAATCTCTCCGCAAATTTGGCATACATTGCAGATTTGGTATCATTTCTGTCGTTTTTAGTTGTTCTGCACCGTTTTTTCTTTATTTTGGCATATCGCCGCTGTATATATGTATGTTTGATTTACATTAACATTTTAGAGTAGTTTACATGGACTTTTATTTCGCTAGCAATTTTTAGTTATCGTTTGAATTACCCGTGGTTTAGTGCTGGTAGAGTTTCTGTGTCGATCAGCTGTTTACAAAGTTAGTTAAGTTGTCTGTAATTAGCGTGCTCAACAAGACGGATAGAGATGGCGCTCTCTTATGTGAGATGGGAGCGGTGTTAAATTTTCTTTCATACTTGGTTTCCGATTTTCTTATTAATTAGTTTCTTATTTATTGGGTCGTTTTTCTTTTTTGTAAACTTCATTTAGATATTGCTATTTGTTAATTGGTTGTAAATATTTTCATATTTCTTTTTATCATTTGAATCTTTAACGTAGTTTGGGAAACGCATTTCCGTGGTAGGGAGAATCATAAACTCGAGTGGATTTTTTCAGCACTTTTGTGGTATTATCCGAGAAGGCTGTTGCTCACAGAACAGGTTGCTGGAACTTAAGCTAGTGGTAGAGTTTTCTAAATTTGCAAAGTTTTTCCTATCACGTTTATATATGAATATAGATGAAAATCTACCAATAGTTCCGTTGCAGAGGTTTGGATTATGAAAGAATTTTGGGATTAAGTTATTTTCTGATGGTATCGGATACCTTCCGGATTTGAAAAGCTGCGTTTCCAACAGTCATCTTGATTTGGGCACATGTGGCCGTGTGATTTATATCGCGCATATCTTTTTCCTCCTTGTTACGGTAAGCGTTTATTTTTATTCAATTCTGTAACTAATTTTGGGATTCCGGATATTTTTAGGGGTCTTTCGGGATTTTTTATTTTCTGATAATTGTCTGACTGTCTAGTAATTGTCCTTTGGATTTATTGTGACACTTTGCATTGAAAAACTGGGATAAAATACTTCATCGTACCGGGGTTGAGCCGTGCCGCCGGAGAGGTCGATCATCCTCAGCAGTTAAACTCACAGATTTATCCAGGTAAATGAACCGTCCTCTTTTTTTTCTACCGTTCCGATAGTTTATCTTCAATCGCTAGCTGAACGAGAAAGTCCAGAAGAAGATTAATGAGATCTCGTTGAAACGGCCAACCACATACGCGGTCAGAAACCCGGGAATATTATTTCACATACGGTGCCTGCGAAAACATCCGTCTCAACATATTGTAGTGGAAAATCTCAGGTTCTTTTCTTGGCGACTAGGTTCTTTTATTTAAATAAAAAAATGTATATTAAATTAAATAATTGTTGTAGCCAAATGAAAGGTTCTATAAATATATTGACAAACAAAATGTACGTATATCGCTTTTTGACACAACTCTTCAAACATTTACCTATAGCAATCCCTGTCTAGTTAAATTTTCAAAATATAGAAACGAAATATGAAATTAGAACAAGAAAACAGTGAATTTTGATAATACAGTAGAACCCGGTTATAACAACTTTGGCTGTAACAACACTCCTTTTAGGCGTCAAATTTTAAGCGGTCCCGTACTTTACTATTCAAACGTACAGGGAAAAACCCGGTTTTAGCGTCAATAACCCTTGACATAACGACAAATATTTACCACTTGAGGTATGTATTTATATTATCATTTATGGCTCAATTCCCGGCATTTGCCTAGCCTGCAACCGACCGTTCGGGGATTCCAAGAATATTACCGTTCGTTGAATTAAGATTTCTTGCAATTTGCCCAGCCTGCAACGTTCGACCGTTCGGGGATTCCAAGAATATTACCGTTTCTTGCAATGCGCCAGGCAAAGTTTGTAAGAAATTTCCTCAGTCGGCATTTGAATCGTGTGACTGAAACATCGAGATTTCTTTATCGAAAATGTCAGGTTTAAAGCGAAAAAGTTTAAGCGTGAACGACAAAGTCGCGATAATCAAAGCAGTCGAAAGTGGAAGGAAGAAAGCGGACGTGTATCGCGAATTTGAGTTAGTTAATTCTACGATTTGTACAATTGTGAAAAATAAGAATAAAATCATGAATACCTTTGTGAAAGGTAAAGAAAAGTAAAAACATATTCGATCGTGCGAAAAGGTTGAAATCGACGAAGCGCTTATTACGTGGTTTAAGCAATGTAGAAGTGCAAATTTACCCGTTAATGGACCACTGCTTATGCAAAAGGCCGAAGAATTTGGAAGTTTATTTGGAGACACAAATTTTAAGTGCAGCAATGGGTGGCTGGAGTGTTTCAAACGGACACATTCAATAACATTCGGAAAAGTGAGTGGTGAAGCGAAAAGTGTTAATATGACAGAAACGGAGACGTGGCTAAATGAAGTGTGGCCTAAATTAATACAAGATTATGAGACAATGAAATTTACAATGGCGACGAAACGGGAATTTTTTATAAACTTCTTCCAGATAAGACTCTGAGGTTTAAAGGCGGTAAACTAGCCAAAGAACGGTTAACTGCATTTGTGTGTGCTAATATGACCGGTACGGAGAAACGTAGAATTCTTGTGATAGGAAAGTCAAAAAAATCACGCTTCAAAAACATAAAAACACTCCCAACAAATTACTACGCAAACAAAAAGCATGGATGACTTCAGAAATCTTTGAAAATGAAATTTTTAGTCGATAACTGTCCAGCACATCCATCATTAGCCCACTTAAAAAATATTAATTTTGTGTTTCTGCCCCCAAATTGCACTAGCATCCTTCAACCAATGGACCAAAGCGTAATAAGAAGCTTAAAATGTTTTTACAGAAAATTTCTTCTGCAGAAAATTATTACGGGTATGGACAAGAACGCACCATGAGCAGTTTCACTTCTCGACGCGTTGAACTTTTTAGAGAAGGCTTGGCGTAGTATAACCTCTGAGACTATAGCAAACTGCTTTAGTCATTCAAGATTAAGGAATAATCCAGTTTGTGACAACTTAAATGAAGATGACGTTCCGTTATGTGAACTTATTAAAAGTGGCAGCAAAATCAGAGTGACGAAAACCAGTTTTGTTTCGACGAATTTGCATCCGTGGACAGTTGCCTTATTACGTCGGGAATGCGTTCAGATTCTGATATCGTGGAGGACATAAAACAGCGGGATAACGAAAACGATAATGAAATCGAAGAGGAAGAAGATTCATGCGACGAAGCAGAACACGTACCGACAAATGAAGAAGCCCTAAGTGCAATAACACTTTTAAAAACTTATTATAGACAGCGAGAAACGTCACCTCCAATTATTGATAAAGTGAGAGAATTAGAAATGTATAATAGAAAAACAGTTTTGGCGTGCGAAAACTGTGCAACGGAAAATTACAGAAGTTAGTATGTACCTACATGTGTAAGGTTATATGGTTAAGTACATTAAATTAATTAAATTCGCATATGTATCTGTTTACCACCCGTAATATTGTTTTCCACCAATTCTTGTATGTAAACATGGAACTTGTAAAAACTCCGCCTATAGCGTCACCTTGTTATAGCGGCAAAAAATTCGCAGTCCCGTGACTGTCGTTATAACCGGGTTCTCGTATTTTTAGATTTCATGAGCTCCGACTTCCATCGGTGTATCCGAAACTTAAATTATTACGAGTATAGCAGCTGGGACACTCTAATTGTATTTATGATGAGAAATAACAAGTTTTCCTAAAACTAACATCAATCTTGGATTGTTTCCTAATCGTCATAACTAAGTTAGATATATGTATACCAGAGTTGGATGACGTTTCAAAAAAGTTTTTTCTTATAGAATTCATCGATGGATAGTATTTTATAAGGAAGCTGTGTCAGAATGCACATTTCCCTAAATACCTTGGAAGTATTCATTTTAGATATGTAATGAATATAACATTCCTTTTATGATTTTGTAAGATAGGAAAGAAAAAGTAGGTGGATGTATTTAAAAAAAAATAATTTTGACACTTTTTCTATTTGAAAGTTTAATCGTAATTTACGAGCACGATTATGTTTCCGGAAAAATCATTCGGTCTCTAATCCAACTCTATACGGTCAACTTTCTTCAGAATTTCAATTTTCCAAAGTTAAATACGTTTACAGTTATAAAACTTGAGATACACTCGTCCATCTGCCAAAAAAATGCAAATATTTCAAATATGGTTAGAAACAGCAACATAGTTATTTTATCTACACACCTTAAAATTGTACAAGAAATTCAAAAATTAAAGTTGACTACTTCCGGTATAACCGGAAATGACAGGTTATTAGATAGAAAACGTACGGAACCACTTAGAAATCATCTCTCCCAAATTAGTTGATATGAGCAAATAACGTATCTACTTTAAAATGTAAAAAATCCCAGTCTACATTCTACGAAACCTTAGAACGAAACATGATAAAAGCAGAACCTATTCCGTGTTTAAATATTTGTCTTGAACGAAATGATTTGTAAATTATACGTAACTGATAGCTTCAAATTCATTTGTAAATGTAATGCACTTATTTTGATTACACAAGAACACGTAAACTCCAATCCGCAAAAGTCTTTAATACTAGTATTGAATACGGTAATCTTTTAAGAATAATACGTTTTGTATTATACATCTGTTCTTGCTTAAACAGGCAAATACTTTAATCACAAGAAAATATATATACGAACGGCCAGTTCATGTTTTCTATTACTTTCCACCCAAGCGATACGAATACATAGACCACTTTATTGTTTTTTTAAGTATCAAATTAATCAAGTTAAATCTACGACTTTCAATATTTTTTGATTACACAACGTGAGTTTGTTCAAAGAAAATAATACTATATAAATACCAAACGGACATTGTATTTTATTAAATATCGATTCCAAAATAATAGCCACTTCAATGAACTTGTGTGTAATAAAGTAGTAACTTAATAAACAAGTATTCTCTACTAATGTAATAAATAAAAACTATTTCTGGTGAGTTCTAAAATCTGGTATAAAAATTTTCATGTTGAATTCATTCTTGTAAACTCTGATTCATAGAATTTTCACAGTAATTACCGGCCATGTAAGCGATCAAACACCTCAATAACAGTAAAATTTTCTGCATTTCTTATATTTCTATTTACATACGTTGACCAATTACGGGTCATCAAAGCTCAGAGATTTTCGCATAGGTTAGGGATGACTAGGCAAGTCACGCAATAACGATAATTTCCTTATAATATAAACCACTTTCTTACGATGTTCGCAGTATGCATGAGTGAATTATAGTGAACAAGATATATATGAAGGTCTGCTTTGTTTTATAATCAACACTAAGGCGGGTCACTTGGGTTTTTTGCAGCTGCGGCTGATTATTTGATGCATATACTTTCATATATGATTACGTTACGATAGCTGCAAAAAAAGTAAACAGACACGCGTCTTTGTAGAATATAGGCATATCATTGTTTACTTGATTTAAAGCAATGATTTAACAGACAACCCGTACAATATATACTTTAGTTATTATATTTCTTATACTAAAACAAAATTGTAACTAACATTTTAATTGATTTAGTGTATTATTCTTAAAAGATTACCATATAAAATGCTAATGTCAAATGCCTATGTGGAATGATTTCTTTTTTAATTAAAATGCATTCATGAAAGTGCGTCAAATTTACAAATGAATTTCACACTAGCCGGCAGTATAGTTAAGCAATGAAGCATACACAAAAGGTCCAAAAAACAACAGGGCAGAAAGAAAATATATGACCATCACCAGATGGCACATGAAGAAAGAAAAATCACTCTCAAGTAGGATAGAGGAAATTGCTCAAAGGATATAGGTCCCTTAGCAGTCGCTTATGGCAAAAAGTGACTATGTGCGGAACAGTAATAAGAGCGAT
This sequence comes from Trypoxylus dichotomus, assembly GCA_023509865.1. Lineage (NCBI taxonomy): Eukaryota > Metazoa > Arthropoda > Insecta > Coleoptera > Scarabaeidae > Trypoxylus > Trypoxylus dichotomus. The sequence continues at coordinate 32,861,014 of CM042079.1, forward strand.
CATGATATATGCAACAAAGACGATGAATTGAACAGATAATGAAGAGGAGCACCTGAGAATTTTTAATAAAAGAAGAATAAGTATATGCGGCCCGAAATAAACTAATAAACAGTAATAGTAGAGAGAGAGAACGTTGTAAAAAATCGTGAAGAAAATTAGACAATGGAAAGCATGGGTAAACAGACACGGAAAGAGATTAAAGTCGAAATCAGAATATAATGTCATTAAGGGTTATACAGTATATGGGAATAATAGATGGAAGTCAAAAGAAGAAAAGAGAGGTATGAAAAAGGACAACAGAAGAGGTAAAAAGCACAACAACCTGTGGAGAAAATCCAAATTGAATAGGGTGAAGTGACTAATTACCAGAACTTTCAACAAAATTAAAAATGTATAGTCTACATATAAAAACTGCACTAACATACTTTTTTCTAAGGTTAAAAACAAAATTGATTTCACCAAAAGCTTTGTAAATATTGCAGTGAAAAGCTACTTATAAGCGCATCATTACCATCCTTTCAAATTTAGCCCGTAAGTCAGAAGGTTTAGCTTGACCTATGTCTGGTTTTACTTTGGTATAGGTAGTACCAACTTTCGCGCATTCTTCATCAAAGGTAAGAGCAGACTTGTCCATTCTGTCTGTTTGAACACCAAACTTTCCACCAAATCCAATTTTATGATCCGTTTGACTTTCATGTTTCTGTGGGGTTTCATGGTGGTCCCATCCTAACGCAGATTTATCCTGACGATCCTTTTGCACACCAAACTTACCGCCAAAGCCTTGCACATAATCTGAAAGGTTATTACTTATTTCAATCCAAAAATCATAATAGTAATGAAATGTTTCAAGTCATTTATAACAAACTCAGATTACCTTTCTGTGATTCATGTTTTTCCACTTTTTCAACATGATCCCAACCAAGAGCAGACTTATCTTGTCTATCCTTCTGAACGCCAAATTTTCCTCCAAATCCTGTGCTATAATCTTTCTGAGAAGTATGTTTCTCAATTTTTTCTTTATGATCCCAGCTTACAGCACTCTATATGTTAAAAAAAAGACAGTTTTAGACTATGTCTCCAAACACCATTCTAATTTTTTTTTTATATAAAAGTTGTTCGGTTACTTTTTGTATGATCATCTGCCGATGGTTAAAACCATTTTGATAATTGCAAATACTATAAATTAGACAAATGATATTAGAACAATAATTAAGGATAATAAGATTAACATCTTCAAACTTATACAACAATAATAAATAGAGCTTAAGAAAATAAAAAAAACACAGAAACCAAATTAACCTTATCTACTCTATCAGTTTGCACACCATATTTTCCTCCAAAACCTGTTGCATAATCTTTTTGCGAAACATGCTTTTCCACTTTGGCAATATAATCGTGTCCAACTGCCGAATGATCCATTCGATCCTTTTGTACACCAAATTTACCTCCATATCCAAATGCAGCATTCGGACCATCTAATAGCTCTTGGTGCTTTTTCTTCTTGTCAGCTTCCTCAGTTTCTCGTCTTAATCTTTCCATGCTGCAAAAAAAAAAATACAGTTTTCCCAGTTTAACATATTTAAACAATCATACTCAATAGCTCCGACAGTTCGTCCAGATCCTTGCACGGTGTTTGAACCCCAACGTTGTTGTTCTTCTGTAACATCGTTAATGAAATCTGGATCCGTTTCCCAGTCATCATCTTCAACAGGCTCCGGTTTTAAATTAATTTGTGCGCCTGCAGCAGCTTTCCACATATCAAGCTTATGTAGTATTTCCACAAATAATATGAATGTTTTTATCCACTAAACTTCTTAACGCTTCTATAACCACAAAACCGGATAAACTTCGCTTTGATTTCTTATCTATTCGGCACCACCCTATTTGTTAGTTTTTAAATTTGTCATCATTAACGTAGTGCGCGAAGACTACATGAACACGCGAAATCCTCTTAATAGAGCAAGGTCAAACTCTGTTTTAGTACGAGCGCCACTTACTGAGAGCAGCAGTATCGCATCAAATTTTGCTATATTTACGCCCTCCTCTTGCCACCTTAACGTTCCTTTATAATTTTCGGCCATTTTTGTAATTACAACCTAAAAACAATATAAAAGACAGTAGATTCTAGTTTGAGTACATTTTTCTCGTGTGCTTTTGAACTGTGAAATTTTTGTTATATTGATTCGTATAAGTATGGTGCGCGTGTGTTATGTATTATGTATAAGAGTACTTGAAAAGCAACGATCCTTCATACATTCCCTTACAAGGATCAAGAGGTAAGTAATCTATTATTTTTACATTATAAATATCATAGAAAAAAGACATATCACATAATTATGATAAACTACGTATTAGTTTACACTGCAATTCTGTAGTTCAGTATCATAACAGTTATTTATTCCAAAGTGAATTATAAGACCTTTGAATTACACTAAACCATATATCCAGTTGTAGCTAATAAGAAAAACATTAAAAGGGCGTGGTAGTACACAAAATATAATATCTTGTAGGTGTACGACATATGAAAAACTCGAATTAAGAAAATCGAATTACATAGTGTGGATCCAGTAGAGGTTTATAAGAAGTACCGGCTGTGTCACAAGCATCCCAGTGATTACTCAAGGTTACTTCTAGAGTATATGGGCTAAAGAACTCTTGTCATATGAAGTTTTCCTACCATTGATTTACCCGGTAAGGATTAGTATATATATTTTTCAATAAAAAATAGTGACAACAAATGACTAGTAATCAAAATACTTGTAATCAGAAAACACATTGAGAAATTACTATGTATTCAATACATATCTTAACCATAGAAAAAAGAAATATTACTATTTCTTATAATAACATTTGTTGTTACTTAAAAAGAAAATACAATTATATCTTTCTTAGTTATTTCTCGATTTGGACCATATTTACTCTAATACAGAATATGTTATAACCAAACACTCATTCATTCCTGCAATTGAAGAACCAATTGAAATATTTTACTTGTTAGAAGTACAATCTATGGGATTTATCTATACAAATGCAAATTGAAAAGAGATCCATTGTATATTAATCTGCAATCATTTCAGGTGAATTAAAGTTGCAGGACACTACTATCGATCCTTTTTCCTCAGATATGAATATAAATTTAACTAACATATTTTAAGGAAAGTAATTCTTGTAATTAATAACAGAAGAAACAACGGCAGGTACTTCAGGAATTCTAAATCCGCAGTCACTTGTAGAATTATGTCAGCCAGGTAAGAACTCTAATTACATTTATCGTAGAGAATACACATAATTGTATACTTTATTTACTCACAGCGCCCTCATTTACGTCAAATGCAAGAATTATCACGGAACATGATCTACTGGAAAGTATTGGATATTTTTGTTATTAGCTTTGATTTTTATTAGTAATGCACATAATTCTTAAGTTGTTGTTATTTCTGTTTGACCTTTATTTGTATATTTCCATTTGATATATATACAATTTTTTTTAGTTTTGGTATTTTCATTTAACTTTTATTTTTGTTACTTGGTTCCTTTGTATATTTCAAATTGTTGCTGTTTGGTTTATGCTTTTATGTAAACCAAATCGTAAATATAGTTTGTAATAAAATTATTTTTACACATGTTTTGGTTTTTTTGATATTGTAAATGCCGCAACTTAGCTATTAGAATTGTGATATTTATTTTGTATTCTTTGAAATATGCTTGTAATCAATGGAGTGTATCGTTATATTTTATAATTATCGTTATGTTTTATAATTGTCTGTTTTTTATTGCAAGCTTATTTCAAAGAATACAAAACCTGGATATCTAACTTACCAACATACATAATATATATAGCGCTTCCATACTTCACAGCAGTCTTCTGCTCCGTGATTCCGCCTAGTGTGTACACAAGTATTGTAAGATTTCCTTAGACATTAAATATATTTTTGTAATAAACATTTATATTATTTATGTGCATGTTTGCTTGTGAGCCGCCTCCAAAACACCACAATATTATTTACGATTTTCAAATTCCCGCCCATAATGTTTAGTTCGGGAGCCACTTCCCGATAGCGCTGAAACTTGTTTCCAATCGGTAATATGGGAGTTTCCTTCGTGTGAGTTCTATTAGATATTACTATAATATATAATATATAATATATAATTATAGAGACCGGATTATATGCAAAGTGCATATATTTGATTTCATTTATTTATTATATTTTACGTCTATTTGTAGCTGTCTTACACTGATTAACTTCAATCAGTGTAATACATCTACATATAGACGTAAAATATAATAAATAAATGAAATCAAATATATGCACTTTGCATATTATCCGGTCTCTAGTAATTACCATCATTACCATATTACGTTACCAACTGAAAATTATATTTATAATCGTATTTCATTTATAAGTATATTTTGTACAATACTTGGGACTATAACAATATTTATAATACACTAAAAAATAGTTCTGTCTTTTATTAATCTTCTTGTTGCACAATAATATAAAATAAGGAAAATATAAAAACCCGCTCAAAAAATTGTATTTTAGTTCACTCGCGCAGATGTTAGAGGGCGCTAGTGGTATGTATACGTTTTCCATCATACATGTAATACTGTATTTAGTGTACTTTATGTTTGTGCTCCATAGGTTTGTACAAGTTGTTTAACTTCTATTTTCAAGATTGTATAGAAAATATGGCTATTAGCGGGAATGATATTAATAATCTATGCAGATTATGTTTAAATAAAACTGTAGAAATGGAGTCTATATACACTCCATTAGAAGATATACATGAGGACAATGTGTCTTGTTTATATGATGTTATGCAAAAATTAAGCTGGACTAGGGTAATGATTAATAGATAATCTTTATAACATTCTAAACATGTATTTTTTTAGTTATCAACTGACCCTAAATATCCTTTATATGTATGTTTGAGTTGTGTATCACTGTTGACGACTGCTTATAAGGTTAATAGATTATTGGAAGCATCACAATCACAGCTTAGTATTTTATTCAAAGAAGAACTGTATGACAGCAGAGGAAACCGTGGTGCTAGTTCTGACACAGTTGAAATTATTTCGGATAAAGGAAAATATAGCCTGAAAGACATACTTATAATTGAAGATGAAAGTCAGCAAAATTCTAATTATGAAGGCTTTTTGAAAAATTTGGGCTCAGTCATAAGTGCTGATTTTGTGCTGAAGAGTAATCCCATAAAAAGGCCTAAAGAGGAAAAGTTCCATGTTGTCAATTTAGTGCCATTAATAAGTTCTCAAAAATCTGGTAATAATTGCACTACTGGTATGTTTTTTATGGAATCAAATTAGCCTACTGCTTTAGTGTTATAAACCTTAGACATTCGTCTCACTTGTTTAAAGGAACTATATCTATGTGTTGCAATTTAATTTTGTTATTGTTTTAAAAATATAATGATAGGGAGAAAAATCAAGCAAGGCCATGTGTAGCCTCCTCCACTACCTGGTCAACTAGTGCTTCTTTGAAGGTTTGTATTTAAAATGAGGAAACAAACCTACAAATATACCAATTGTTTCTTACAAAGCAGCAGGCAATAATAATTCCCTTTTTAATATTTGATGTATAAATTAGGTGTTTGTGTAATAAATTTATTGCGCAAAAAAAATAGAAATACAAAAGAAAATTCAACACAATATAAGTTGCCAGAATATTTTTAAAACAGTAAATTCCAGAATGACGGATGACAGTTTGTCAGGCGTCAGTCTGATAGTTGGTTTTTCATATATAAAAAAAATGCTGACCTTGCTGCATGCATCTGCATGACTATTAAATTGAACGAAAAATCCACTACACTTAGACTTTTTTGTACATCATGGGAAACAGAAGGGTACAAAAATAGAAAGATATTATGTACCAACTTATAGGCATATTTGCTGATCTTAATTTTTTTTTGGACTGGTGGTAAAGTCGTAAAGCATTATTTTAGTTATTTTCAGAAATAACCACATCGTCAACGTAAAAAATTTAGGGCAATTTCTCAGCGGTTTGTTTCTGTTCGAGTTGCTCGGAAAAATGCTTCATGAGGAACTTGTAGTTACGCCAAACGTAATATGTTTCATTCGGTATTTACATATCTGTGGCAACTCAATTCTTAATAAGACATTTTCTACTTTTGTATCTTCATACCGCAAAAATTGATAGGAATCTGTTCTCTTGGTCCAAGGATATTTGAAGAAAGGTTTTTCAATGGCGCTAGTTATTTCAATGGAATTAACTCTTAAAGTTCATTAACGTGCTCTAAATCTGGAACTAAATTGCCTTTCGAAAATACTAAGTCATTTAGAGAAGGAAAATCCTGGTGCACGGGCCGAAACATCGTATAATACGCTCACTGTCTTCAGTCTCTGTGTTCCTGTGATAGACCAGTTGGAGCGGTAAACAATATGTTTTGCCTGTAGATTTATTATTTACGATTACTATTTTTTAATGAATGATTTTGATTAACTACTCGTAGTGTCATTTGATATTCTCCATCACTGATTACAATAGTAAATTAAACAACTTGAATATTTACGCTAATCATGGTGCAACACTGTCAATTGTTTAGACGAATTTTGTACAGATACTGGCAGACTGAAATGTAATAATTTTATCTTAATTATTATTATTATCTAATTTAGTATAAGGAACAAGACACTTGCACATTCGCCTATGTTCATCGAATTTGTGTGCATATGGATGGTTTTTTTTATTGAACAAATGGGTGCGGGCTATTCGTCTACAGATGCTTGTTATTAATTGTATTAATGAATATTTGATATTGCCAATAATCCATATTTACTGTTGATGGGAAGCCGAATACGGATATGTATTCACACCGGACTCTTCAACCTATCAGTCACCCACTGCAGAACACGGTGGTATAGCAAGGATAGCAACTCGATGTGAATAGCAGCAGCTGCCAACAGTAGGGCATGAGGTTTGGGCTTCTACCACAAGATGTAATGCATGAATTTTACACGTCGCATGTAACATATTATGACACACTTTTTTAAGAGCGCTGACAAACGCGTTGTACTGGCTCCATCAGTAAGAAATATTACTACCGGGTTTATTGGCGGTTGAAATTGTTCTAATGTATATAGGATATCCGTGATATAAACTAAAAAAGTATAAAAGTGGAAAGATCTTTCTTTATTAGACTTAAATCCAAAATATTTTGTGAGAATTCCTTCGCAAACACGAGATAAAAATGCTAACAGTATTTATAAAATATTCGTGGCGCACTTTGAGAAGTGCACTTTACAACTGTAACCTGCAGCGTAAAGAGTAGGGCTAGCTGTAGGCGACGGCGATATTTCGAGTATGACTTACACAACGCATATAATTACACCTTTTCATTTTCCGTACTTTTTTATTTTATTTCAAAGATATTCTGTGTAGTAGCTGCTTTATCATTGCTTCGCCAGCACATTTTTGCACTTGCTAGCTAGTAACAATGCAAGGAATGGTTTAAGGGGATTCATAACACGCACTACAACGTTAACAATACAACGTTGTTTCATACACGTATAAGGACATTTGTATATTTGCTAACTCAGATTTAATTCTCTTTCTATTTCTTCATACACAATCGGCATGCTTCTATGCAACGTTGATCGACATGGTAATTTGAGGCTGGGATTATGTTTATTAAAGTGCTGAAATAGTGATTGATTAAAATGAAAGGTAAATTATAAGCTAACAACATGCACATTTTCCTACATTGTTTGTTCGACATTACCTGGTTACAGCGAGCTTACGTCAGCGCAACACAATAGTAGTTGCTGCTGTTCGCGTCAGGTCGCTATCTCTAGTACACCATTCTGTGTTCCAAATGAAGTAGGCGACTCTGCTTATAAATATCTAAAATAATCTCAAACAGCCGGCCTTGTCCGGACAAAAGCGTATTTTTTAAGAAACAAAAATGTTAGCATTTCAAGGTTGATTTTTATTTTGAGTGTAGATACCATTATTGTGCATCAAGGAAGTTTACATTGTTTCATAGAACTTATTTTATAAATATTGTACTTATCACGTATACTGTTCAGATAGATTTTTAGTGTCGATTATAATACCGTTCATCGGTATTACTATTGCATTGTTTATATAATCAGATGATTGAAGGTACAGTTGACAGTGCATCTTCATCTTAAGTGTTAAGGACAACTCAAGTAGTGGTAAATTAAATGAAAATGCGTTAACTTTTATTAATTTTATGTTTTATTTAAATTGTTTCGATTCGCTGTACTGAAACAAGCAAGCGAAATGCTGAAACGTACTGTCATTTTTTAAAATATGAAGTTATAATAACTAATATTCACAATTTTACTCTAGTGAATATAAAATATATTACTGTATGTTCCCATTACATAAAAAAGTAATCTTTACACCATATTCTTTTAAAACTTCTAACATTCTAAGACATTTTTGATATCTTCTTGGTCATTCCTTAATCTACCTACAAAACAATTTTACTAACGACATCATTATAGTTATGTACAGAATGGGGCAAAAGTACCTTTATGGTTTGAACGCGTCATAACTTTTTTTGTATTAAAGTGAAATAAAAACACGGAAAAATAAAATATAAACATGTAGAAATTTATTGATCTATATATGGTAGATTACGTTTTTCAAATGGCGACCATTTTCGGTTGGACATAATTGGGCCCTTTTTAACACATTTTCCATGACTTTTCGCAATACTTCGGATATTATGGCCTGAATTAAATTACGAATGTTGGTTTTCAGTTGAACGACGGTCGTTGACTTATTGACGTTTGCTCGCTCCTTCAAATACGCCCAGAGAAAACTGGGATTCGCTGGCGGTCTATTCTCGAATGCTTGTAGTGCGATCCGTTCGCACGGTCCGTATCGCATAGCGTAATAAATCCGTATTCTTGAAATATCTCATTGAGCGTTTGATGCGGACCCTTCAATAATAATAATAACTGAGCATCTTTGAATCAAAATGCGGTAGTCATCAACAGTGTGAATCGATTAGCTGCGTCGCTAGACACACTAATAGAAAATATTTTTTAAGAAGACATTCATATAAAGGAATATTGGAATTAAACCTTTAAATATAATGTTACACATTAATAGGAAAATAAAATCTGTTGTATAGCAATGTTTTTTCTTTCACACACAGTGATATGTTTAATTGGTATTACTTTAAATAGTAAATCTGATTAAAATTCGCCAAAAACCGGTAGCATTTTCTTATATAACCAACATGCATAAATGTTCTGGCATAATCTGCATTCAACATATGTGAACAAATGTAGGTAGGTGTGATAATTTTACTAAAATAAGACACGTTTTTTGTCATGCAATGGAGTCCGTGAAACCTGCCAAGTATGCTGTTTGCTATTGTATTAAGACAATACAATTTTTGTTGCAAATAACATATGTATATTTCACTGAATACTTGATTAACATTGATATAAGGCCAAGAATGAATTCAATGAAATCACAGCAGTTTATTTTAATAAAAATACTGTCTTACGCTCGCTAATTACAGAAAATTCAACGATAATTACTTTCTTATGAATAAAGTTATAGATAATGATTATTCATTTTAAGGACATTAATAATAAACATCTGCACGACTACAAGTATATTGCATCACAAATCTTCGAAATCCTTTACATTACACTACTGAAAATGTCTCCGTACTATCATCTGTTGCAATCGCCGTCCATTCACCAAATCTCGATCTACATATTATATTCCGTACATTCTGATAGGGTAAGTTTTTTCCATATGCATCTAAATCTGTATCTCTTTCCAAATCATCATTTTCTTGAAGAGGTATATTATATTCGGTGCACATGTAAAACAACTCATGCCTTTATGCTCTTTGCTGCTGTATCAGGACCGTAGTGTAAAACTCTATGCTTCAAGAAGCACCAAAATCTCATCTTCAGCACACTATTACAGCGTTCAATAGTTGCCTTGGTCCTTTTGTGACATGCATTGTACCTATCTTCTGGTGAGCCAGCTTGTGCGTTTAATACAGGGGTAAGCAACCATAGCGTAAGACCATATCCAGAATCACCTGGAAGGCAAATCTTCATATACCACAAAAATATGCTTGCAGGAAGCAGATTTATTTAATAAATTCTATAAAATACACTCTGCCATTTAAAATTTTACAAAACGAATTCTTTAGCTCATTGTTTTTATAGTTTTAATAATGACATACTTGCTTTATTCACCCAAAAGATAGTATCCGCTTGCTCTTTCATTAATTCGTCTCAGTATAGATAACACATTGCAATTGTTCCAAATGAAGTTATCATGTGTGCTTCCAGAATATCTCGAATTATAGTTCAGAATTCTCATATCTAAATATTTATGTCAAATGAGCATATTAAACAAAGTACTTTCATTTATAACTTATCAATTGAACATTTATTGAATGGTAACCTTTTCTATTAACAAATATATATTCCGGATGTAAAGAATCAATTTTTTTCGGAGGAATTATTTCAACAGCGTCTTCCCTATTTAAAACTACCACAACTCCATTAATGCATCGACTTACTGATGACTGGCTTAAAGCGCAGAAATTCGCTGTGGCTGGTATCTCTCAGAGATCGATTCTCTGACCGGTGCTATTCAATATGGATTTCGCGGATATTCCCATCTTCCCAAATAACAGCATCGCGATCTACGCAGACGAAACCCATTCTAATCTACCTCGTTCTCGTCGATAGTCGCGGTTCAAAAACTGCAGAATCAATTGTCCTCGTATGAAAAATCTACGCACGTGGAAGCTCGCAGCTAATCCCACGAAATCTTCACAGGGTATTCACGCCGGTGCGCATTCCGCGCCCATCCCGTTTTCTAATCACTCAACTTCCGATAGATAATCCAACTTGCTACCTCGGAGTACAGCTAGACACGCGACTGCGTTTTTAAACATCACATTCACCCGAATATTTACAAAGCTACGAGTCTATTAATAAAGCTGTATCCGATTTTAGTAAACAATAATACAACTAGACCATGATCTGACACGTACTTACAGGTCACCCGCATGCGAGAGTATTTCATGGTAGTACGGAGACATTTTCAGTACCATAAAACAATGTCGGAGTTTTCGAGGATGTGTGATGCAATGTACTTGTAGCTGTACAGATGTTCATTATTAATTTCCTTAAAATGAATAATCATTATCTTTATTCATAAGAAAGTGATTATCGTTGAATTTTCTGTAATTACCGAGCGTTAGACAGTATTTTTATTAAAATAAACTGTTGTGATTTCATTGAATTTATTCCTTATATCAATATTAATTGAGTGAAATACACATATATTATTTACAACAAAAATTGTATTGTTTTAATTCAATGGCAAACAGCATACTCGGCAGGGTTGAATGCCTCTATTGCATGACAGAAAATATGTCTTATTTAGGTACAATTATCACACCCACCTATATTTATTCACATATGTTGAATGCATATTATACCTGAAAATTTAGTAACATGTATGTCGATTACATAAAAAAATACTACCGGTTTTTGGCGAATTTGATAAGATTTACTATTTAAAGTAATACCAATTAAACATATCACTGTGTGTGGAAGAAAAAACATTGCTATTCAACAGATTTTATTTTCTCGTTAATGCGTAACATTATATTCAAAAGTTTAATCCTAATATTCCTGGATATAAATGTCTTCTCAACAAAATGTTTTCTGTTAGTGTATCTACCGACGTAGTTAATCGATTCAAACTGTTGATGGCATTTTGATTCAAAGATGCTGGAATTTTTTCTACTGCGGTAGCTATTTGGGTATTTGTTTCAGTAAGGACTTTTAGAAAATTTTCATTTAAAAATACAGCAATCTGATTGGTTAGCGCCTTTCAATGAATAGAATCGTAAGAGTCAAACTATGGTCGACATCTAGCGAACATCGCCTATTCCACCTGTTGAAGAGTTCGCATTGAACGCTCGATGTGATACTTCAAGAATACGAATTTGTTACGCTATGCGATACGGACCATGCAAATGAAGGATTCGAGAATAGACCCAGAGCGCTTCATGCCGAACTCAATGTCCACACTAGAAGACTTCGTTAGGAATACCGCAGATAACTTTTACTTAAAAGCGGTACGACACCCGAACCCTCTAACAGGCATATTACTGTCATAATAATAAAATTGTAAATATATTATTTCACGTATATAGGAAAATTTTAATAACATTTATTGTATACTTTTACAAGTTGTAAAGATATATCTGAGGCAATAAAGAGATTTTTGAATTGAATTGTTCGCCCAGTAAGTCAGAGAGCAGAGGTTCAAATCCTACCAAGACCAACATTTTTTCGAAAAAATTTTAACGTTGGTAATTACAAGGAAATTATAATTTCTTTAGAGTGAAACACTTTGTTTAATCTGATACTAAAGTAATGCCTTTCTTGCAGATATAGAAACTGAAGATTTTAATAAAAATAGTTCAAACGCAAAAGAGCATAATGAAAACAATCTATCTCGTCTGAAATGTAATATTTGTAATAAGAAGTTTACGTCTGTAGGAAACCTTCACCGTCATAAAGACACACATGTGGGGAAAAAATCGTATCTTTGTCAGGTATGCGGCTATATTACAAATGTACGAACAACTCTAACTAATCATATGCTCTTAAAACACAAAGGAAAGCGATTCATTTGTGATATTTGTGGAAAGAAGTATTTATCAAATAGTCATCTACGATATCATATGTTGATACACAAAAATGAGCGCTTATATCTTTGTACGGTCTGTGGAAAAGGTTTCAATTACGCAAGCTCCCTAGACTACCACATGAGAATTCATACTGGAGAAAAGAAGTATAAATGTTCTTACTGTGACAGAGCGTTCTCCATGAGATGTGGTTTAAATAGACATTTGAGGACGCACACAGGTTTAAGACCGTACAAATGTTCATTTTGTGATAAGGCTTTTCGATCAAAAGGTGAAGTTAATTGTCATGAAATGACTCATACTGGTTTCCGACCATACCATTGTAAATTATGTGGAAAGGGATTTACGAAGACTCATAATTTGAAAATTCACATGCTCGGACATTCTGGACCGTTTTTATGTGAGGTTTGTCAACGCGGATTTACAGAAACGATTTATTTAAAATTGCACATGAAAGTAACACATGGGTTGTGTGATTATAATGTAAATGGTAGTCAAATCATTCTTGTTCAAGAGGGTGGGCCTGAATTTCAGGATTTAAATGAGGCTCTTATCATTACTACTGATTAATTGTTAACTATGTTCTAAAATATAATATACATTTGGAACACCTTGGATATATTTTTCGATAGAAAATTAAACAATTTGAAATAATTGAAGCTAGTACTTCTGAAATAATTCATAGATTGTGTTTGTTGCAATTCTACTTTCAACGATTTTGTTTTCAACAAACGAATATAGAAAATTCATTAATTAAAAAAAAATCTAGAAATCACAATGCAAATTATTTATTCTGTACTTTACTATATTTTTATAACTTAAACACAAACTTAATGCAAGTTTGGGTTACCTCGACTTAACAACCACACACATGCATACATGTATAAATATATTTTCTTCCAATCTACATTGTATTTCATTCAAACTCTATTGAGTTAGGAATTATGTTGTTAGAAATTGTGAATACTCCAAAACTGATGTAAAGTGAAAGGTTTTAAACAGAACTATTACACATTTGTATGAATTTGCATTGCCCTCTAAAGTCAAACTAAGTGTAAATACCCGTACTACAGAAGGCTTTGCAATGTCAATTTTAATTGAAATAATATTTACTATGCTAGAAAAATGCCTTGGCGTTTGTACATAGTATCGAAATAAGTACGACCTATATCTTACAAACAATCGGGGGGTCTATTCTCGAGATCGGTCGAATGTTCGATGTAATCGTCTTGCGATTGTTTCGTTCGAATTCTGGAGTTCAAATGGGTGGTCGAACAATGACATCGCATACCTTACCACAAGATTAAAATTAAAATAAATAATCATTATCTTTATTCGTAAGAAAGTGATTATCCTTGAATTTTCTGTAATTAGTGGACGTTAGACAGTATTTTTATTAAAATAAATTTCTGATTTCATTGAATTTATTCCTGACTTCATATCAACGTTAATCAGCTATGAGTGAAATATATATATTATTTCCAACAAAAATTGTATTGTTTTAATTCAATAGCAAACAGCATACTCGGCAGGGGTTGACCGCCTCTATTGCATGACAGAAAAGGTGTCTTATTTCGGTACAATTATCACAGCTACCTACATTTATTCATATACGTTGTATCTCGATTACATAAGAAAAATGCTACCGGCTTTTGGCGAGTTTTAATAAGATTTATTATTTAAAGCATATGTGGGCAACCACCGGCCCGCGAGACATTTTGAAAACCCCAATTAAAAAAATATATTACAATACTTACTCATACTCGCTCCAAATGAGGCAGATCGAGTGATATGGGGTTTAAACGCGGCCCGCGAACGTATTTGCACACTAAAGTTTGTCCCGCAACATTTCAAAGGTTGCCTATAGTTGATTTAAAGTAATACCAATATAACACCACTGTGTGTGGAAGGAAAAACATTGTTATCTAAGAGATTTTATTTTCCCGTTAATATTAATAAATAATTAATAAACATTATACTCGAATCATAATATTCCTTAAAATAAATATCTTCTCAAAAAAATATTCTCTATTAGTGTATCTATCGACGTAGTTAATCGATACAAACTGTTAATGGCATTTTGATTCAAAGATGCTGGAATTTTTTCTACTGCGGTAGCTATTTGGGTATTTATTTCAGTAAGTTTTAGAAATTTTTCATTTAAAAATACAGCATTCTGATTGGTTAGCGCCTTTCAATGAATAGAATCGTAAGAGCCAAACTATGGTCGGCATCTAGCGAAAATCGCTTGTTGAAGGGTTCGTATCGAACACTCGATGTGATATTTCAAGAATACGGGTGTGTTACGCTATTCGATATGGACCATGCGAACGAATCGCACTACGACCATTCCACAGATCATTCGCTCGAAGGATACGAAAATAGTTTCCCGGAGGTGGTCCTGAAACAATTTGACTCCAACTATATATATGGCTTTTGTGTTTGTTTTGTTTTTCTTTGAGATTGTTTTATCAATACATTTCTAATGCAGAATAATGTAATATATAGTAAAGATTTTCTAAATTTCGTTGCACGTCATTACTGACATCATAAGCATTTAAATCTGTTGCTATTTCATTAAAATTAAAATTCAATTATAAGCGAATTGGCAACACCGAACAAGAGGACGTCATAATTTTAATTATGTAGAACAGAAAGTCTGTACTATAGGTGAGAAAAAAATTGATCAGTCGGTAACACGGTTGACAATGAGAATCCACGTGCTCTCGAAATGCTGCGTTCCGCATAATTAATAAATTTGTGTGAGTGGAGTTTACTGCTTTACCTGTGATTTTTTTTTTCATTCTGCTTAATGGACGTAACGCCCAACAGTTTTGTGTCTATTTTCTCTTAATTTTATTTACGATATATATTTACGACTTCCGTCGTACGAGAAATTTCGAAGATTATAAGTAAAATTTCGGAATAATGCATATTCATATAATGTAATATATTAAACGTCTTTTAAGAACGAAATTTTGAAATATTTATTTATATAAAGAAATAGTTTACGAAAAGCGATATACATAATAAACGATGGTAAAATTTACGTCTTCTCTGCAAGTGTTCTTGTTTTTTTTTAACGAAAAATTGTGAATAATTAGTTATATACCCAAAGTAGATATCTGTAAAACTTTTGAACTGTACAGATTGAATATCTGTGTTTCAAATTTCATAAAGAGGGAGTACTAACGGTACTTTGCCTCCAACTTCTAACATTAACCAAAATAAAAAATAACGGCGTACACCAAACACTGACGAGAAAGTATCTGGAATAGGCGAATTAGTAAAATTTTAGAAAAAATTCATTGGTAAACAATAGACAATAATTCACATCATTACAATATATACAATTTTAATGTACTGTATTTATACTTCCTTTGTTCTTGTAAATATATTCATTCTGTAAACTGTATAAGTATCTTGTAAACGACTCACAGTAGTAGCATATAATAAATCTAATAAATTAACAATTTGCGAACTTTGCAACGCCCTAGAGGTGAACCTTTTCTACCGGCACTACTAGGTACTCTATTATTTACCCTGTTATTAAAGAATGTTGTTTAGTAATTTATTATGTTCATATATTTTTCGCGTTATTGCTTTATTTTTTTTTTTATTTTAAATAAACTTAAGGATACCTCCGAGCATTTTCTTCTGATTTTTTTATTGGTTATTGCAGTATATGTTAAGTAAGCATATATATATATATACTTGGTTGCATATGTAGTTCTATGATTATGTCAACTGTATACTCAATAGTCAGTATCTGACCATAGACAACATATAATAGAGATAAGAAGGAGCAAATATAAATCTACGTCCTTTATTGTACTTGCGACAACGCGTTGGACTCACGAGCTACTAAAGAGCGGGAACTCAAAATGCAGATTTAAATGATTCATATCATAAGTATTGCTACAATACAGGAGTAGCTGTCGCCTTTCACGAAAAAGGCACATGTTCATGTGGCTTTTTTGTACAAGAACAAAAGCTATCCAGAATTAAACATAAAATCAGTTAGTATTATCTAATATATGCGGCAAAACATTGTAAATAAAAATCAGTTTTCAAAAGAAACATTATTTAGAAAACGTCTACTATACAACACATATAAATATGACATATTTGACATCGATTGATTTAGCATATTTGACAATATATATTATGGTAAATCTTTAATTTTTCCTATTGCCTTTTTAAGTTGGCATATTTCGTGTACTTAGAGTAAGCCAATTTTTTAACCGACTCTTTAAAATTTGTCGGACAATGTAGAGCTTTCAATATTTTGTTAATATTGCAAATGTACGTATGAATATAAAAAATAATGCACGTTTCAATAATAATGTCTTTTAAATTGTGTGATTTGTACGTGAATAAACAATGAATATTTTTCACCACATATTGTTTTAAATTACGTTTAACGTTTGGCAAATGACAAACATTTCCAATGTTCAAACCTATTATGCAGATTATTTTTGAAAATAATTGAAAAAACATTGTAGTTGGTCGATACATTGACTTGACATTGTAGGATTTAGTGTTTATCACATTGTGCTGCAATGCAACGGTTGTCGGGTTCCGGCGTGTCACTAGGTTTTTGTCCCTGATGTTTTGCGAACAACTGCGATTAGCATTTGCATAGGGACAATCGTTACAACTATTACAACCTTTAATTCATTTTAAAATGTTTCGGACAACATATCCTGCAATATACTCATGAGTACGTTTCACCATAGAATTATCATCCATTAGCAAAGGAGACAGATGCACTGGTGGTGTGGTTATAGTAAGAGAGATTGGTTTTGGTGAAGCTGGTTTTTGAAGGAGAAATTCTTTTAAATTCATGAGGGCACCTTCGGCAGATGTAAAATAGGAATGCTAAACGGTTTTAGTCCCGCTTTTGTTTCGATCTTGCACATGTCATCGAAATGCTTGTGACAAATTTGGTAGTTCCCCAATGTTTTAGCATCCTTCATAAATAAATTGTCACTGCCAATTCTTGAGAACCAGATTTGACATAGCTAAAGGAAAAAAGTAGATAATCAATGAGAAAAATTTTCGGTAAATATTTACTGCTTACCTTAGAATCTGCTATGGGGATGCGGTGAAATTTCACATTTTTGCCTCTTTCTCGGCAAAACTTGACACAACACCCAATTATATACCATATTTGTGTATACTTAAAGAATACATTTAAAATTTGCAAACACAATAGGATAACAACCAAACAACCTAACCATAACCTAATCAAAAGAGATTTGTTTGTTTAGATGTATAGATATAATTATACAGTACCGCTGTTGCGGTGGAGTCACGAACTACGACCGCAAACGAGGACGAGGAGAAATAAATAAACTGAATAGAAATAAACCTAACTAACTCCAAAGTTTTAGTTGACAATCGAATGAAAAAATACTCATCTTCTAAACTGCAACACTAACAAGGCACTAATAGCATGGTTAGATTTTCAACAGGCTGGTTGCTACTACTACGCTTGTGCAAACTAAGTAGCAATTGTCAATCGCTTTTGTATGTAATTTCAATTCTAAGCCGTCTTTCGCAGATATCGAAGTTGTTATACAGCGTGTCTAGTTTAATATTCATATTTTCATACAGTAATTTCTGTTTTTAACACCACTCTTTATTTTCGTCATTTTCTATAAATTCAATTCACAAAATAAAATATGCATCTGTAATAAATATAAAACATAAATGAAATACTCCCGTGCGTCTCCCAATGCGCTATCCTAACCGAAAATTATTATTTACTTTGACACCCACAATAGTCTTCAATCGATTGAAGATTTAAAATGTCAAAAATACAGTGCCGGTCTAGCTGTAATGGAATTTTTTAAAGTTTGTATCCTGTAGAACAAAGAGCCGTAATAAAATACCTCCCGAAAAGGGTATGACGCCAACTCAAATTCATAAAGACATTATGGTAACTATTAGTGAGTCTGCAGTTTCTTATGGTATACTCAAACATTAGTGTCGAGATTTTAAATATGGAAAAACACCTGTGAAAACCAACATGCCGGTGGTCCTTCGATAACCGTAACAACAGGCAAAAACATTAAAAAGGTACATGATATAGTACTTCAAGACCGACGAGCACACCATACTGACTAAACAATTAGAAATGAAAAAGATGAGTGCCAGATGGGTTCTCTGAATGTTAACCATTGATCAAAAAAGAAATCGGGTGTTGATTTGTAAGCGTCTTTTGGAAAGGTACCAAGCAAACAAAAAGAACTTTCTTAGTCGGTATGTGACCGCAGATGAGTTATGGGTCCACCACTATGATCGCGAGACCAAAGTGCAAAGTAGAGAGTGGAAATATCATGGTTCTCCTCCACGCAAATTTAAGGTCGTACCCTCTGCTCAAAAGGTTTCGTTATCTGTGTTCTGAGACGCTTAAGGAATCATCCTGACTGACTATTTGCAAAAGGGGCAAATCATTGCAGGGGTCTATTATGCACAATTGATTTCTAAATTGCCAGACACTATTAAAGAGAAACGTCGAGGAAAGTTAAAGCATGATGTGATGTTCCATCAGAATAATGCTCTCAGTCATACATCTGTGGCTGCTATACACCAAGCAGGCTTTGAATTAGTGGTCAAATTAAAAGAAATCTTACATGCAGCAAAATTTGTCAGTAATTGTGAAGTGATGCAAGCTGTAGGGAGGTGGTTTGCAGAGGCCGGACAAGAATTTTTCCTGAAAGTTGTTGAGATGTTGGAGCACCGATGGACGCCGATGCACTAGTGTAGAAAAATAAAAAATATAATACCACTGTAATTTTACTGTAAGGGGGTCAGGGGTACAGTATACAGATCCACCTTCGTATTTACATAAGAGTAAAGAAAAATTATTTTCTGTTGTATAATAACCAAAAAATGGTTTATTTAGTATTTTGTGCTTTAATGGTCAGAAGATTGTGGACGTTGCTACGTTTTGATTTTAACCAAAATTATTAGAACATTTTTTTTAGTTCGTGTTTTGGTCGCTTACGTTCCTTTTTATTATTATTGCACTATACAATAAATTATTATTAACTGTAAGGCCTTAATCTTAATGCATATTCTTTTATCAATTTTAATGCACACTGGCCTAGAGAGGTATAGATACGATTACTTTAAAGTTAATTTGCTTTGAACTGAGATATTATTCGCTCCTTGTTTTACTAAAATGTATGTTATACATATGTACATACATATCTTAACCTCTATACCGAAAATGTATTCAATATTTCTGTAGTATTACTGTGCTATGCTTTACTGCTCGCTGTACGTTACAATTGACAGAAAAGTATATATACATTGACATTGATCATATCATACAAGTTTAAGGGGTAACTAGATATTTTGTTTAAATATCACCGCCAAACTTTGTAATACCTATATTTACCTGCAGATGTCGCGTATATAGATTTTAATTTTCATTGTTTTTACTGACTGACTGGTGAGCTGAGTAACTAGCTGGTGTAACTGACCATTATTTTTGTACATATTACATACTTTTCCTGTAATAGATCTATTTTACCGAATCGTTGTATTTTCTTTAAATGTCTACGACTGACAATAATATACTTAGTTTGTTTTTAATCGTCACCTTTCGTCAGCTACGGAAAGATTATAAAAACGTGTTTAAAATAATACCTATATGTGGAATGTCTAGTATTACCTGTGTACGGTGTCAATAAACTCTTGGAAAGGTGCGCCTTGCATAAATCGCGTTGTGAAAGTGAAAATTAAAATTACTTAATATATAACGTGTGTTTTCTTGAGATATCATACCGTGTTTCTACTTTAAATTTCATCTTAATCACCTTCAATGAACGAAGGATATATTAATATTAGCAGGTATTTTGCGACGTGTATAACGGTAAGTTTTAAGTATTGTAAAACCTACACTTTACAATCTCAAACAATGTAGAATAGTTCTGTAATCAGAGTTGCATAAACATAATTTGAAATGATATTTAGATTTTGGACCAAAGTGAATATTATATTCAACCTCTATCATTTGTGTGTATGTCTGTAAGCCTGTACGTAATACACAGTCATTCACCTAAAATATATTCGTCTCTCTTACTCTATCAACTATAATCGAGTGACAGGTACTTGAATGTACTGTGTATATGACTTGAAGGTCGTACTTCTGAATGGTCACGTGAGTCGTGTTCGTACCTCCTTTTACACGTGATAATTTTGAATATGGAAGTGAGATAGACAGAATATTAGAAGTAATGTTGCCAAATAATCATAATATAGTACACAAAATTTTTAATTGAAATTATATTTAAGATTAGTTTTTGAGTCTGGATCAAGAGGGTTTATTTTAAATTTCGTCGTTATTTACGCTTGTTAATTGGAAAATATATATTGCAGTTAATGACGTACATATATACATATAATACATGTTGATTGACAACGAATGTCTGAGAATAATTTTTGTTAAATATTTACTTTTTTTCGTGCAAATTTTTTTAAAAGTAAAATTTTAACAAATACAACTTTTTAAAGGGCGTCAACGTTCTCAGTTTTAATCATATTTTTAGCTTAACATCAATGCTATACTATATTTAATGTAGTTATGCTATAACGTAGCAATAGCATATGTTCGATATTTTGGATTAAGGTTGCTAATGTTTTTGTGACTATTCTACTGATTGAGATACTTAAAAAAGTATTTGACATATTTATTATTTTGCAGATTTACTTGAGTGTCGCAAAATGAGGATTTTTAAGAACAAACTAGTATTTCTTTGTAAGGCCAACGCCAAGTATAAATAAGCATTTTTTATAACTAAACAAAAAAGTTACAAGATAGTGGTCCTTCTTCACTTCTTTACATCATGCATGCAAATCTTACTATCTACATTCTGCACAACGCTAGTGAGCTATTTCAGTATTGTTAAATTATGTCGAATATATAATTATTCAATTATGTGTTTAAATTATAACGAACAATATTTAACGCGGTGTTGTTTAAGCTATATAGAATATTACTAAAATCATCACTCAGTTTGTTACCATGATAATAACGTGTAAACCATGGGATTAAAATGCATTAATTTTTAAAGTATTTTTATATGTTAGATAACTTATAAGGTAAAATCTGGTTAATTCACAATATTTATGCACTTCATGTTCTAGTCAAATAACTTTAAATTGTTATAATGCAATCTGGTTATTACATATCTTATTGCTGCAATTATTTTCCTCTACATAAGTTTTCTCATAATTGGACCGTATAGCATGTAATTCTTGGCAAGAAGTCAGTTGCGTAAGATTTCCCAACGCGGTCTGTAATTATCAACTGGTAGCTGATCAGAAAGTTTGAAACACATAAACTTTAAGTCGCGTACAATTTTGAATCCTCTTGAAAAGCCGATAGTATACATTCTACTACACTACTTGATCATCATACCAGTCTGTTTTTGGAGTAAATATTAACTGGTTACTTCAATTTATACAAATATATTTATATATAAGACTTATATTGTTATCGTATATGTTATAAAACTATATTTTATAGCAGGCACAAAAATGTGCTTAAAATCTGGATAGAAAAAATAATATTTGTTGTGTTTAATCTGCTAATTCTGACAGCACCAACATTTGCATATCACCAAGTAGATGATCGTTAAGATGATCGCATCAAAAATCGTCATTTAATAAAGATTTATTACGTTTCTTTCATTAAAAATTCATTACGAAATTATTCATTTGTTCAGCGTTACAAATTCCCGTATAATTATTGACAACACTAACGTATAATGTAAATGTTAGGTTATAGTTATAGTATTATATGCCTCTGCCAACGTCTAATATTTTGTTGTACTAGCAACTATTAAAGTATAGAAAATACTAAACATTTTTTTTGGTTATATAGCAATATAACATATATATATATATATATACGCTATAGGTTAATATAGCAAAAATATGTAATTTTCTTTACTTTTGATGTAAATATATCTTAAATGTAATTTAAAAAATAATGATGTGTGTTTTGCACAATAGCTTTGTACTTATTGGCAAATTATATGAATTTTAATTACCGGTGGGTGTGGAGTTAAAAATAGATTTCGGCAATAGAAAATCTATCTCAGTTCGCTACATTTAACTAAAGTACAGTAGGTACTGAATTATTTTTTTCGTAGTGTTTGCCGCTGTTTATTTACGATTTTTGTACACTAAGCTATTCCCTAGGGAAAGTGAGACTCCGCCAGAGAAGTTTAAAAATGTAAATATTTTTCTAACAATTTTTATAAACAATTAAAGTTGAGTATCCTATTCGTTTATGGAATAGGTAAAGAATTATTTTTTTTGTAGTGTTCGCCACGTCTTATTTGCGATTTTTTGCACACCGAGCTATTGCCAAAGGAAAGGGGAGTCTGCCAGAAAAGTTTAAAGATGTAATCTATTGGCAAATAGGATAACCAACTTTAGTTGTTTATAAAAATTGGTAGGAAAATGTTTACATTTTCAAACACTTCTGACGGATTGTTTTCTGTCTTTGCAATAGCCTAGTATGCAAAAATCGCGAATAAAATGTGGCGACGACTACAGCAATAAATGATTCTTAACCTCTTGTATTAGAGAATCGGATACCCAACATTAATTGTTTGTAGAAATTGTTACAAAAATGTTTACATTCTAAAACTTTTCTGACGGGTTCCATTCTCCATATGCAGTAGTTTAGTTTGCAGAAATCGCAAATAAAGCGAGGCGAATACGACGAAAAAAAATAATTCTTTACCTATTCTCTTAACGAATAAGACAACCAATTTTAATTGTTTGTAGAAATTGTTACAAAAATGTTTACATTTTAAGATGTCTCCAACGGGTTACTCTCTCCCTCTGCATTAGCTCAGTGTGCAAAAATCGCGAATGAAATGTGGCAAACACGACGAAAAATAATAATTCTTTACCTATTATAGTTGGGGATAGGATATCCCAATTTGATTGTGTATAAAATTTGTTACAAAAATGTTTACATTTTCAAACTTTTCTGACGGTTTCTCTTCTACCTCTGCAACAGCCCTGAGTGCAGAAATTGCAAATAAAACATTGCGAACACTACGAAAAAAATAATTCTTTACCTATACCATAAACGAATAGGGTGCTCAACTTGATTTATTTATAAAAATTGCTATAAAAATGTTTACATTTTTTAAGTTTTCTAGCGAGCTCCCTTCTCCCTTGGCAATAGCCCAGTGTGCAAAAATCGCAAATAAAACGGAGAACACTACGAAAAAAATTCTTTACCTATTTGAGCGAATAGGACATCCAACTTTAATTGTTTATAAAAATTATTACAAAAATGTTGTTTACATTTTTAAACTCTTCTGTCAAGCTCTCCTCTCCCTTAGCAAGAGTTCGGAGTCCAAAAATCGTAAATAAAACGTGGCGAACACCTCGAAAAAAAGTAATTCGGTTCCTACTGTATTAGCGGATGGGATGCCCAGCTCAAATTGTTTATAAAACTATTTACATTTTTAAACTTTTCCGTCGGACTTCCCTTTTCCTTGACAGTAGCTCAGTGTGCAAAAATCGCAAATAAACCGCGGTAAACACTACGAAAAAAATAATTCAGTACCTACTGTACTAGCGGATGGGATACCCAGGTCTAATTCTTTATAAAATTTGTTACAAAAATATTTACATTTTAAAACTTTTCCTGGGGTTTGCTTTCTATATTTGCAATGCCTCAGTGTGCAAAAATCGTGGAATTAAATGTGGCGAACACTACAGAAATTGGTGATTCTTTATCTATTGTGTTAGTAGATAGGATGGCTAATTTAATTGTTTATAAAAATTGTTGTAAACATGTTTACAACTTGAAACTTTTCCGAGTTATCTCCGACATCGGTAATAACCCAGAGTTTAAAAATCACGAGTTACATGTAGGGAACTGAGATAGATTTTCTATTGCTGAAATCTAATTTCACACCGGTGTTTTAATTTTAATGAAATGGCAATAGATTTAAATGCTTATGATGTCAATAATGATGTGCAAGGGTGCTTAGAAAATCTCTACTATGGCTGCCAAAACTTAGACCATAGAAATGTAAACTGATTTATTTTAGTTTTTTCTATACATACATATTATTCAAACATAATTTATACAAAATTAGTTTATCACAAGTATCAATAACCTATACGGAAAAAACTTAAAAAACTAGTAAAACTTATCAAAATATCTTAATAATCATGCAAGGAGCCAACTATTTGAAATCACCTTCGTATTAGAAATTTGGCGACATTTAGTACTATTATCATAAGAGCAATACTTCGCAGCCTGGATAACTCTATAGAAAGTACACACAAGTTATTAATCGTTTGCATGATATCAAAGTAAGCCAATTTGTATACATGTAATCCTATCGCAGGAATATTGAGTTGTGAAAGAATGAAAAGCGGTGAATTGACATAATATTATTGCTTTATGATTGAAATTTACATTAGAATTTCGAATTAAATCCACTATGTAAACGACTTCCTATTTGTTTCCAATAAAGTTTCATTTAATATGGCTCTGCAGATTTTATGAGGGCTATTTGACGACAGAGTGAGTTTCCAAAAGTTGACAACAATTTTGCTGTGACGAGTATATTGACTTGAACCACGTCTTAGAAGCGTACTGTCAAAATTTCCCCTAAATCATCCAGATGTAATCTTTTGAAGAAACTTATTTGTGATAATACGGAAAAGGGAATTTCATGTGTTGATTATATAATATGTTTTTTACGTGGAAAAACTATAGTTACATAAATATTATAGTACATCTTCTCCTTTTCATTGAGTGGTTCAATGCTTTCAGAAGTGGTCGTATGATGCTGAGCATTGGAGGCCGTCATTTACAGTAACTACCAGAAATTATTAATGAAGTATTTGGTATCGTAAAGACCAACGGAGAAATAAAAGTACGCGAGATAGCTAGTGTCGTAAACATCTAAGCGAAATAGCTGCTTTTTTTTGTTTGCTATTGACCAAATGCGAATTTGTGTTACAATTTCAAATGACTGTATAGCCAAATTCAAAGAAAATCTAAGAGAATTTTATCGTCGATATGTCGTATGTAAGTTTGTCGAATTAGGATATGAATTGCTGGCTCATCTTGCTTCGAATGATTTTTTTCTTATTCCAAAACTTGAAAAATGACTTCCTGGAAAAAACTTCGAGACAAATGAGAAGCCAAAATGAACGCTTATTTTAATAACTTTCCGAAAGATTACTTTTTATATGGCTAAATCCATAGAATGTGATGGGGATTTTGTTTGAAAATAAACTATGTATATCTTTTACCCTAAAACAAGCATTTCTTCGAAAAACCAATCTGCCGTCAAACCGCCCTCCTATTTACACCACTCAACCTTCGGCAACACAATAAAAATCAGGAGCAGGTAAATTATTATCACATTTAGTTATTAAGTTAGTCTTGGTAAAAATCATAACATCCCCAAAGAAATATCGAGAGTAACGAGTGTAACGTAATTTCTCAAAAAGTGAATATTACACGCGGGCTTTGCATCGCCTCACAATTTCAAAATTAAATCCGGTTTTGAAGGAATATTATTAATAAAGACTGGTGACTCCTGAAGACCGCCCAGCAGATTATTAATAGTATTTAGTACTTCCTTCAGTATAGTATATCTGCTTACGCAACAATTGCTAATTACTTTTATAATTACATAATTATTATTAATTATATATACGAATTTCGTTGTATTTTCAAAGTTTTTGTTTAATTTTTGGATTTCCAGCCGATTTTTGTTTGTAGAAACTTGTTTTGTTAGTTTATGTCGCAGAAAATAATAGTGATAATTATAAATAAAGTGCACAAATGTGCAAACATAGAATATCAATACTTGCTTGGTGTGTAAGTGTTTAAAACAATTATAACAAAATATAATACTTATTTATTATTAATCATTTATTGCACGTCAGTAGTAAATGCTCCAGTTCGTGCGCTTTCATTGTATGTAATACATCTTCAACGTGATATCACTGTCCACCACTCGTTGCACTTGCTTTTCGCTGAGAACGTAAGCGCAGAATAGAATACAATCTTTGTTAGAGGACTTCTGTCGATTCGTTGGGTTTTCATAAAACGAAGAATGCGGCATAACAACTTAACAATAAATCAACGTTACGTGTATAAAATTGTATTTTACCACCGAATGCACCCAAATAATGTTTTAAAGAGTTATAAAAAGAAACTTGTTACAAATGTTTTTAAATTTGCCGCCATAAATATGACAAGTGATAGGTAAAGTTGATAGAGTGACCGTCGTAGCGTAGAGTATATATATACCGTTGTTGTGCCGTAGTTGTATTATTCAGTATTGTTTGTTAACTTAAATAAAACATATATATAATAAGTTATTGTTATCTATTACTATATGCATACACAGTCTGACAATTAAATAACGAAATCTTTAGATACAGAATGAAATACACATACATATTATTGTTGAATATTTGTTTCATTCGAAATATGTTCCTGTGTGCCATAAGAACAGTTGTTTCGTGCTGGATATTCGGGCCTAGCTCGAACAATTCGCAACCACAAATGATGCAAAGCTCCTAGATAGTATTCTCCATTAACTGTTTCACTTTTGGGAACAAAATCCTTGTGGATAATACCTTTTGAATAATAGAAAGTAATCAGTATTGTCTTGATTCTTGGCTTCTGAAGGCGGAATTTTTGTATTTTTGACTTCCATTGTGCAGATTGGCGTTAAAGCACCATGTCTCATCACCAGTTATGATAGAATCAAGAAACTCTGGGTCGTTTTCAGCAGTTTGAATGATGTCTCTACAATGCGCCACACGAGCTTTATTTTTTGATCATCATTCAAATGATGTAGAACAAAACCTTCTCACACCTTTCTTTTGCCCGAAAATATCTATGTAATTTAGCGGTGGGAGCAATGAATAGCTGTTAAAAACTTGGTTGCTCTGTTAAAAAATGTTGTAACCGATAACCCAAATGTGACAATATTAGTATGCAGAGTCTACATCTGAACCAATATGTGTTATAATGAGGTTTTTACCTTTTCCAGTGGGCTTTTTAAACCAGCGGACAAACCTTCCACAAAAGCTTACCGAGGAGTTAGAACATTCATATCTGTCCATACTTTTTATTTTCAATGCCCTTCATTTACCCAAGTCTCAGCTAACTAAATTATTTTTCGATTTTCTGCTCTGTAAGATCTAATAGCTGCTAAATATTTATATCGCCACCTGTTTATGTTATCATGTTCGTTTTTTTCCTGTATCTTTTCATGTACTTATTTTTTTACTATAAATATAACGGAGATTTGCTGACAAATCCGACAAAAAGAGATTTTTTGCGGCACTGTGGCATTTGTTAGTGTATGTCTTCCTTAACTTCAGCAGTTGCTTTGCTTCAGGAACTAAGGCATCTTACCAGAAATTGTTAAATAGTATACCATAGGTTGGATATATGGCGCTATATTGTTTGAAACAAAATTCTCATTACGATTTCCTAGACAAAATATTCTTATATATATATTTCAAAGCTGAGTGATTTTTATCTTGAAGCTCCTCAGAAAATTGGTGTTTGGTTCGCTATAAGTAGAAGAAGAATAATTGGTCCAATTTGTTGCAGTGGCACACTTAATACAGAAATATATCGATAAAAAATACTCGCGGCTTGCTGCTGTGATGCAGCGATACGACATGCAGCAGCTCAAAAAAAGCTTCACGCAACTGAGAGCGAAACATCGGCAGATTCATGCAATTACAACATGGTTTCAATCCGTAAACCTAAATTCTTTGAATGATACGAGAAGTGTTTGGTAATCGTTTAATTCTTACAATATGTGATTTTCTATTTTGGCTTTTACAAAAATACCAAGTATTCGTCCAGGATTATATAAATCTGCAAGAGTTATAGAGAAAATTGATGAAATTTAAAATAATCTGATACTGTAAAATATATTTTGTAGAATTAGAAGCAGGTGCATAAAATGCTTGGAGAAAGGTGGTAGACCGTTTCAGCATTCCTTTATACAACTATAACTTATTTTATTTATTTTATAATACATCTAAGGACTACATGAATGATTAATTTATATCAAGATTATTTTGTCATTTTTTATAGTAATTTGTTCATTGTTAATATGATAACCATACACTATTATTATTTCAAGATGAAAAAGGCTTTTGTTTCCATTAATTCGGCATTTTCTTTTCATCTATCACCAAAGGATGAACAGCTTACGAAGCAATGTATAACTTTTTCCATAGTAAGTTCTTTCATGAAGAGGTGTTTAATAAGAATTCTCTAATATATAAAAACGCTTCATTTTAAATTTACTAATTAATTATTATCGCACTCCATATCAGACATGGCTTCAAATTACCACGAATTATTTTGATTCCATATTGTTCTTAGCGCTCGTTATATAATACTTATGCAATAATGAGAACAATAATACACAACCTATACCACAAAACACCAATCTGACAATGGTAACAGTATAGTGATGAAAAATGTTGTTGATAAAAAGTGTTTTGTCTTTTTTTATCACATTGCAAGTGTAGCCCTCGTTTTGTGACATTATGAACATAGATGTTGGGGTTGTGTTACTTATCCATGGTTGTGATGAAAATATATTTTTGCCATTTTTTTAAATACGATTTTCGGTAAAAGCATGCTTATTTTTTGTATCACTAGATTCCTATATTCATACGCGGGTCCCATCGAGCTGGTTAATAGAAGCCATGCTAAGCATCCATATAAAAGATACTACTCATTGAAACAATGTGGTGTACCTCCATAGAGTACATCGGCAATGCGACGTATAAGCAGAATATGTACATAAACATTAAACGACCACACGGAGTCAAAATATCGATAATGTTGTATAGCAAGGTAGCAGTAATAGACCGCACAACCTTTGTAAATGTCTACTCTGCACCTATATGCTGTTGTGCGCCAATGGCCAAATCCTTTGTACTTTACAGCTGTCCAATTAAATGGTAGATGTCGTGGAGACGCGCGCTATATCGCTGTGCTCAAGCTCGAATTAATGATACCCGCCATAAGCCCAACAGGTAGTATGTGCTGAGTAGTAGTAGACGAGAAACGACAGTCGGTCGCACGTCGGTCTTGCGATCAAGTACAGATCGAGCCAGCCGTGTGATTAAGAAAATATAAGATCGGGGAAAGACCAACAAGTAATATCTTGATATTTACAAACGCATATCGATATACCTATTTCCTTAGCAGACTTTAATACAAAAGTGCCCTAGCTAACATAACAGAAGTGCACAAAAATATTTATTTTATTTTAGCTAACGGTATGTTTTTCGATCGGGAATTATTCCCGTAGTGTTAATAATACAATATAATATATACGTTCAACATTAAACTTGTGTACTGTGTAGTATTATCTATGTTGATGGTGGCATTGTACCTGGTTCAGCCGCGTGACCTTGGATTTGAGCACGTGACCAAGGGCCTTGACCTTATCCCCGCTAAAATCATGTAAGCACATTTGCTTGTATATTATTCATTTCCTTAATTTTTGTATTATTGCGGAAAACTTACCTTGGTACACAAGTACGTTTTCACAAATGCTCTTTTATAATTCTGTGTCTTTACCATTTTAACTTGCCGATGTCTCTTATCGCTTAATTATTAAGTCGTATTCTTTTAATAATGGGTCTTCTTCTCGACGACCTTTCGAGGACGAGTTATGTTTTATCTCATTCTCGTCGAATCGGCGTCCTTTTTCATAGCGGACCTAGGCGTGATGTTGGAGCCGTTGTTGCTCTGCTGTCGCTACATTATAGCAGCGCGTTGACTGGCTATTGAGATTTTTTAATGTGCGATCGCGCACCCATACGAATACGGTGTCTTGACCTGACAACTCCACCCAACTTCGTACATTCCAATATACACACCGATCGCTCAATGTAGCTACTAATTAGTTGTTAGATAGATACATAGTGTATTTTGTACCTGTGCAATATGCATACGTACATACATCACGTGCACGTATGTACAATCATCGGATTTAGAAATCCAGAAGTCATAAAATGCAAATTAGGGTATTATTCTAATGTTCAGGCACCGACTATTTGCAATTTCTATAATTCCAAACAAAGTAAATAAGACCTGGTTTGGTGTGTACATTGAAATTCTCTTTTCATGTGAAAAAATAATACGCAAAACGAAGACTCAAATATGAAATGTATGCATGTCTGTGTTTCTAGATTTTACTACGTAGTTATAATATGCAGGTAAATTGGTAGAGTGCATTGTTATTGTTTTACTCCGAAAATTGTAGCAAATATTTATGGCGGTAGATTTTATTAATATGGTATATAACTTTTCTGCTTATTAAATATTTATATTTACATTGCTGCTTTAGTCAACAGTTTGTTTCGCCTGTGTTATTTAAAAGAGTAAATACAAATACTTATAACATTTTGTAGTAAGAAATGAAATATGTTCATCTCAGAATTGTGCGTAATTCACATATGCATATATGCACGTATGCATTGTGAATCGTTTGCAGATATTTGTAGCAAAGTTAGTTTAATAAAGACACAATGCAATTTTAAAAACGGAAAAAAGGAGTATATTTTGGAATATAAGATTTTTTAATATAAACTAAATATTGCAAATATGTTGCATAAGAAAGTAAGCGGTAAGAGTTCCGTATAAGGGGCATCGAGTTAGGGATTTTAATAGATTCTAACGGAAAGCTCACGTTTTGCTGTGTTTAAAATGATCCTTACTTTTTTTTAGGAGGTAACTAAAAATCGATTAAAAAAGGGCTATGTCTAGGTTATATTTATTGGTATATGAGTCATAGTTTACGAAATTTAGGTTGGTACTTATTGTGTTTAGACTAAAGGGTACTACATAAATACAAAATCCTGAGCGGTAAAATTTGATTTGAATATTGGGGAATAATCTGTTTAATATAATCTAATATTTATTGTCCGATATTTTTATTTTTGTATACAACATAGGTAGACTAGTATGTTTTGAAGGTGTATTACATTATTGTGAAGTTCTCGTACTCTTTTTTCTATGGTAACTTTTTGTCCAAACACAATAAGTACCAACCTAAATTTCGTAAACTATAACTCATATACCAATAAATATAACCTAGAAATAGCCCTTTTTTAATCGATAGCAAAACGCGAGCTTTCCGTTAGAATTCATCAAAATCGCTAACTCGATGCCCCTTATACGGAACTATGTATAGCCAAATAAGGTTTAGGTAATATACTGTACAAATAAAAAATAAATTTTGTCTTCTGGGAAGGAAAAATAAAAAAAAACATTGTGAAAAGTAAATAATGTCATACAATCACAAACATAAATATATATTATACAAGAATACGCAAATAAAATCTTAAATTTTCTCTAAATAAATACAGTAGACCCTCGATTATGTGAACGATATCAGCCAAGCACTGTTCGCATTACTAAAAGTTTATATTAGCGAGCCTTATTTTGTTTATAAAGAAATTGAATAAAAGAAAATATGTATGTTTATGAAAAAGTAAATTATGAACAATGAATAACATAATATATATAATATTAAAAAATAAATTTTACATTATTTTGAAAAATAATGTCCTACTTTTGTTTGCGTAAATTTACGCTTGGTATTTTCTAATGCCATTGCCTG
The DNA here is from genome assembly GCA_023509865.1 of Trypoxylus dichotomus. Classification (NCBI taxonomy): domain Eukaryota; kingdom Metazoa; phylum Arthropoda; class Insecta; order Coleoptera; family Scarabaeidae; genus Trypoxylus; species Trypoxylus dichotomus. The sequence goes on from CM042079.1 coordinate 32,893,428, forward strand.
TAGTTTACGGAGTACTAAACTATCGGAATATAATATATCTTTTTCTTCAGCCCAATCTAACGCTTGATTAAAAATTCCTACAGCTTGCGCGTCATTCACTATATTTTTTATTTCAATCGGAGGGTCGTCATCTTCACTCACGCCATCTTCCTCTTCATGTGCATCATCCATCTCTTTATCGTCATTCCATAAACTAACATCGGTAATTGTGCAAACAATATCGGGATTTATTGCTCTTAATAATATGAGAACGTCCGATGATGCACTGTCAATAACTTCAGCATCAAAAACAAGATGGTTTTAACATCTTTTTCAAAATAATTCTTTTTAAAGCAAATCATGAAGGCGTATTTAACAAACATTTTATGTATTATACGCTGGCCTTCTACGTAGAATATGCATTTGCCTTCAATGACACAATAGACCTCTACCTGTCGCAATCGATCTGTTTTCTCTTTTCAACTGATATAAAATGGTATAAAGGAAAGCAATGGAAAAAAAGTAAACGCAATCTTACATTTCAGTAAATTCCAACATATTTTGTCGAACTTGAAATTCGTCGATCTTAAATTAAATATTTTATTTTTCTCTAGTATTTTTTAGTGAATTGATCATTTCCTAAATGAATGATGCTACACTGCATCTATAAGTACGAAACATATTTTCAGCATATACATGGCTTAACTGTAATTTACCGATTATTCATCAAAGTGTTTTCTTAAAGGTTAAAAGTTTTGGATAACCATTCCTCGTTATCATACTAAAAATTGCACCAAGAGAGGAAAATGTATTCATCTAATAAAACCCATTTAGTTACAAAAACATTGTTAAGCTAACTATTTTTTGGTGAATTAAAAAAAAAATGCTTGTATCAATTGTTGTTTATTTGATAATTGTGATATTTGTAAGTAGAATTTTTAACATATTTTAACTGAAATGATAAAAAAAAATAGTAATACGACTGTGAAACGATAAATTGGGGATTGCATTTAAAGAAAATTGAAACGTTATCGTCTATTAACCGAAAAATGTTCATCAAATTCATTCATATATACACCACCGCTCATAATAGAATCGATATTTTCAATTTTAACAAAACATTTTAAAAGAAATACTTTTATTCATGTAATAATTCTATAAACATGTACACAATTTACTAATTAAAAAAAACAAGTTGATAAATAATGAAACTGGAATATTACTTTTTAAAATCGTGAAATAATTACCTACAGCTCTACAGGTATAGATATTTTAAGTAATATACGGGTAGAAATTTTATGACACTATAAATGAAACCGAAATTCTAAGAATTAGCTGAGTTCCTGCAGAGATGGTATTTACCCCATAAAGTTTGCATAAATTACATTAACAGTGAATTTAGTTTATCATTAGGTACCATTGGGTGCAGTTCCATATTGTCATTTCTTTGCGTTAGTAAATAATTTAATTCCTGTGTAAAAATGTCTGGCGGAAAACCGCGTAGTGTTGAAACACGATCAACAATATTAACGCTACAGCAAGAAGGATACGGAATATTTCCGGGCGGGAATGTAAAAAAATCCACAGTAAATTTAACTATTCGCCGCTTCGAACAAACTGGTATACTTGTTAGCGAAATAAAATTGCTTAGTAACAGAAATAGACGATTAACGGCTCCTGCAATTATAGCAGAACAATAAAGAAAGATTATGGGTTCCACTCTTGTATGGCGTTGTTTTTTATTAAGTGGAACGGAGACCTTGAGAAAATTGATGGAGTAATAAGGAGGAGAATTATCCCGAGATAGAAGAAAATGCTCTACCATCTGGATTGCACTTAATAGGCAACAATATTGAGTTGATGCACGATAACGATCCGCAGCATACGTCGTTATTACGCAAACAAAATCTCGCTAATGCAGAGAATGAAGGAATATTTGAAATAATGATTTGACCTGCCAAGAGTCCGGATCTTAATTCGATAGAGTTTCTATGGGACGAACTGGACAGACAAATAAGAAGAGAATGTCCAATGCCCAAAATCCATCTCTGGACGGTATTGGAGAGGGAGTGCAATAATGTTCCTCAAGATACACTGACGAAATTGGTCTAAAGTATACCACGAATTATGTGAGCAATTATTAAATCAAGAGGTGGATTTTTCGATGAGAAAAAATATCACTTACTTTGTTTTCTGATGTTTGTTATCACTTTTTCTTTTGTGTACGCATGTACAATAAGTGGTAGTTGAATAAATATTTTTCTTATAACTGTTTCGTTTAAAGTTTTGGAGCAAGCGTCAAATTTTGCATGAAATAGGAAGTGTCCACACTATTATGAGCGGAAGTGTACTCGATATATTTTTAAATATTTTTTGACGTATAACACTAAATCATGAAGCATACACCTTTTTTAATCAAGGTCTGCTATTACGTTATCCTCCCTCCTGAAAGCATTCAATAGTTATATATAATATTTTTTATACACAAATTTCGTTTTGTAATACTATGGTAGGCACGTACAATTATTGAGAGTTTGATCATCTATCTACTTAGTGATTGCCCGAACTGCAGCCTGCTCTCCAAGTTGAAGTCCTCGAGAGAGAAAAAAATGAGTTGATAAGGTGAAGTGCATATTTGAAAAATAATCTAACGACATAAACATTTATTTATGATGTTTTGTTAAGAATGCAACCATATCACATTATCCTCATATATTTCGTTTGTCGTTACTTCTATTTTTTAAGTTAGCTAGTTCTGACCTCCAAAACTACATGAACTGTTACATGTGAAAGCGATTTCAAAAAATATCTTACAACATTTTAAGCCCGGGCATTGAAGCTAATGTATGGCTAATAAAAGTAAATGTTATAGTGGATCATGATCATATGATTTAATTTAAAATTATGACTGCATGTATGCGTTAGAAAAGGTAAACATTTCCACAAATATACAGCTAAATACTTTAAATATTCAAAAAGTACTTTTTCTTGAAATGTAATGACAAGCCACATTTTTATGAAGTAGGAAAGTTAAGCACTGAATTATGTAACAAACGGTTTAAACATTTGTTTGAAGCATACTCAAGTGCAAAGATTTTTGATTTTTTTTGCATTGTTGTATTTTTGTATGATCCATTTCTGGCGATTTATGGAATTATTAAAAGTCACGTGGTCGTTTAGATAAATTATCGTCATATCATATTATAATATTAGAAGAAACTATTAATTCCCAAGAAATGCTGTTCTAAAAGTGTCACTACGAGTTTACTGAAGCAAGAACCGTTTTGGATATAGATTTTTGGACTACCCATTGTTCTACCTCTTTAAGGCAATAATGGTAATGAACGTCCTTCAGCTCGAGAACCTATAACTCGTACTGCTCATTTTCTGAGTGGCATTCTTTGTTTTAAATGCAGATTTTACTGCCGCACTTTGTAGTTATTTAAATGCTAAACTTAAACGTTTCAGAACGTTTTAGAACATTCTGTTAAATATGTATCTTCTACCAACGAGGTCAATCTATGTCTCCTTCAAAAAAGAACAACGTTAACGGTAATTATGATTTTCATATTCAATGTAGTATCGAGGCTAACACTAGATACTTAGACGATGCCAAATTACCAACCATTATTCTGAACATACGATTCGGTAGGGTCCACCATTTAATCGTAACAAGTTGTTCGATTCCACGACAAACTGAGTCGAAAGTTTTTTTGACGTGGGAAAATCACCAAGGTAGTCCTGCGCCTGCTATATATTCAAAATGTCATTGGTCATTGCAGAGCTGGATGAAAGTTACTCGGTAATCTGTGCCTGGGTCCGAACTGATTGTTTGATATAGCTTCTACTTCCTCTATATGTATTTCCACCGATTGAGTATTATGGCTTCTGCCACCTTTGAGGAGTCTGAAAGTAGTAGGCTGAAAGGCTAAAGAAGACTAGAGTTAAGGCTTAAGAATCGTATCACCTTTCATAGGTTTGGAAAATGAAGAAGCCTTAATCTGCTGTACTAGGTGTTAGTTACAGATCGTTGCAAGCAAGCACTTTCATGGCTTCTTTAATGATCATATCAGGCCCAAGAGTGCTTCCTGTATTAGAAATATTTATTATCCAAATTGCTTCCTTGAAAGTCCAATTTATTTTTTGAAGAAGCAAACTGGGAATGGTTGCAGCAATTTTCATCTGTAGGTTCAGCTGTGAAAATCTTCTAATTATTTGGATTTTTTAATTTTCTTATTGTGCTGACTGGCCGTTAAGTCAATAGAATAATAATTTATAATTAAGTTTTGCTGAGGTTTATAGAAATTTGTACGTGAAGAAAATTAAAAACATAAAGCGCTTGGAAGCTTAACTCTGTACTTTAAAGAGAATTCAAAAATATATTACTGTTTCATACGCAGTAAAGAAGTAGGCAACGATTTTAAATTTATCTGGGAGTGAGAAATATGTTCGAATATGGGCTTCTCTTAATAAAGTGTTAAATTTTGTTGTTTCTTTTATTATGGTCGCATTTTTCATTGGGATATTTGTTTATATTTAAAATACTTGATACTACAAGTTGTTTCGTATTATTTCGCTTTTCCAGTATATTCTACAATGCACAATTTAGCGTTATTGCATCGTCTATTAATTGGAAATATTTAAGCAAGCAACATTAACGCTTAAGGAATTTATTCCTGCACTCCGTTGGACTCTCGTAATTCTTGTACAGCCATGCTTTTCACATTGAAAGGAGAAAAAAACTAGACGTGAAATATTACATTAATTATTTATACATGACTGCGTGTTGATCACCTTGTGCAGTAGAAGAATTTAGCGTAGATCGAGGCGATCGTACGTAGACCGACCGCCTGGCGATAAAAACTCCTGGTTGCAGTCATAGCAATCATGCGAAAATAACAAGGATATGCGATTTACAAATACAAGTCAACGTTTTTGCAGACTGATGTATGTGTAGTACATTTAGCAGCATTGCTAAGGGAGTGTATATTGATAAATTACAATGATTATTGGTTTGGAAAATTAAACTATTGCTACATATCTAATCGTTAATAACGTCAATTTGCTTAACAGTTACAAAGTGAGCATTCAGAAATGCAATTTGGAAAGATGCATCAACATGCATGTTCTGTAAATAGTCTATTAAAATATATTATGTGTTGCATCTGTTTTAGGTTTAACGTGTAATGAATGATAATTGTCTTTATGAATTTTTAAGTTTGCGCTCAAAAGATAAATGTGCACAATCAAAACCTAATCACTAACTTTGGAATGAACTGTATTTATTGGTTGAGAACGATCAAAAAAGGATCTTTTGGCTCGCGTAACATATTACCCACAAATTATAAAAAGCGATATGAAATTTGCCTCAAATTACACATGTGTATGTATTTGCAAAAAAAAGTAGTTTCCTATTTGTTAAAACAAAACTGATCAGTAGATGGTAGATCTAAAGAAAGATTTGAGTATATAGTTTGCAAATTTCTAACAAAATTCTATCCCGCTTCTATCCTAACGCGGGCATTAATTGTGCCAATAATACATATGTTATATTAATAATAACACCTATGGGTAAAATTACACTTGAAGTATAAAATTGGGTAACATTGCTCTTATGCAAATATGAAATTTACCGCTCTAATTACAAATAACACACCACAGTGTAACTTTAATTTCATTTTTCAGTACACGTAGAAAAATCACACCATGAGAAACGCTTATGTGTTGTGAGTCCAATATAACTCCAAACGCTACCTTCATATTATCGGTCCAATGGATCTTTACCCACACGCCATTGATTTGCGCTGCAATAATACGTCAAAGGTATATTATGTCATATAACTTGTCTCGTATTGTTCGTGTATGATGGAATGAGATGAAAGCATGTACGCCATACGAAGATTACGCTGTATTCGCGTTGAAAAGAAAGAAAACATGTAAAAAGTGTGTATTATTAAATGCTATGTATGTACTGCTATGGTCAGTTGCACATTGTTGTGTTTATTTCACTACTTTTATCATATTATTGAAAAATCTCTTCTTTGCAGTGACAGTTTAATGGGACATTTTTTTGTCCACGTGGAGAAACTCAATGTATTTCATTCGCACCTTAGGTGACATTGCAGTTCTTATGAGAAAAATAAACCGGTGTTGCAAAGAATTGATGAAACTTATTCTGAGGAAATTTTGTTTTAAAGGATTTATTTAAAAAATGGTAGAACATGACGGTTTGTAATTCTCTGTTAAGATTATGCTTGGCTCTTTATTTATTTATTTATTTATAAATGGACATATCTAACTGCTCCAGAATTACTCAAAGTAGTGCCACAATATATGTAAAAGTTGACTTATGTACATATGTAGAAAATACGAAAAATATAGGAAATGAGATATGTATTTGAAAAAGAAAGCAAATACAATTTAAATTACACACGTACTTAAAAAATACACAGTTAATCTTTTTTGATCTGTGGCGTTTTTTGCAAGAAATGAAAATTAACTGAAACTGTCTAAATATGAGGACAGAAATAAAAATCAAGACGTACACTACTGCTCATAATATTATGGACACTTCCTATTTCATGCAAAATTTGACGCTTGCTTCAAAACTTTAAACAAAAATTATAACAAAAATATTTATTCATCTACGAATTATTATACATGCGTACACAAAAGAAAAAGTAATAATAAACTTAAGAAAACATAAAATAAGTTATACTCTCTTCTCGTTGAAAAATCCATCCTGATTCGCAGAATTCGTGGTATTCTTTCTACCAATTTCCTCAGCGATTCCTAAGGAGTATTGTTCCACTTCCTCTGCAGTACCGTCCAGAGATTGGTTTTGGAGGTTGGATATTCTCTTCTTATTTCTATTCGCAGAAACTCTATCGAATTAAGATCCGGACTCTGGGCAGGCCAAGTCATTTTTAATATTCCTTCATTGTATGCATCAGCGAGGTAGTTTTTGCATAATAACGACGTGTGCTTCGAATCCTTATCGTGCATCAGCTCAAAATTGTTGCCTATTAAGCTCAATCCGTATGGTAGAGCATTTTCTTCTAATATCTCGCAATAATTCACCTTCCTCGTTATTCCATCAATTTTCACAAGGTGCCCTGTTCCACTTAATGAAAAATAACCCCATACAAGAATGGAACCACCACCTTTCTTTATTGTTCCGTCGTAATTGCAGGAGCCGTTAATCGTCTATTTTTCTTACTAAGCAATTTCGTGCATTCATCGTCGCTCCTGGATGTTACTGCAGGGCGTCCTGGACGATTTTTGCGAGCAAGTTTACCAAGCGAAGCGGCGAACAGTTAAATTTGCTGTAGATTTTTTTTACATTAAGTCATGTAGTATCCCGCAGAGAATATTCTCCTTGATGTAGCCTTAATATTGCTAATATCATGTTTCAACGCTAAGCAGTTCTTCATGAGGCATTTTTACACAGGAAATAAATTATTTACAAAGAAATAACAATATCGAGCTGCACATAACGATATCTAACGATAAACTAAACTCACTGTTAATGTAATTTATGCATACTTTATGGGGTAAATACCATCTCTGCAGGAACTCAGCTAATTTTTAGATTTCGGATTTCATTTATAGTGTCGTAAAGTTTCTACACGTATATTACGTAAAATATCTATTCCTGGTATTGTTTGTACTGTAGCTAATTATTTAATGATTTTGAAAAGTAATATTCCAGTTTCGCTATTTATCATCTTAGTTCTTTAATTAGTAAATTGTATAGTATACATGTCCCAAGCGTATAAAAGTTAAGAGAGACTAGAGTTCACCAATTAAATCCTTGAGCAAGTAGAACTGGATGGCGAGTTTTTTTTTTCAGTGATGAGGCCCATTTTCACCTCGATGGCTTCGTTTTTAATTTTAACCATTTTTAATACAACAGTTGGCCTATTTCTAGAATTTTTGAAAGGTAATTTACAATATTTGATTGAAACTTGTTTTAATAAAGTCCGGTCTTACAGTAAATAAAAAAAATGAGGTATTGTTTAACTTTATATGAAAAATTGCATTTATTGTGGGACAATGGAATTTTCTACTTAAAAGTAAATAAATAAATACTATACTCTTCTAAAGTGACACAAACGTACTTAACGCACTCAATTATTAAAAATAAATACATTTAGTTAAGGTACAGAATGTAGATTACATAATCCCGCTCTAATATAATTTCGATCAACCGTAAAAAGGTGATCATAAAAGGCTATACTGAGTGGGTATCTGGTGGACCTCAATATAAAAGAAGTTGCCGTAAGCTTCAGTGGTCTTAGTTTAAATGCCTGTGGGGCTCCATATGAATATATTCTAAACAGGAGTTTATTCTTTACATTTATGCACTAAAAAGATCTTCGAGGTGCAACAATCAATAGTCAACTAACATTAAAAACTCTACAAGCCTATACTCTCGAATCAGACTTGGTACGTACCTTAGTGCAATAAGGACGTCAAAATCCCATCATATTGTGGTAGGCGCTAAGCCGCTAAGGGATAGCAGGGTGATAAGAGTAATAAATTGGTCAGAGAAGCAGTTTGCTATCCTTCAGCAGAGGAGACCTATTGACAGAAATACTAACACGACGTGTAGCCCCGAAATATCATTTACACAAAGTTGAGAAAACTGAAAATCAACTCTGTTGTCTAAGCCAGATACATTTGAAAACGGCAGAACACATAATATGTACATACATGTATTGCAGTCGGTCGTTCTCATCACGAATTTCGCTGTATATTTCTGTCAAGAAGCTGTTTGAAGCGATATTTCTTTATAGTTGCTACTAATACTTCCGTGTTTGGGATAATTTTTCGGAACATTCTGTATACAATTTTTTTTGTCACTTTATCTGGTTAACTTTAAAATCGATTTACATCGTTAATTTTAAAGAAAATATATCTATACATGCGTATATAGAAGATGCATCGTTATGTGTTAAACCTATGTAACAATCGAAAGATTTTAATTAGATTGCCACAAACCAAACGATGTTAAATAAATAACGAATTGCTGCGATGCTACTTGTGTAGAATACCAATGGAAATTACAAGCGATAACACCTCATTGACAATAGTCTAATGTGTTTCTGCTTAGATGTGATAACTGCGCGTGTTGTGATCGCTCGCAGACCCTAACTAAATTAATGAGGTACTACGTTGTACGCAATATCATATAAGCATAACGAGCCAAAACACACTTGAAGATTACTTAAAAATAATTCTTTTATAGTAAAGTTCAATTAAACTGTTTCCATATTTATAGCAGGCACAGTACATAAGATGAACAAAAAATTGTATATTAAAGCTATAGTTCCTTCTTCTTTCATTTACATTTGTATTTTGTTGGAAAGTCGATGGCCACTTTGCATACCATTACCGATACCTAAATCCAACCGTTTTCATAATTGTGTAATGTTTGATATTTATCTTTCCAGTTGGATATTACTTTACCAGAATAGCTAGGAATATTTGTATTATAAGAGGATAGATAACAACGTACCAAAAATGTGATTTTCAGAGAAACATTTTTGTCGAATGTTTTCAATAGAACACAATGTATATTTTGTACATTATCTATCATCAAAAGATTCTTTTTTATTCTTTAATATTCCTAGTTCGATAGAGAAGTAGGATCAAAAGTAGAAGGCGAAATATTATATATTACGCAAAGTGTAGTCAGCAAATTAGCTGAGTTTAGGTAGAGGATAATCTTATAGAAAGTTACTTTTAATTCTTCTACAGAAGTTGAATTTGTACAAATGTATAGTCTATTCTGTTATCATTAGTTCTATATGCAACATTTTTTGCTTTGTCCTATGGTGAAATAATTTTAAATTTTAGGATATGTGTAGTTTATAACGAGAGTTTTTTTTATTACCAATAATAATGCTATCGAAGAATTTCGCACTACTACCCCAATACTCACTATATTACATACATTGATATATAGCCTAATTACATTGCATATACTAGCGTTAGATAAACTTCATCATATTTCTGTAGCGACTATATTGTTTGAACGATATGAAATAAATTGATTAGTTTCCTTCTAAACGGGTTTTCCAGTTTTGCAGTCTTATTTTTGTAATATGGATAAATATTTTGTTCCAATCTTCTGCGACACATTTCATTCACGTTTAAAGCCTTGAATTTCGTGAATCATAATTCGCTATTTCCTCTATTTTTTTTAACCTGTTATGTCACAGATTGTTTAGCCATTGCTAATATGAAATAATTATATTAAGACGCGAATCATATATTATGCGACCAGACCTGCACACGTATATATGTATGTGTGTGTACTTCTAATATGTGGCCAAACTCAGTAAGTAAATAGTTTTTATGTGAATCATTACGTCAAGATAAGCAAACAATACATTTTAAAGCGAGTGCATGTATAAGTGTGTACCCAGTTTAACTGCTTGCGGTTAAGATTACGCAGTAGGTTAGAAGAAATATGTTTACATAGATATAATAAATTTGGTGTGAAATTCTAGTGGTCCTTTCACTCTGTACTAAATGGGCAACATTCCGCCGTTTATAACAAGCATTACGTATTCTGTAAGCAATTTGATCTGATTCACCCAAGTTGATATGATAGTATAAAGAGCAGATTCGCTTGCACCTATCTATTAGATAAAATACCAAAAACATTAAAAGTTAGTTAGATAAATTTCTAATTAACGTGTAATTTCCGATGGGCTATCAATTCAGTCAAGTGATAGGGAGAGAGGAATGTGGAAATGTTATACGTACACAGTATAGTCGTAAAGTTCCAGGACTGATTTTTTTGCTGAAACACAACTTCATCATATACATAAATATTGAATTATATGGAAGGAATAAAATATGAAACTAAGAAACAGTATTTGTAAAATGAGATATGTATGCGTACCTGTTTTTTTTAGAATTATCGATTAATCAATGTAAGAATTGAAAGCATAAAATATCAGTGTGCTAATTTAGTACTACTTCAAGATAATGGCCATTTCCATTATTTCCTAGATAAAGAGAGTGTTTGGGGATATTATTGCTTAAGTAAGCACGGTAAATCGCATTTGCTCAAAAATCGACGTAGTAGTAAACCTTTCAGAGTTACAATACATGCAAAACTAATGTTTGCCGACTAGAAATATATGTGTGTACAGTGACTCACAGTGAAAATGATGCAATGGTATATAATTTGGTAAGAAGCTGAAAATATTAGGAAAAGTAAATTAATATATTATATCTACTATTCTTCAAATATATTACAGATAAAACAACACTAATTCGAACAGGTATTACGAATTCTAACCAAATAACATTACAATGGTTACATATTCAACATCACAGTGAAAATGATGCACCTACAAGAATAATGAATTAACTATTTTTGAACGTTAAAAAAGAAACAATTAATATTTTGTTGGGTTTTCTTCAGATTTTATAATTAATTGTAATCTATTTAGAACAGATTCTACTTACGCATATAATCTGGCGAAATAGTGTTCCATTCTTGTAACAACGCATGTTTTAGGTCATTCTTATTGGATATTCGATGCATAAGCACTTTTGTTTCAAGAACACGGCACAAATTTTCGATAATGTTTATATCAGGTGACTGAGCTAGGGTTTTCGCTCTACTCCGACAGTTATATCACAAACCATTCTTGGAGAACACGCGAAGAATGTTTCGGATTGTCGTCCGGATAAAATCGAAAACCATTTTCTAAGTTTTCTGGAACTAGACACTAAATTATGTTTAAATATGATTCACCAGCGACTGGTTTCAGATACCGAAATCCATACTAAAGTAGAGCAAATTTACCAAAATTATTCAATTCTTCTAGATACTATATCCAAATTAGAGACCACCAAGCTGTCATTACATGAAGCGTTAAGTATACTAGACTACCCCAAAGCCTCGTTAAGAAATCTAACAGATAGTGTAAGAAGATTAATAACCGATAAATTGTGTATGAATGGAACATTGTAGCAATAAATGATTACCATTAAGCTAGAGAATGAAATACCCAAGTTTAATGGCGTATAAAAATTGTTGCTAAAATATTTTACCTTCTAAAACTTTTCTAGTAAATTTCCTTCTACATTTGCAATAGCCCAGTGTACAAAACTGTCAATAAAAGATGGCAAACACAACCGAAATAGATGCTCTAACGAATGAGGTGCCAAACTTTAATTGTTTATAACATTTGTTACAAAAGTGCTTTCAACTTTTGTTATATCTAGATACACACGCTGATAATAATTATTTTTCATATTGTCTATACAGGCTTGCAAAATGTCTAAAGCAACATGTTACTATTCTGTTAGTCCTCTTCGGGGATCATTTTTTCTTCAGCAAAAACCAATATTTTTTAAAATTCTCTCAAGGGATGTAATGCTTCCATTAAATCTATTCCTTTCCTTTAGTAGTCAAGAAAAGATTGTCGGATAATATGTTGACCTACAGCAGAAGTCATTATAATTCATATAAATATTTTATAGAGATATAACTGGAATTATTAATGTCTGTTACTAGTTTTGCCTTACTTCTTTTTCGTTTTGGTGAAGATAATGGTTTGTCTCTCTCGGTCTCTCTCCCACAGATTGTGATATTTGACACGCTATAATTTTAATTCTTTTATTTAAAACTAAATAAACAGCTGCAGTTGGTATCGTAAGACTGCCGTTATCGCATTCACTTTCGAAGTATTTGTTCAAAGAATTCACAATTTCCTTGGCTTGTTTACACAATGCTTTCGGTATGTTTCGATACCCGACGTACTCATAAATGAGTTCTTAAAAGAACTTTTGAAAGCACAATAAAAAATAAAAAGCAACGTAAACGGCTAAAATCTGAACAGAAAGCAAATGTTCCTTCAATGTAATAAAAAAATAAATGATGTATGTTTTGCGCAATAGGTTATTTATTGGCAAAGTATATGAATTTTAATAAAATGATTTAATGATGAACAGATTTAAATACTTATGATGTCAGTAATGATGTGCAATGCAAAATCTTTTTTACACTCATTTTTTTACAATACTAAAATTGTTTGCGTGTGTGCTGTGAGGATACGGTATCCAGCAATCGCAGAGTCTTCACTAATCGGCTAGGATATCTGCAGTAATTGCGTTCGATCAAACGATTTAGCTCTACTTCGGTAATCGTAGTGTGCATGTGGTAAAGGTGTTAATCCTTACGGCCGGTAAATAAATAGAAAATTATGCTTCGTCGTTATAGTTCAAGCTGAAGTTCATTAAATGATGAACGCGTAATAGTACGAAGAGGAAAGGTATATAAAGAAAGAAGAAATTGTATGGGCTCTTTTGATGAAAAACAATTTTTTGATCGTTTTCATTTGTCAAAAGCATCTGTCCAGTTCATATTAGAAAAAATCGAGCCACTTATAACGCTTGATACAAATAGGTAGGTTTACATTTTATTAATAGAAAACAAGATTATACAAGATAACTTATTTGTAGAGGAAGATGTATAAAACCAATGGAACAACTGTTATTAACCTCGAGGTTTTATGCATCAGGCAACATGCAAATAGCTGTCGCTGATTTTAGGGGTATATCAAAAGCATCAGCCTGTCGCATAATAAAAAGAGTGTCGGCTGCCATTGCGTAACTACGACCACGGTACATCAAAATGTACGAAAGTAACATAAATGGAAAGAAGCGCAGAACAATTCTATGCTATAGCAAGGTTTCCTCGTGTAATTGGGGCAATAGATCGTACATTAATTACAATAGACTGACCTGGTGGTGAAGGTGCAGAAATTTTCCGATCTACAAAAAAGGTTTTTTTTACTTTAAATGTGCAAACTGTTAGCGATACTAATTTGAAAATACGTGATATTGTTGTAAAGTGGCCAGGTGCAACCCACGATCAGAGGAAGCAGATTTTGTTGTCGAGGATCATGAATAATATAATAATTAATAATAGATAATACATTAATAAGATAATGTAATTAATGTAAATAATGAAAATAAAATATATGTATATATATATATATATATATATATATAAAACACATGGGCTGAAAAGTCCCGGGCCTAACACATAGATGACGCTAGTTTTATTGCAGTCACCTTTCTCTCAGTTAGTACTAACCTTTAAAAGACAGCTGTTAAAATTTCATGATATTCTATTTATTAGTTTGTGAGTTATTGTGCTAAGAGTCACGCTACTTTTGTTATTTTCAAAACAATGGATCAAAAACAATTTCGTGTTTTAATTTTACACTGCTTCTTGATGGGAAAAAATACCGTTCAAGCGAAGCAATGGGCTGAAAAGTGTTATGGGGACTCCGCTCCATCAAAAACAACAATAAAATGTTGGTTTGCTGACTTCAAACGTGGTCGTAGAGACACCGATGATGCAGAACGCAGTAGACGTCCAAATGAGGCGGTAACACCAGAAAACATTAAAAAAATCCACAAAATCGTTTCGAATGATCGAAAAGTGAAGTTGCGTGAGTTAGCTGACATCGTAAAGGTATCAAAAGAACGTATTGGCTTTATATTGCATGAGCATTTGACTATGAGAAAGCTGTGTTCAAAGTGGGTGCCGCGTTTACTCACTGTTGACCAAAAACAAGAACATGTTGATGATTCTGAGCAGTGTTTGGCCATGTTTAAACGTAACAAACTGGAATGTATGCGTCGATATGTGACAATGGATGAAACATGGATCCACCACTTCACTCCGGAATCAAAACGATCGTCATCTGAGTGGACAGCAACTGGTGAACCTCGTCCAAAACGCACGAAAGCACAACAATCGGCTGGAAAGGTTATGGCCTCGGTATTTTGGGATGTGCGTGTCTTGAGAAAGGAAATACCATCAACAGTGAATATTATATAGCGTTATTGGAGCGTTTGAAGGCCGAAATTGTAAAGAAACGACCGCATATGCAAAGAAAAAAAATTTGTTTCATCAAGACAACGCACGATGTCACAAGTCAATCAAAACAATGGCAAAACTACATGAATTGAACTTGGAATTGCTCCTACATCCACCGTATTCGCCAGATTTGGCTCCCAGCGACTACTGGCTGTTCGCAGACCTCAAAAAAATGCTCGCCGGTAAGAAATTTCGCACGAATGAAGAGGTTATCGCTGAAACTGAGTCCTATTTTGAGGCAAAAGATAAATCGTTCTACAAAAGTGGTATTGAAATGTTAGAGCGGCACTGGAATGATTGCGTTGCTCTTGATGGAGATTACGTTGATGAATAAAGCTAATTTTGAACCAAAAAAACCGTGTTTTCTTTGTTAGGCCCGGGACTTTTCAGCCCATGTGTTATATATATATATATATATATATATATATTGTATTATCAGAATTACACATATACTTATAATATAATTAATTTTAGTAAATTCTTATAATATATCAGCTTTCCTGTAAAAGTTGTTGCAATTGTTGTTTTCTTATTTGTATCTCCAAATCCAAGAAAACTACTAATAAAACTAATTAATTCTTGGAAGATTGCTTTGAATAACAGAACGACGAACTTAAGAATTAGTGCCCAACTGCCTTTCCCTTAATTACGGCATTAGTTAACTGATCCGCGCTTTGTTATTATGAAACCCACAAATTTTAACGGACCAAAAACATGACATTATCCTTAATTCTCAATTAGATAGTTCTCCGTTAGGGGTTATATTATGAAACCGGCCCTTAGTGCCTTATTGCTTTCTAGTGCGGAGTTAGTGTTTTGAAGTCCGTGCGCAATTGTAGCAATTTGACAAAGTAAAGTGTTAAGATGCCAAAACGCGGATAGTTGACTGTAGAACAACGTAGAAATATTTGCAGTCTCCGCGACGAAGGGTATACCGAGAGAGAAATTGCTCTACAGTTAGGAACTTCACGGAAAAGTGTGTATTACAGATTGGCCCGGAGAAGAGAGACAGGAAACATTTTAATAGAAGACGAAGTGGGCGGTCAGGGGTGACTTCTGGAGCTGAAGATAGATTTATAGTAATGACTTCGAAACGAGATCGACGTCTAGCGGCACCGGATATTGCAACGCGCGTTAGTACACAACTACGAACAAACGTGTCTGTAACCACCGCCAAGAGGCTATTGCTGGCAGCATGTTTACCACCACTATAGCTATAACCATGATGTGGTGGGGCAATAGCGAAGTACTGCTTGCGGTGAATGACTGATAGACTGATTCTAGGGGAATACTGCAGCGAGAAAGAATAATGGGAGACGCACATGCGTATTATAACCGTTGACTTTGCTCAGATTACATCTGTATCTCCGGCAATACAATAAATACAAGAAAATGCAGCTTTAAGGGGATGCATCGACCGCAAAAAACGTTTTTAAAACGCGTATATAAAGAGAAACGATTAACATGGGCAAGAGAGTATCCAAACTGGTCACTGGATGATTGGAACCCACTCTTATGGACTGACGAGTCCAAATTTCAGTTATTTTACACGCAACGAATAGTTTTTGTTCGTCGACGACCCGGGGAAAGAGCTAGTGAGGCTTGCTTAGTGCCATCCGTCAAACAGGGAGGTGATAGTGTTATGGTTTGGGTTGTTTTGTATTTTGATATTTTGCAAAATCATGCTATTCCGCGTAGAAGCCGTCTTGTTGGCGATCACTTTGTGTTCCAGCAAGATAATGATCCCAAGCATAGGGCTCGAATCTGTAAAAACTTTTTAGAGGAGAAGGCAGCAAGAAATGAACTAAAATTGATGGTTTGACCTTCTCAAAGTCCGCATTTCCTTCCCTATAGAGCTCTTGTGGGATGAGCTTGATCGAAGGGCTAGACAATGACAACCCCAGAACACCCAACACCTGTAGGAACATTTACAAAACGCATGGCAACAAATTGACGCGAACTGTCAGGAAAAAATGCTTCGAAAAATGCTTAACATTTGTGCAGCGGTTATCAAAGCCAAAGATCATAAGGTCAAGGTGTTACCGAGAAGTCGGTAACACGGTTGACAACGAGAGTCTACGTGCTCTTGAAACGCTGCGTTCCGAACAATTAATTAATTTGTGTGGAGTGGAGTTTAGTGCTTTACCTGTGAATTATACAACCACTCAGTCCTTGCTATCGTTATTGATAAACTTCAGGTTAGTGCCGATGTTCTAATTAATATGCAACAAATTTTATGCATAGCTACTCAAATATATATTTTACACACTTGATATGTTAGAATAAGTATAATTATTATTGCAGGTACTTGAAGAGAGATCGAAAAGTATTTTGTTCGAACGTGATGATATAATCAGGTGGAGAAGAAAGTATTTGATGACAACAACATCTAGAAAACCCGATATGCAGATTTGGTTGAAATCAGAAAATATCGAGTGCGATGAAGAGATGGTTTGATCTGACCTTCTTCATTTAATTCGCCTTAATAAAGATCACTGTAATACGGATGTGACAGATGAGATGGCAAGAAGTTGTAACAAAACTGTGTTGAGGTTACCACCTTATCACTACGAACTCAACCCAATTAAATTAGTATGGGCTCAAATAAAAAATCAGGTGGCATCAGATGTAAGCGTATTTTTACTACAGGCAATCCAGAATGTCTCTACAGACAATTGAAAGAAATATAAACAACATATGATTAAAGAAGAAAGAAAAATGTGTGAGTGAGATAGATTAGTTGATGATACTATCGAGCCATTTATTATATCAGTGGGCAAAGATAGTAGTTCAAGTGAAATGGAAAGTGATAGTGAATAATTATTTTAGAAGGTAATGAAATGTATTCACATGTATTTGAGGTCAATTTATGCTCTATGCATATTGAATATTAGTCTAAGTTGTTGTTCGCTTGTAAATAAACATATCAAAATAAGAATTATAGTAGAATCTAGCAACATTTAGAAACTTCCATTAAGAAAGGTACGATGTATAAAGTTGAAATCTAGTATGATGCGTATTTGATCAATAAATATTATTCTCCAGTATTTTCTATATTTAATTGCTTAATTATTTTTGTAATGAGTCATGAATATATAATTAATTACGTAACTACAATTTATTAAAAATCACAACTAGTTTTAAAATTGCTGCAAAGAAGTAATTTTGAAAAATTCCATTGTGTAAACGCGTCTTTTCATTTTACTCCTCCGAATTAAAAAAAATGATGTATAGTGTATATGAAAAAACAGCTATAAAAATGTTCAGCAAAGTATAGAGATTAAGAAAAATTGTTGGAAGAGACTTTTAAAGAAAGAAGACGGTGCGAGTGAGGCAAGCAAACAGCGATGCAAAAAGAATTACAGAATAGAATCTAGAAGAAAATGAAATAAGAAAACGTCTCAATGGGAGATGAGAGGACTAACCAGGAATAGTGTTTTTAAGTAAACTGGCGAAAACATATCCAGGGCAAACATAGGTAATAAGCAGTATATGTACAGCAATTTATGGAAACAAAAGAAGACGATAGAATGTGAAATACTACTAGACCACAGAAAATGAATCATAAGATTATGGTACGAGATATGTACAGGAAGTAAATTCCTGAAGGAATATAATAAATAAATATTGCGTTATTAGCACACACCTTAAACCATTTTCCATTTAGTTACCACCATTGTTGAAATATTTGCTATAGCGTGACACCATTTTCTATACCTCTTCTCCATTGAAGGATGCCGCGTATGATGGTAACCATGTTGTGACAACGTTTTCACTTCGTCGTCATCATTGAATTGTTGACCAGAAAAGGTAATCGAAAGTGTAAAAACAGATGAAAATCACTAAGTGTAAGCTCTGGGTAGTAAGGGTGGAGACATAAAATTCGTGCCAACAAAAGTCCTTCAGTTGTTTTGTGTTTTATTCTATTTTTTAAGCTTAATTGTTCCAATTATCAGTAATGAATCCACTCCATTCTTGATGGAAAAACTCTGCAATAGCTTAGAACAAATCGTGAAATGGTTTCGAACAAAGACATATTCCCAATATATTGGAAAACTTGCCATCACATTGTTCATGACTATAAATTTTTGCTGTTTTTTTGTTTAGTAATTTACATACGACACATAATTATTTTGTGGGTTTTTAATTTTGAACAAGACTAGGTAGTTTTGTGTCTAGGTAATATATGTACAAATTAAAAAGAAATGAAGAAAAAAATATCGCACTGATATACACATTTATCAGTGCGATATTTTTTTCTTCATTTCTTTTTAATTTGTACATATATTACCTAAATTGGACGTGTCCAATATCTATTGTAACATATACGAGAAGGTAGTTGATAATTTAATTAGTTGGTATAATTTTTTTATTTTTTTTTCTGAAAAAGTAATTTGTATTTTTTGCTGATATTCTAAACAAAAAAATAAAACGATCTTCGATGCAGATTGTAACAGCCTGTTTCGGTTTGGATGAGGTTGTACAACCATGGAACAATTTGTTATAAGTTCCTAGCTAGCTCATCATTGAAACCAAAAACTATGTATTTTACGAAACTTTAGAACCATTTTCTTTAAATAATTTTTTTATTGACCTTTTTATACTTTTTTTCTAATTTTAATTCTTCACGTCTTGTTTTTATCCTTTCTAAACCCCTACTTGTTTGTCTATTCAAATAGTCGATGTGGACTTAAGTTACGCTGAAATCAGCAATAACATTGTGAACACTCTGCTGCTTCCTAGAACCTTTTTCAGTATACGTGTGCATATACACACTGTAGAGTATTCCAGTTTTTATTTTTATTTTATGTACCGATATAAACTAACCGACAAACAAAAACTTGCCACGTTGAAATATAGTAAAAGAAAATTTGTATATGCATTTACTTCAAAAGGTATTGGTATTAGTTCGGAGAATGCTTTTGTGGTCATATGAGACCAAATTTGGAATGAAGAAAAGGCGAATAAAAACAGGAATAAATTTGTTTCAAAAAAATAACAGAAAACAACAACTTTACGAAAACAATTTTTTCCCAACACTAGAAAATAATTTGAAGAATTGTGTCATATTCTTCTGAAAGAGCTAATTGTAATTCTTCAAGCGTATGTGGCATATTGTATGGCGATGAAAACGCCTCTGCGGTTGATTCCAAACGTGTTTAATTAGATTAAGATCTGCGCTGCCTGTTAGCCAATTCATTCTTCAAGCATTGACTCCTTTTACGCATTGAAATACAACACGAGTCGAAGAGTACTTCATTTCTGAATAGTCCAATTCATGTATAAACGTGCAATTGAAGGCTCCCTCTTCGACGTCGACGTTGCAATTGTGGCCCAACGGCGAATTAGAACTAGCCTCCGTTGAACCGTTCTCTTACGCATTTTAATATTACATACTGCTTGTAAACAATGTCTAAGTTGAACTGCTATTGATTCCTTAATGCGTTGAGAAGAATAAAGCTTTATCAATCGCAGTTGTTATTTTTTTCCAAACATAGCTCACCTCAGGAAGCTGCCTCCTAATACCGACTCCAACCATTCTGTACGGTAGCAGCTAAGACACGCAGTTCAAATAAGACATGCAATTGAGGGAATCTTACCAGTAATTAAAAGTATATTTTCTGGAAATAATCTTTAAATAAAATCGTTCAACTCGATTGCTGTGGAGTTACACAAAAAATATGAACGAATGCTTGAGGCTATTAGAAGTCACTAATTTGTACCAAAAATAGCTGCCTAACACATTTGACAATACAAATCGTACGTTTTAAGAATAAGATATTTGTGAGTGTCAACGAAAACTACGTATGTACGTGACCTTGTTGATATTAAATAGTATCTCAGACTTTCACGGCTGTTTGTCGTAGTCGTAACGGTTGTCGCGTTCCGCCGTGTCACTAGGTTTTTGTCCCTGACGTTTTGCGAACAACGGCGGTTTGCCTTTTCAAAGGTACCTTTGGAGACTTGCTGATATTGATACGAAGCTAACACTATTGTTACTACTTGTTCCTGAAACAACCAGTTGTGTTCACCGTTACTATTAGTAATAATAATATTTTATTATGCACCTAATACGCGAGATGACACTACTAGTAGCTGAGAAGAATTTTTTTGTGGCAGCGTTAGCGGAGACAAAAAATCTTCAAAATTGCTGATGATATTTATTATAAACGCTGGAGTGTTGCGCAGATTCATTATTCAAATATGTTATATTGCAACATTGCAAATACATTGACTTTTTGTAGAGCCTCAGATAAATATATTTCAGTTAATTCACTTTTTTAAATTAAATTATTCATTTTTACACAACTTAATCTGCTCGGAGAATTTTTATCTTAATCGTATAATTCGATATCAATCCGTTTTATCGCGAATTTTACATTATTATCCCTACTTTTTCTTGTTGAGAGCTATGCTCTTATTTGTACAAAATAAGTTTAATTTAAATGGTTTACGAATGATGACTTCCCATCCAGTTATTTTACTGTGGTATACACAACGTTGTGTAAATAACTTTGCATTTCCACAATATACTATTTAGATAAACAATAACTTAAAAGTTAATCACATAAATACCTTTGTAAATTCGCAAAACTGATGCGAAGGTGCAATCTCAACTTGCATGCATTCGTTTTTAAAGATTTAACGTTTAATTGTACAGAATAGAAGGTTTGATTCAAAGTTTAAACAACAATTTAATCTAAATTCCACGTGCCTTTGCATTGTTAATCTTATAAAATCTTTTGCTGCTGTTGCTAATCTATACCAGGAATTTTAGTCATTATATTTCACGAACCAGTAAATTGCTTTCTTAGTAGTAGTTCTTTGCAAATTTGTGTTACATCAAGTGTTCTTTAAATTTTAAACGTTTGTAATGGCAATTAAATTTATAATTACGTGTAAAAGAATTAAATGTACTATTTACCAATAAATTGTATTGAAAAGTTGAGGATTAACTTTGGGTTCATGTATAAGTGGTAATAAGAAATACATAAAATGTATCTGATATAACTCTAACCCTCTTAGTATGTGATAGTGGTAGTGACAGAAAGATGTATGCACAAATAGGTCTGTTCTCAGACATTTGACAAAATAAAAATTAAATATACATACGTAAAGAACGCTACGGCCTTAACTATTTCCTCTATGCTATTATTTGTTTGAAATGATATAATACAGATTGATGGTGTACTGTATTTTAAGGCATCGTTGGATACTGTACGCATATTGACAACATTAGCAAATGGTTTGCTTTTCCACGCACGAGTTATCAGTAGAGCTGTCAAGTCGAAATATTTATTTAAAACATTATTAAATTTTTCTCTAAGATGATTTTTTAGTTGCTTCAGGTATTCAACTGTGAATGTATGTCGTCAAGTAGTACTAGTAGTGGTTCTGCTCTGGTTTTTGTAGTGTTTGTATCATCTCAATTATTCTTTTGTAAATCTGTGAACACCTGCGTATTTTGAAATTTTATCTGACTGAGATTTAAGAAACACAGCTTTTGTTTCAGCAATTAATTCATTTACTTCTGAATATCACTTTCTAATAGTTTCTGCTATAAGATATAAAGCATGAAGTTTACAAGTTGAATGTTTTTAAGTGAACGACCCACATAAAAACGTGGTTGCGACACCATCAGTTATTAGTAGATTTCAATGTTCGTACTACATGTTGACAACAGGATTCTCTTTAGAGTCTGAAGTATCAACCACACTTAACCAGAGCTTGTTGTTATCAAAATCGTATTTCATATTGTCATCAATTTTATCGTGCGCAGAGGCAACATGGTTTAGTATTGTTAATCTGGATCGCAATTGCTTTTTGGATTTACATGTATGCCAAAATTGACGAAATTGTTTTTTAGCAAGTAAAATTAATGATTGATTAATTTTTCAATGCGATAAGATGTTTTCATGTTTCAATTCCAAAAAAGATCTTTCCTCACTTGCGACTGTAACTATTTATCTTAAGAAAATGTTTGATGCTATGCATATGTTTACATATAATGTTATTTCCATAAATATAATTTGATGGACCTCCAAGAGAACTTAATTCATTAAATAATTCATCGGATAATATGTCTGGTTTACGTTATTAGATTTTTCCGGATAAACTAACCTATTTCTAAATACATTTTCTGAATTTGACATCAAGAAAATCCATTTTTCACGTATGTACAGATGTATATGTGTATGAAATAGTAATTCCCGCTTTGTGACGTCGTATGTTGTTGGTTCCGAAAAGCAGGTCGTCTAGGTCAACATTTCGACGAGATTCTCACTCATCTGAGTTCGTCTCTGATCGCTAACTGAACGCGAGAGCGTCCAGAAGATCAGTGATATCTCTTCCCCCTTTCAGAACCAACAACATACGCGTTGACAAACCCGATGTTATTATTTCACATACAGCGACTGGAAAAGGTCTCAACATACACGTATATATATATATATTATACATATGTCCTGTTTTTCGAAACATCCGCTACAAAATTGTATATATGATAAGATTACGATTTCCCTGCAATTGACAAACGTTTTTAAATTCCTGAAAAGGTATCAGTGATGGTAGGATTTGAACCCACGACCTCTGCTTTATCGGTGCCCTGTGTTACCATTAATGGATGGTAGTTGGTTACAAGCGTAAACACGTTCGAGAAGAAGACTATTTACAAAATAGTAAATTCTAATAAAATACAATCTGTTACAATGTTTCTTCAAAGTAACCCCCTTTTGCCTTAGTAATTGCCTGGCAGATACACGGCATCCATAGAACTACTCGTCCCAAATGCGATTCGTGTATAGCATTCCATACTTTCTGCGGACCATTTCAGAATGCTGCTTTACCAGTCGGAGATTTTCTTTGGACTTCACGATCCAAGTGATCTCACAAGAGCCGAATAGGGTTACAATCAGGGTTCTGTGGCGGCCACTCCATTAAGGATAGGACTCCTTTGAAGATTGAATGTACAGTTTATTATAAGGCATGTAAATGATTCCGTACCCTTCATTCTATTTTATAACGTATTCATCCTCAATTTTCTACTATTAACGCATTACTGCTTTATTATGCTAATACAGAAATACAATGTTTTCGAGTTTCAATGGATTTTGTAAATACTATCGTTCCAGTGGATCTTTACTCGTGACTGTCATTTATTTTCTAGTTCGAATCGAATCTATACATTGTAGTCAAATTAAGGTATGTAATACGGACAATGCGATATACGGAAGTATAGAAATTTCACAATTCACAGATGTCAATCAGAAACACATAACCTTAATTTTCTGAATTGGCGTTAAACTTATAAGGTAACTAAATTAATGAAAATTTCTAAATGTTAAGATTATACAATACATTTTTTTGTCAGAAAACAAGTTCGTAAAAATATTAATATGATAAATATTGGTGTTGAAATTTCTATATTTATTTAATGCAAAGTTAATTAATGTAACAAATTCGTACATTACTCAGTTTTTATTCATGTAAATGCAGTACTTTGTTTGAAGGTTGTATGTTTTCTTTGAAGCTTCACTAATGCAAGAAATTACTTTCCTTTGTATTTTTAAGTAAATGAACCGTGGACATGCTTTTTTATATATTTTATTGAACATATAAAAGATGAAATTAATAAGTTATATATTCATATTATATACAGTTAAGAACATTCCAAGTAATGAAAGCAAAATATATGATGATATTCCTCCTCCGACTTGAAGCTAAAGTCTTGACTTTGTTGAACAATTAATCAATTAATATTTATGTTGGCTAAATATTGCACCATTTGATACCAATTTTCAATCAGATCTGGATGACGTACACAATTGTTCCATATTTCTTGGTTGCACGTGGGTAACGCATCTCTCTATATTTCGAGCAATTTATTGTCACCATGCTCCATTCTTCCATGTGTATTGTAGTATGGTTTTGCTCTTGGTTAAATCAACTCAATAGCATTAAATTCGCATTGGTAAGAAGCTAAGTAGGGTAGTTTCTATACGTTTCTACCTAATTTAAAATATTTATACTTTTAAATATGTTTTCTATTGTGTATTTTCGTCGGTTGTAATTAGTAGCCAATAAAACTCACGAAGTGGATTAATATCATCTAATAGTGATAGTACTGATTATGTATGACGTACAAAACACCTATATGAGTAATGGTACATTCATAACATGTTTTTCCACCTAAAACTACGACCTTACCTCTACCACTCGCTTCATCGGACGCAGAGATAATATATATAGGAATCTATTCGATATTATTTTATGGTTGCTTAGCACCACCTACCATTTGTCTAAAAAGTATTTCAAACCGCCAAATCTAAATCCCGATATCAAATCATGTATATGTAATATATTCTGCAAGTTCTATTGTAACAAATATTCTTCTTGCTATCTGCCCCATATGTTGCGAATATAGCAAGAAGAATATCTGTTACACAATAAAGCATGTACGCCGAAATAAGTATGTATATTGCCAAAATAGTACTGCTTGCTTGATATTCTTGGAAAGCAATGTATTCCTACCTCAACAAACCAGAATTGTAAAATAAATAACAAATTTTCGAAATTTATTGCATTTTAATGGTAATAAATAATTAAATATAATAATTAAAATATTCACAATGAAAAGAGGTATAATCTTTCTATACCTAGCACTTATATACGAAAATTAAATAGAAGTAAACTATGTACGAAAAGTGGTATAAAAACGTTCACGAAATGTAATATATTTTTTAATGTATTTATGTACAAAAACGTAAAACATTCAACAAAATTAAGCGTTAAAACTGCGACTAAATCACAAAAACGACACGAATAACTGATAACCATGTGTAACAATATGTAGAAATATAACCTCACGTAACTTCTAACGGAATGGTAATATCTGGGTAATATTTAAGAATGCACATGCGCATTTGTCTGTATAATTCGATTCTTGCGCTCTCTACCAAATATCTATGAACGAATGAAAAAAGAAAAAGAAGATCAAGATCACAAATATAAGATCGCTCCCCGTGATCGGACGCTGCACAGAAATGAGCGAAATGGCGGTAGAACCCGCGTTTAGACAATCTTCCATGCATAACCGCGCGAAATTTAAACATTTGACGTAACATTTTCATTTCATGTTGTCATATAGAAACTATACGGAACAAGCTGTATGAGGTAATATGACATTTGAGTATTATTATAACACAAATCCGTATAAAGGTCCATTGGACCGATATTAAGATGAATATATACCTTCAACATTAGATTATAAATATTAACCATAGAAAGCGAAGAAGTCGAAATTCAAAGTTTTTGGTAATAAACGCCGAATTTTTGTTCAAAGAATATTGTCGCAAGGTGTCGTTTCATCTCTTTAATGAAATTTTAATACGGATTTCTCAGTAGTCTGAACTTACGAGCGGTAGTGTATATTAACTTAAGGTAATTTCGTAAACATTTTTCAGTATACTATCAGAAGTGTGAAAAATCAGAATCACTGCAAAAGTTACATTGAGGGATGATATAATTATAAGTATACAATTACGTCATTTCTCAACTGAACTTGCTTAAAATTGATCTGCCATGAATTTATGTAGTGTAGCATGATTGATATGGTAAATCTTCACCTTGCCGAATTTTATTTAGAAGTTTATCTAAGGTAGGCAAACCATTCTTGACAAAATAAAATGTTTCACTGAATTTTTAGCGGTTTGATTGTAAGCACTGTTAAAGCGCCTGCTAGTGCTTTGCCTCGGTAAAGTTACTTTCTCCTTATTTACTATACTTACTATAGATTTAGCAATTGCAAAATAAGGTGTACATTATATATAATCTGACATATACCTCGTATGCACGTTAGGCAGAAATAGGCGCATGACCTTATCGAAAATACCTTCGTACACATCTGTTATTTGGTAGCTTGTTTACTGTTTATTTTCGTGTCTTTCTATCTTTATCAACTCTATTGTTTTTTTTTTTTGCAAATTTACTTAAGAAAATAGGTTCATTTTAAATTCGTTTTAGAACAAAAGTGTAATGGTTGATGTCACAAGTGTTGTTATATGGAAGTGAGGTAGTCCTCCCCTAAACTCCACCAGATAAGGTAATGGCATAATGTTTTGGGCTAAATTATTAATGGTTTAGTTAAATATTAGTAGACAAATTGAAGCATTTTCTGAGAAACGACCTCCAAAAATTCCTATAGGAAAGTTCTCTTTCATCACGACAGTGCGCCGTCTGACACGAGTCAAGTTGTTTGCGAAACATTGGCTCAAATGAAATTTCAGCCTTCTTATTCACCTGATTTCGTACAATATGACTTCCAAATATTTCCTAAACTCGAATCTTCTTTACTAGAAAAAGATGAAAGCTTTATTGTAGCAATGAAATAAGTATTTTGAGTATATCGGGAAAGAGAAATGACATCATCGCACTTCCACATCATTGATCCAAGTGGGTTCAAGTTGACTCATTGATTTTATTTCGAATCTCATATCGCATCAAATCACCTTCGTATATTGCCCTTAGTTAATATCCCCTGTGTATCTACATACGCTAGAGTTGAATTCTCGTAAGAAATAGTAGGTTCCTTATTTTGTATACTTAATATCTGACATGCATATACTGTGTTTGAGATTTTACTTCTTCAAACTTCTTGGTTACTCTATGTTGCAAGATTAACGTCTCCTATATTAATTAATTTAAACGCTTGATATGTAAATTATTCGTCACTAGTAATACTGTGTAAACTGTTGAAGAGGAATGTAAAATTATTGTCCGTTCATTTTAGTTTATACACAATACTTGGATAGTTTACAAATTTACCAAACTTCTCGCTTTCCTCGCTTTTGCATAGTACCCATAAGTTTTCAGTCCAGCTAAATTTGGATAGTAGCCGTAAGACATAAATATATCGGAATTAATTTATGTTGTTTATCAAATGTTTCAAACAAATTTTCTGTTGTAAAAGTTTTAATGATATACTTTTTAAACCAAATATAATTTGCCAATTAAAATCCCATAAACACCAATCAGAGAATGTAATTTAATATTACAGTACTATAAAATTAATATTGTAATATATCGTAACCTGAAGTATTATTTAAAGAATACCTTTAAATTAAAGTTGTAGGTATTGCTAAATAGAATATGGAGATCCTTGTGCGAAATATACTAGGAAGTGGAGTGAATCAAAAAATTCTTTTTGTGACGTTGTCAGAAGGATGAAATAGAAATGTATTGAGCATTTTGTATAAAATGATGTTTGAAAAAAATAGTCTACTTCTCTAGAATATTTAACAAAGTGGAATTAAATACGTTAGAATTTGTTTTCACGCATTTTTATATTTTCTAGACAGGTTTATATATATATATATATATATATATATATATATATATATATATATTTCTATAATTTTTCTTAACTCTATTGATTCTTACCATGTATGTAACACTGTCTTTATTATTGTTCTAGTGAATGTTTGAGACGACCATAACTATAATGACCAATGTTATCGTCGATCACCATCAGTTGGTCGGCAGGGTGAGCTGATCCCCGCTGCTATTATGGCCACTGACATGAGGTCACCCAACGTTTCTGTTACCCCCATCAATATGGAGCCCTACCCGCCGGCTCCCTTAACAGCACTTACCAATGGCGATCACCGTCCGTCACATCAAGGTCATACGCACACGACTATAATCGCATCCACTGGCGGTGGTTCCGGTGCCAGTGCCCCTAACGAACCGCCACTGGACCCGTCAGATGCTGAAGTTGCACAAATAGACTTCCAGTCAACACACGTTAATATGCGATCAAAGAAAACGAAAAGAGGCGGTAGCGGAACAATAGATAACAACTCGGTCGATTTGCTACCACGCCCGATGTCGTGGGAAGGTGAATTATCTGACTGCGAGAGGGATCACATGTGCATCGATGACGATCATTCATCACAGGTAAGAAAACTATCCTGTTCTAGGTAAGCAAATGTATGTATAAAGCGACATGTGTATCATAAACACACATATTACATACATACTTGTTAGTGTAGCACTAGTAGATGGGTGAATTAAAGTTCTTCCTAAGAAAATGTGCGGCTTTATCTGAACTTTGGGTCAACTGCTTATTGTAGATATTTTTTTTTTATTAAAGAAACAATAACTATACTATATTTTGCTATAGACTTCCACGGTACTTGTTTTCTTTTAAAGAATTTAGGTTTTCAGGCTGAAACCGCATCGTAATTGCATGAGCTTGTCGACATTTCGCTCTCAGTTGCATGGAGCTTCTTCTAGATTGCTGCACGTCGTATCGCTACTGCTGCCGTATTCTTCTCACAGAAGCGATATGACGTCCAGCAGCCTAGAAGAAGCTCCATGCAACTGAGTGCGAAATGTCGGCGAACCCATACAACACTACCTCGTCCAACTCCGCGCTTCTCCTTTGCTACTTGTCTTTTGCATCAACATACCGTCTTCTTCTGGCGTTATTGAAATTGTGCATCATTAAGTCGTCGAAATCTATCTGATAAAGCGTCCGCATGTGTCACCTGTCCACCTTTGAACTTGATTTCAAAATCGTAGTCACTTAGGGTGCTACACGCGTATTACGGAGGATTCTTAGTTTTGTTACTTTAAAAAGCAAGAGCTATTCAACCAGTGGTCACAACGGATTTAAATTTAATGAGATAATTAAATATCGCACAATGATGTATAACAGTTAGGGGTTTTAAGATTTGCACTAGCAAATTCTATAGTTTTCTTTGCAGAATAATATTTCGAAAGGTACATAAATAACTTGTATTTATTAGATTTATAGAGTTAACGATTATAAAATGTTTAATATTGTTTTAAACAAAAAACGGAAATCATTTATTCCAAAGTAAATATAAAAATATATATATATATATATAAAACGGAATACAACTAACCATGCTACGAAATAATATTGAGTAAATTTAGTGACTCCAACTTGGAACCAAAACTATTGAAGAACCTACAATAAATGAAGCCGAATTAAAAAAGAAAAAAGAAATTAAATACTATCATTTTATAAATTAGCCAAAGTCTAACAAAATTGTTTATTACGATGCTTCTAGAAACAAACGTATTAGGTAATGAGGGTACTTACTTTACACGAACAGAGAACCAGGTAGTATAGGTGAGTATAGAATAAGATAGGAAAATTTGCATTATATATTGATTAGGAGAACGCTATGTAGTTACTTACGTTAATGGACAATATTTGGAAGTAGGCGAGAGCGTAGGCGTTTAGTGTTGGTTGTTAGATACGTTACGACGCGTCCTTTCTGTGTTGAGCTTGCTTGGAAGAACTATATTATGAGGCCTGTTTAGATATACATTTTGAATTACATGCTAACGGAGAAAGCGACATGCGATTGCCAACATTGTGACCGGCATAACCTCCTCTATAACCATATATATTCGGACATCTCGTTTAGTTCTCGTATTATT
Source organism: Trypoxylus dichotomus (assembly GCA_023509865.1). Taxonomy (NCBI): domain Eukaryota; kingdom Metazoa; phylum Arthropoda; class Insecta; order Coleoptera; family Scarabaeidae; genus Trypoxylus; species Trypoxylus dichotomus. The sequence continues at coordinate 32,923,798 of CM042079.1, forward strand.
ATTTGAAGGTTCTCCAGTGTTCGTAGGGATTATTGCAATATGTGAGACGCCGGGGAAAGGTTTCACATTGTTGAAGCTAGCTTACGAATCTGATGCTTTGGGTCGTATGCATTGTCATGACTAATTTACGTGATTCAAAAGTAGTTGTCAATCTGAAAATAATTCTCAACCGGAAAAGTCCTCGATTTAATTTTATGACGCCCACGTTCATAGAATCGAGAACTTGCAGTTAGCACCTCAAGAGGATCATGATATTTTAACTGAAACAATAAACATACATCAAGTTGCAGCAAAGTTTGCTACTCGTTTGATATAAGCGAATAGAAGAAAGAAAATCGAGTGGATATTTGCTGGCAATTTTTTAAGCAACGAATCATTTATGCAAAAGTGTTGTTATTTAGGTATTTATATATAGATAATGCTCCAACGTCTGCTGATAAATACTTTTAGTTATCGATTCTACATTAATACAACAACGAACACAACATTAACGTTACATTGACATACAATAACTGTATCATGCATTTTCTAATATCTACTAACTTCGCTTCTAATCTTGTACAGTCACGTCCAAAAGTATTGCTCGCATAACTAAGACTAATATCAACAAAAAGATCATATCGGAGGTTGAGTTTATATCTACTACGAGACAAAGGTTCTATAATTATTACAATAACTTGAGAAACAAACTTCACGCCCGAAAAAAGCTCCTCTGCCTCGGTCCCCTCGTGATGTTCAGTATTTATTTTTTTTTTGGATTGTAATGGATAATGTAATGTGTATTTTAATTTTTTGTCTCAAAGCCAAACAATCAACCGTGAATACTATAAAGGCATTTTATAACGCTTGTGTGAAAAAAATCGCAAAAAACGAGCATAGTTATGGTAACATAATTCATCTTTCCTTCGTGATGGCAATGCGCCTGCACACTCTTTGTCTATTTGTCAGTTTTTGTGCCCTCTATTAGCTCCATTCCTTTGCTTTATCTATTCATCGATTTTGTTACCTCCCTCACCCTCGGTACTCATTAGTACTCTTAGTATTTTTTATTCCTAAAATTGAAATCAATGTGGAAATACGGTAGTATTTTGAAAAACCAGGAATCGATAAGCGCTACGGTTGTAATACGTAAAGCAGAATTTACTTTTTGAATATCCTTCGTATGCAATGAATATACTTATATGAAGTGAAATAGATTTTCCGTTTCAGATGCTTACCTGCCGCTCTAAACGTGTAACTACAGCATTACGACTACATACTTGCACCGTTGCGAATATGTTACTCCACCGTTTCGTCATTATGTATACTTCTTATTCCTAAGTGAAAGTTTTTTCTGGTTCGGATATTTACAAAATTATCTGCATGTTACTTAGTTACATTTTATTTCTTAGGAATTTTGTGTGTATATAAGTCTGCAAATGTTAAAATATGAGGCACTGAATTTTCTATTGAATGGAGAGGATCAGTTACTTCCTATACATAATAAAACTGAATGTAACAAATATAATAATTACCGTCATCTATCTTATAATAAAAAAAATCAAGGGAGAAGATAGAAATTACTGCAGAAAATATACGGTCATCACTCAGGACACAGATTACTTCGATTCGAAAACATGGAACAGAAAGTTGTGGAAAATTCTAGAAATATAGAAGAGAAGCTCGTGAAAAATTCTAAAATAGAATTATAGTAAAGAAATGATGGAGAGAATTGGAACACAGATTTCTAGAAAATTTTAGATGTCTAGAAGAATGGTTCATAGAAAACTCCCGAAATGTGGAAGAAAGAAGGTTATGGACAATTGTAGAAGCTCGGAAGAACGCCTCAGGATGCTGGAAAGAGAGTTTCTCCATGTGAATATAATGGAAGCAGGATATCCGGAAGGTACGAAAGTACACAACCAACAAAGAGAAACAAATAGAATTGCACTAGTTAAGCATCAGGGGCGAAGCGGTACATTATTTAAGTACAGGAAATTATGAAAAAGTAGCAGTTTAAATTGTATCTTCCTAACGGAATGTTGAAAGTGAAGTCTCAATAGTCATTAAACCGATTCAGCATGTGTGGTCCTGGCGGAAAACATAATGGTAATAGAACGCAGCGAAATTATTGCAAGGACAAGAATAGATGGCGACTTCCCAGAACAGCAGGTTGTAGTGGCACAACCAACGATAGGTGACATACAAAACCGAGAAATACCCGTTGAAAAAGCAAAGTGAAGAAAATAACTATTACTCTCCCGTACTGGCCAAGTGTGTTTGCAAAATATAAGATAACACTAGAAATATTTGCGGAAACGTTCAGAAAGTTTACATTTGATTTGTGGAGCTAGTTAAAATCAAATGGCATTTACATGCGATTAATTTATTAATAATAACTGAGAATGTCGCAGCTGTGTTTGCTTCTAGTCATTGAAGAAGCCATTAGTCATCTAATCGACTTTCTTATAACAAAACAGATAAATGTATTAACGTGGAAAAGTGTCGGTTACATTGAGTTTTGTTTAAGATGCTATTGTATGTAACGTACCGCAGTTTCCGATCAATTTGCTATCACTATCAGGAAATGATAATATTACTAAACTTAATTATGATCGACACCCAAGTGGTAAGTGTTGAAGGAAAAAATGGAGGAGCATTTTGGAGCGTTATGATTGTTCATATAGAGTAGAATTTAATTTTTCTGAGCTGTTGTTGTCCGGACTTACCCCGTGAAATAAAATACCTGAAGTAATGAAGCTGTAAAAGATTCAATTTTCTGAAGAGTGATAACGCTAAATAACGTGCTATTAATATATTAAAAATTCTCTGTCTGTAGTAACTCATCGAATATAACTATTTTTAATAGGCTTTTATTCGTCTTTAGTTTGCTACGCAACTGTTATAACTAGTAGTCGGCATTCAGGAGTGCAGGGCCGAACTTAGTTGAAATTGCAATAATACGTAACAAGCTGAACATTATATATGAGATGTATATACTATACGACTTTGTCCAACTCGGGTACGTTAACGCGTTAACGTACCAGCTGTTTTCCTCTCCTCGCTTTCAATAACGATGTTTATGTATAAAAGCAATTGCATCTGTCGCAGCAAATGTGGGTGATTTAACTAAAATACTATCGGCTTTTGCGCTGACAGTACATTAGTTAAATTGTAATCGTTCTGTATAGCAAGCTGATTTACTGTTTACTTTTATTAGTTACTTGTGTTTTAATGCGTAAATGTCCCGCTCACGCACACATCCGTCACGTGATATTGTTAAAAGGTGGATAAGATATATGCCTACGCTAAAATTCGACGATACTCAACTCTGACGCAAAATTGGCAATGTAATACTGTCGTGGCGCATGAAATTCCTCATAGTAAAACGTGTGTTGTCGGCTACACATAAAGTACGTATTGCTGGTACCGCTTATGAACGGCAGAAAACATTCTATTCCGATCTACTTCAAATACTAGTAGCGCACAACATTCCATGGAATGCAGTGTATTATTCTGATTTTACTCGGTTTTTACATAATGGTCTTAACTGAAAATACGGTGACGTGGAAATGCTAGCAGAAATCATTTTGAGAAAAGATTATTTGTCCCCGATGTACGATAAAATTACGACTTCAGTCGCATACCTCAGAGGGACGAAGCAGTTAATGCATAGTCTATATCACGCTACGTAATTTCGTGTTTGAAACCGCTATGGTGTGAAAAGCACGATAAAAATCAACATATAACCTGTATGAAAGCGACTGGTGGGCTATTTGCAACATACATACGGTAGCATGACGTATTTACATGTTTAGCCTGATGCTCTTTATCGAGTATCAGAGAAAGTCAGGCTATCCGATAAATTGATGTCTTCTGCCAAGAAAGTTTTTGTGAAGGCACCTACATGCAGGAATTTATGTCGTGAAAAACTGCCAGATGTGTCACTACCATCAGAACTTGTTGTCACGTGCTGGGGCAGATGTATAGAAGCAGCATTCGATGATAACATTTATTTTGACGATGTTAAAACTGTAATACAGCTGCTAGAACCAAATGATGCTGTTTCTATTTTTGAAGCCCAACAAGCATTTATGGACCTTGCTATTCGGGCAGATTTAGCCAATATTCATGGGCATTATTTCAGAATACCTTTAGCTATCCGCCAGTTAGAAGTTACTCCGACCAAACCACAATATTCTATAACTAACGCCATGAATATTGTATATGATCTCTGTCAATTCCTTTCCAAATTATCTGGTTTTGTTGGTTATAAGTTTTTAACATCTTCATAGACAAATTATAGTATAGTGTTATAGCCGACAAAATGTAGAATAACTGCTTCCAGAGTTGGTTCGAGCGCACGCAAAAGTGTATTAATCTTCGAGGAGAATACTTCGAAAAACAATAAAGTGTGTAAAAACTATCTACAGTTTTATTCCAATTCTATATGCAAAACTTAAAAGACAACACTCGTAAGGCCATCCGCTTTCTAGAAGGATTGGTAGAAAATATGTAAGCCTACGGTAAGATGAAGCTGAAAACTTGTATCTTTTCTAAAGGGCTATTTCGTCAGATTACATCGAGTATAGTAGATTTTGTTGATAAGGTAATAGCCAATATCGGAAATATTTGACAAATAATAATTATAATATAAATAATAATTATTAAATTGATAGTTAAAAAAGTCTTTAAAAGCTATCTACTGTTTTATTCCAGCTCTATATGTAAAACTTAAAAGACAACCTTCGTATTACAGTCTAAATTCTCGCAAATACGGAGAGGATGGTACCACTGACAGTATTAAAACATTACTTCATACTATCAAATATGTCTTAACAACAAATATAGTATACGTTGGATGTGTTGATCCATTGAAAATGATTAGGACTTATGAACGACATCGTCAAATGAGGTTTCAACAAATTAATTTTTTCTTCGATTTCAAATTGGAAATAAATAGCTTTAGGAAGAGATATAGTTATCAACAGTCTGTCTCCAAACAGCGGAAGGCGTTTTTGAAAATCGTATACTACATTTTCAGATTTTCCTAGCTCCAAATTGTTCGGCTTAGCGAGTATGCAGGATAACTAAAAGATATAAGATATCGTCATCAGTATCCTCTTCAAAATTAATAATAAATTCGGAGTAATTATCTATTTTGTGTTCATTATCAATATATCTTTTTTTCAAAGTTCATACCATGTCAATAGACATTTACCCTATGGATAACATTTTCTTCGCAAGTGTCCACTATCGACTTTGGGGATAATTTAGGAGCAGGTATTGAAAGAAAAGAACTACTTATCCCCTCTCAATCGCATGTCTTTCTCAGATAATCCGGGGCACTGAATATCTAGATATTTGAGTTACCTCGGCAACATCTAAAATATTGCCTACTAAACGATAATACATGTCTCGTTTTAAAGAAATATAATTTGTAGGTACTTATCCCCTGCATGATTCTTCTTAAAATAATTGTAAACATTGAAGATTATTTTTCGAGCATGTTCAGGAATATTCTTCTCTTTAGAATGGTTCTACAGCTCGCATTCCTTGCGACTCCGGGCATTCCCACCAACAATCTATTAAAATTGTTTTATATGATTATAAATACATAATTGTAAAAAACTGATATATATATAATGGGATCTATTCAACAGGCTATATAGTTAAAAAGAACTGTTTTCAAGCACTACAGAGTATAATATAAAAAATAATACCTTAGAAAATGACAATATTTGGAGATAGAGCTTTACACGAGAAACGTTTCACTCAATTTCATGATCTACCTCTTTTTAATGCGTAAATTGCTTTGTACGCAAATGTTCCGATTTTAATAGTACATATACATATATATATATATATATATATATATATATATATATATATGCATTAATATTTAAGAGAGGAATAGTTGCAGATTTCTTAAATTGATACTGCAACTTAACAAACTAGACTTGAAAGGTACGAAATGTTCTATTCTGCTGTATCAAGTAGAAAAGGAAATACAAATTTCATGCAACATATACAATGAAAAGTATCCAAAAATGACATTCACTCTATTTAGAATAAAAACCAAAAAAAAAACATCCCCTACCACTAATTACAATTGTAATATTCACCACAGACATTATGAATGACAGAGAGTCGGGTAATACCACATGTAATATTTCCAGGCGTGTTTAACTCAATAATGAATCCCAGGTTTACAAAAGAGGAGTTTTTAACATTGATTATCTAGTCAAAATTGAGCGCATTTTAAATTTTGTTTTACTTTTTGATATGTATACTCTATTTTTTTAATTCGAAGAGGTAAAATGGAAAGACGCGTTTGCACAATGGAATTTTTCAAAGCTACTTTTTAAAACTAGCAAGTTGTAGTTACACAACATGGCGGCCAGCAATATATTAAATCTGGTTGGTGTCATTTTTGCCGAAAACTGACCAACAGCTAGCCTACTTTTTGGCGTTTCAATTTAACAACACTCCTTCGAATTAAATAATATCATAGTATCAAACGCTTGTCATTGTCCGATATCACACAAAATTACGCTTCCAAGCATAATTTAGCACACTAAATTAATAGAAATGGCCAGCGTAGGAGTAACCATTCACGTTTATTTCCAATTACCACCCTACTACTATATATAATCGTATACAAAATGTGTTAAAATCCATCTGTATGGTAGCTTATAAGGGTTAAGCACTTTATGTTGCAAATAATTAATTAAGGGAAAACTAATTTGAATAAAAAATTTTTGACTATTTACAGTTAATAATTTTCCTCCTTTATGATATATGTGTATTACATTTTGATTTATCACCGCCGATTTCTTTTTAAATATTCTAAGTTATGAAAAACCCTTTTTATATTTTTCCTCCTCGATGTATTTATTGTTGGGTTATTGGCTAATCGTAAATATGTTTATATTTGAATTATTTAAAAAATAATGCTTCATATCCAAAAAAAAAATACAGGACGTCACTTTTGCTTAACGAAATCCATTTTGTTTCTAACATATGGACAGCATTACCAATCTAGTGCTATTCACATTTCTATTTTATAACGTTAACGTTCTTTATTTTAATATAATTAAGTCGCTGTATATTTTCGTGTTACAAGTAACGTTTGGAAAGCCGATACCAGACAAATGGATGGTTCTTTACACGACCATAGTTTTGCACCGGCTTTGCGAATCTTAGTTATAAGATACATAAAATATATTATGTACATGTAATTTTGACAATATAGTGTTAGCAAAATTATTTTTCGTGCATTCTTGGCGTGTTTCATTGTTACCGTTTTATTATTTTTATTAAACTTCTTTCTTTTGTGAATAATTTAAATCGTATATTATACCAAATATATGCTAAATATATGTTTGTTACATGAATAATTAAAGAATTATTCATTTCAAGTTAAGAAAATAAAACTTATAGCAGGCTTTTTTAAAAGTCGTAATAGAATTAAACGTAATTATAACTACGTTTGAATTGTTTAAGACAGAATGCGTATGTGTATTTCTAGAATATCTTAAAATATATTATTTCTTAAAAGACATTTTTATTAGGGGAATATTATGTTACTAGTGCGTTTAGCAGTACATACACGAAATAAACAATGTGTGCTTAAAAAATGAAAAGTTAAATAGTCTTTAACGCCTCTCTTAATATATTATTCAATACAGTTTCTCGAAACCGTATGCATTGGTGCTCAATATACAAATTAAACAAAGCTGTTAGAACAAAGGTACATACGTAGGTTATATGATAATAAGGTCTTTAAGGTGTAGAACTTGTAAGAGCCTGACATGAGTCATAAAAGAAAAAACGTAGTAAATGCACCAATCACCAAACAGTATCAAAGACTACAGATAGCTTTCACTAATATTGTTTCATCAATCAACATTTTAAATATAAGAATTATTGAAAGTATATTGGTAATCGCCACAGTTGCGTTAGAGCGAGCTAGAAAGTGTGCTTTCAAAATTTGGAGAAAAAATTAGAGGTTATTTAAATTGTTTTAAATGCACGTTCAGTACACTTTTTGTGTAATCTTCGAAGTAATAATTAGTTAATTTCGTTCAAAACCAACCTAATTCATTTTCTTAGTATAACTTTCATGTATTTCGCGAGCTATAATAAATAATAACATTCACTAGAAAATTATTGTCTTTATTGTTTTTGTCCTTTTTTCCCTGTTAATTGTTTTCTATAATGGGAACCATAAAAATGACTATATGAATTTCGCTATAATCTAATACAACTTCGAAACAATACTAGCCTATTTACCTACATTGTATACAAAATTATGAGGAATATATGAGATAGTAAATATTATACAACAGATTATTCCCCAATATTCAAATCAAATTTTGCCGCTCAGGATTTTCTATTTTGTTTTCGTAACTTTTAGTCCAAACACAATAAGTACCAACTTAAGTTTCGTAAAGTATGACTCATATACCACTAAATATAACCTAGAAATAGCCCCTTTTAAATCGATTTAAGGTACCTTAAACTAAACTTCTAAAAACAAAAGAAGTATCATTTTAAACACAGCAAAACGTGAGCTTTCCGTTAGAATCCATTAAAATCCCTAACTCGATGTACCTTATACGGAACTCTTACCAAGTTAACTTTCAAACAAAATGATTTTTAAACGCTAGTGAAATGAAATTATTATCACAATATTTTTTATCTACTACACAAAAGTTCCGCATTAACTATTTAGAATTTCTGTTCATTGACAGACAACATAAATAATGATGTTGAGATCACATTCTTTAAGTACAAATGATATATGTATATGAAATAAATTTACGATTAGTATTAAGCAACTATTTGTATACAGATTTATGAAAAGTATGCTTTTCTACCTGATTTTTTTTTCTCGTAGTACAGTACTAATTACTTAGAAGAATATGAATTTTTTTTGTTAATATCAGTATTTATATCAGTGCTTTTATCTGTATTTTAGATATAATGTTGTTGCAATAACTTTTATTTAACTTTCTGTTATTGTTCTTGTTTTAGGTACCCGAAAACCTATCTTTATCACAAAATAAACACACACAAGTAAACCTTCATGATTCTAAGGAAAGTCCTATCATGCGATTGAAACAAGCGCCAGTCGTCAGCAGTTATTCGCTACACAGCACCCCTAGTAACTCGCCCCTGCTCAGCCAACGTCAGTCAGCGACAGTAACGAACGTTCCAATACTCGGTCATAAAGATCTCATCCACAAGGATATCATGCACAAAGCGCTCAACGTTCCCCCTACGCCGAGTCCTGATTCGGCCATCCATTCCGCATATAGTGTATTCAGTTCGCCAAACCAGAGTCCTCTAACCCAGAGGCATGTTACGCTTACGCCTAATCTTAGTAGGAACAACAGCGACGCCTCACATTCTAGTTGCTATAGTTGCAGCAGTGTTCCAGTATCAGTTTCTCCTACGCAGCAGTTCTCGCCGACGCACAGTCCAATTCAGGTTAGTATACTCAAAGAGTAAGTATTATAGATACTTATCATTTGGGTATTATTATATAAACAGAAAACAAAACAAAAATAATTAATCGAATAATTTATTTGATTTTGTCTATAAGTATCACATATCATAAAAAAATCTATTAGAGCAATACTTACATAATACAAATCTAATTAATTAATTATTTAATTGCTATGAGGCACGTACATTTACAATATATGTATTTGCACTATAAGAAAGGAATAGAACTTCTTGCTTCCTAAATGTTCTAATTCCACGAATGACATGACTTCAAATACTATATAATTATATAAATTTACCCTCTATGAAGCCATGAAATTATCTCTGCAAAATATCTTCTTGGTTGTGGGTAGTGAATTGACAGTGACACAAAAATGTTTACAATAAATTACAAAGTTTTTATTATCGAATCATACTTTAGAAATGGTATAAAATTTAAAAATGGAGAATGGTCGTACTCTTTGCAACCATGTTTACATGAATTTCAGGCAGAACTAACATATAACAGCTTGTGGCAAGTTATTCAAGAATCACTGGCAAAATTCCATGAAATAGAGTCTGCTGAAAATATAGCAGATGTTGAAGAAGGAATAATTCAATCACCTAAGAATTGTATTCGCAAACTTCATATGGGACATGCCAGGCAATCCTTAAAAAATATCTACAAAAATTTCCATACAAGTTTCATTGCGTGCAGGTATTTTTACTCATTGATCACGCAACCCAGCTTAATTATTCTCAATGGTTTTTAGGTACGATAAATAATGATGATAAATCCTTGTTCTCGGATGAAGCCTGGTGCTACTTATGAGGATACATACACAAAAAATAAGCATCTGGTCTAGTAGAAATCTACATGAAATTCTTGAGACCCTTACATTCTCAAAAAATAGTTTGGTTCGCTGTTTGTCGTAGACGGATTATTATTGGTCCAAAATTCTTTAATGATATCATAAATGCGGAGCGATATCGTAATAATTTATTACAACCATTTTTAAATCAATTACATGACGACGAACACGAACTCTGCGAGGGATATTTACAGCAGAATAATGCAATACCTCGTACGATAAGGGAAACAATGGAATTATTGCATGAATTCCTTGATAATCGGATAGTAGACTTTTCACTGCGATCTCCCGATGTGACAATTACGGATTATTTCATTTATCTATATCTAAGAAGTAAAATATTTACATACCGTCGTTATACAATTGACGAACTTACTGAAACGATCCGAAATGTTTGCGAGAAAATTACACCACATAATTTAATGAATACCTTCAATAACATAAAACAAAGAGTTACGTTATGTATAGAAAATGAAGGAGCTTACATTGAACATTTAATATAACTATTCTTTATTATTATTAAACTTTTTATTTTTCCAAATGAAACGTTTATGTGTACTTATTTGTAATAGTGTCACACACTTAAGCGCTGTCACTAACGCCACAAAATAAAACTACAATTACATATTTTTAAAGTTATTCCCACCAAGTTTAAAGAAGAAAAATTTCACGGCTTGCTAGAGGATGAATTTAATCGATCGTATGGTACAAATGCTGTAGTGCAACGACGAACGTTTTCGGAACCAGACATTCTTTTTACATTACGTTATTGTAAGGGTTTATAATTAAATATAGCGTTTTCACGTGTACTGTACGTTTTAATAATAACGAACAACAAATTGCAACACGATGCCATAATTTTATGAGAAGAACAAGAACTATCAGTGAACTCTCTCATATACAAATTAATTGTTTTAAAGGATTTCATATTCGTTACAGCAGTAATTTGTGTATAATATTGTGTATAGATAGTAAACTTCAATTCAACAACTATTCAAATTTTTCTTTAGAACTACCCGATTGTTTCCTATCTCCAAAGTGAAACATGTCACATGCAGTACTTTTAATTGTAAGTAGTGATTCACATAAACTTGACCAGTAAACAACGAAATTACAGAAAACCAATCCTCTGGTATCCTTCACTTCAGAATCAGGAAAATTGATAACTATATCTACTGAGCGCAGCTTACACAAAACGAGTACGAAAGGTTGGATTTTTTTTTCATTGATATTAATGCTTAAGTTATTAATAAACAGTTGCAGCAAATTAACGAAAAATAATTTGAATTGTCCTAATTTTTTCATAGGGACCCGAATAAATATATAATTAATTAAAACGAAAAATCAATTCTATCTAGCGAACAATCGAGTTTTGAACTTATATTTATCAAGATGAAAAAATCTTGATAAACAAAGAAAAGTGTTTGTTCTGATGAGAATTATAAACCCGCAGCGTATGCAAACACATTTAAAAAAGATTATATGTTTCTGGCAGTTGGTAATACCGTCGTTGGTTATTAAATTCGGACTACCACAAATATTTTAGGAGATCTTATTTAGGAAATTTTATACTGAATAAATGAAGAGATAATATTTTTAATTCTTTTGTATGGGTTATTACTTAGTATTCTGCATTATAATTAAGCCGATTTAGTCCGATATGCATGTCCCGAAATTATTTTATTCTTTAACACTTGGAAGTATGTTTAGAGTCATTGCCTTGTAGAAATCGCCAAATTATGGGCATATCATTTGCATGTGGATATGTAATGTTAAATTGTGTCTTTGTAAACCCGTAAAAGTTAGTCATGATTTTCTCAAAGATTACGTCTGCCATCAGAACCAACTTAGATTTGTCACTCCAAGGTATACATTCATTTTTCTGCACCACATTCATGTTTTTTTCGCCAACTCTATTCGTTCTTTAATATTTTTCTTGCAGATAAGGAGCTTTTTTGCAACATATACCTTCAAAGAATTTTTTTTGTAATTATATTAATATTAATCCGATTTGGAATGTTTAGGGAGGCTATAAATCAGTCTCGTTTAGCTAATTTTGCTCTATAACGATCTTTCTTAAATAGTTTGCTAGGTCTGCTTCTATGTTCCGCATTTTGTGCAGTTTTAACGCTCTGAACGTTTTATAAGTTTTGAAATTTCTTGCTATGTTTTCCCTTTTCTCTGTAGTTGTCTGATTTCAGCTTCGGTACAATGCTGTTTTCTGCTCATTTTATATCAGTATATATTTTATAATGCTTTATTTCTGTATAAATAAAATAAATATTGCTTTTACCTTATGTATTTTCCATTACAAAATATTAATATTAGTTAATGGTACAACTTCGTATTGATAAATGAGAAGACAATATAATGTACTAAAAACTACTTCACATCTTTTTTTTCTAGCCAGTAAGTTTAAACACTAACGCATCTTCTTCCGCGATTCCAATTTATTATACATTCTGGCCATTACTTAGATCATTATTGTAGTGGATATAAAATTCAATACCTAACTTCTGCCTTCAATATTATTTATGTAAATAATAAAAAAAATAAGGTTTTTTTTCTGTAAACTATAATTTAAAATAAATATTTAGTATACAACCTTATTCATAGTCAGAAAGTTAGTAGGGTGTTAGTACGCTATTAGTTAGTAGCCATTAAGACGGCACTATCTTGTCATATTCATAAACGTATATTTAGTGGCCGCTAGTTAATATGATGTTAACAGGTAAAACGATGTGGCAACATGAAAAGGGGCATGCGTAGTGAATAGAAATGTTTGAATTCAAACGGATTAGGTTAAAATTATCTTTGGCGCGCTTTTTTAAATAAGGAATATGTTATAGGTATAAAATGGAAACGTCTTTCGACAACCGTAATTTATAAGAAAAAGATATGTTAATTCAAATAATTTTAATCTTATAAATTATAAGTTAATCAGGTTATGTGATAATATAATGGTAATAACAGTAATCTGTGCTTTTGTATCCTCGAGTAGCTTTCAACTAAGATAGGTTGCATCAGCATGAGATTCATAAATGAAACATACAACAAAAGATTCAGCACAATTTGGACCTGTAGTGTTGTATACTATCCAATACAAGACCTGAGATCATTTGCTATTTATATATAATTTAATATTTACACTAGCTTACATCTTTAGCTTCATGTTTTTTGCAATTTTTGGTGCAGGCTGTATCACATCCAATTGTGATTTGGTCCGAAATATGAATATAAAACTAAAGATAATTGTTTTAATTCACTTTTTACTGTGTACTGCATTGCTATCCAAGCTAGAGGTATCCTCGACAAATTCTTGTAAGGTCAAATTCCTTATTAATCAATCAATATCTGAAGATTCATATATTGCTGGGCCTCGACCAGCTTCATTGAAACGTCTTTAACCTTCATTCGCTGCCATTCTTCACTTACAGGTTTGATGTCTTTAAAAGAGCATAAGTCAGCGTGAAATTAAAGTGTACGAGTATTTATAATTTCTATAAGGAAAAATCACAACATGTATATTCTGTTTAACAAAATTAAAAACTAATTTTACAAAAACCAATCACCATTTTTTTTCCATTTTAAGTCAATACCATTTGTTATTTATATACTGCAATATAAGTGTTTGAAGAATATTCATATCAGACAGACAATATTTTGTATAGATCGTACCATGTATCATGTTCTTACAAACGTGCTCCCATGCTCTAATTTTACCTTTATTTAATACAGTAATCTTCTTTTTGTTTTCAATTATTCGGATTCTAAAGAATCTCTAAATCGTTCGTTTAGGGAGTACGGTCTTTTCGTCTAAAAATGGTTTATAGCTTAATATTTCCACCTGTTTTAGTTATTTATCGTCACTTACATCAACTATTTCCATGTTGCTCGCTATTTTAAAAGATATCTTTTGAAAGACAATCTCTGCATTCTAATTTTGCGCGCTTTTTATTTTGCAGGTTAGCTTTAAATGCCTTTTAAACATACCCTACAGCGCTACTAAGATTTTAGTAGCCAACTAAAGTTAATACGGTCTGAGTAGCCACTAAATGCATCTATGAATACGAATTTTCTTAGTAGCATCTTAGTAGAATCTTAGTAGCCACTACGTCTATGAATAAGGCTGAATGTCTTTTCTTTAGAAAACGATAATTGGGGGTTGTTTCTTTTGTGCACACATCCAATACTATTAGAATAAAAAATACTATATAAAAAAAGACGCTGGCCTCATGTACGTACACATTATCGGACTATCAACCTTGGAATTCAAATGATGTGATCTTAGAGTTAAGGGTTTTATTTGTGAGTTTCCACATTCAATTTACGAACGTGTTAAGACACAGCTGGTACAACGGACCCAACCTCTTGCTGAATGTGGTGGCATAAGTTATTATTATACCTTACACTATCTTTCTTACACTTGCATATACATACATCGTATATTACTTAATACCGCAAAACACTCATCTTCTACCACTTGGTCACCCTTGCTACCACACAAACTCGCTGGAACTTCGACAAATTGGGTATAACAAGTTAAAGCTGTTTTTTCAGGCAATTGTTGCTTGGAGCTCTTTTTCGGTTCTCGGGTTCTCTGTCGTGTAAGAAGTTTGTAATACTTGAGGTTTCGATTATTTTGTCATGATCTTCAGAAGTGAAGAACTAAAGGTTAAATCCTATAAACTTTCTACATGGCAGAGAATCCGAGAAGCGACAAGCCTGTGTATGAGAAATATTTACATATGTATATTGATTAGTGTAAGGTGCTTCACTTGCATATAAGTGCGTGCGCTTCATCAAAAAAGGGCTTCAAGCAGTAATCAAAATAATAATCAAATTTAATTAAAGCAAGCAAAGACAAAAGTAAAAACTAAAGATACAACTTCCATTCTGGTGAAATAAGTTTTTATTGTAAGCAAATCAACGATGAACCTACAGATTTTATGCGACATTGACGGCTTTTCTAACTTCCAGTCTTCACCAAGCATAGGTCGGGGAATTGCTTTGGTTGCGCAAGGATAATTATTCTCTCTTCAACAGATACACGTGTTTAACTTTCATAATAGCTAATATGCGTATGTATAATGCTAGAATGTAAAGTTCTTTCGTAATGGTAAAGAGATATTAGGTGCAGCCGCAATACGTTTCCTGGTATGCTCCAATTTAGTAACCGCTAATTGTTGCTGAGGTTACAACTGTTCTAACGTAACAATATTTATATGTTATTCTAAGTGCGAAGAAGGAATTTTACGTAAAAAATTCAATGTTTGTAAGTTTTGTTAATTGTTTAGATTCTGTTCGAATCCATTAACAATCGCCGTACCCCATGGAAACCTTTTTTTTTAATATTCACATGTGTACATAAATTGCTGCAAGAGCTACACATAGCGACATTATTCGTTCGATTCTGCATCGAAAATCTTAATGTAAAGATGCAACATCATGCTTCGTATGTTTTCAGGAACCATTTGAAAGAAACATCCATTTAGAAACATTGTGCTCGCCTTGCCGCAATATTTTCTGAATTTCAATCTTCCAAAACATTTTACTCATATTTAAACATTACGCGAAATATCATTTGCTCTTGCGGGTATTATCACAATAATTCATATTGCAAAATGTTAAATGACAGTGTATTTTATAACAGGATTGATTCATTTTTGGATATTTAGCTATTTCTAAATCACTAACAATATTATTTAAGTCAGGGATTATCTAAGTATGCGCCGCGGCGTTACGGAGCGTCATAAAGACTAAACAGTCTAGTAGCAAGTACCTCACGGACTGATAAAGTTTGAGAACCCCTGATTTAAGTAATTGTCCGAATTGACACTCGTCTGTTTCTAAGCATAGTTGTATTGTCGAGGTATTGTCTACACTTTTCTGGTGTAATTTATAGCATTACCGCGTTAATTCTTTCTAAGTTTCTAATTCCGTTAGCGCTTTGAAGGGTTGTTCCAAATAAAAGATTGAAATCGTGAGGCCCAGAATTACCGCGACCAGTCCATCTGTTTATACCAACGACCCGGTAAAATGTTAACGGAAAACTTTGTGTGATGACCATATTCTCTAAATTTATGTAGACTTTCCACTGTCCAATAGAGAAAAATGCAGCATATCTGGTAATCATTCACTCATTATTTCAAAAAATTCGCATCTTCTTGAATCTATTTTAGATTGTGTTGCAAAGATTTAATCGAAATATTTTATCGTTTCATAGGGCGGTTGAACTTTATAAACATAATATAGATGAAGACAGTTTTCTCATCTTACTACTGGGGATATTAAATGTTGAAACTAACTGTCAGGTACTAATGGAGGGATCTTCTTGTGCTGCATCTTCGCTCTATGCTATTGATTTTTGATGCTTGGGAATAAAAGAAATCAGAATATGATAAATCAGTTGAATACGGGCAATTTAACATTTTAGTGTATAAAAAAAAATCAATGGTCAACAAGTAAAGTTTTACATATTTGCAAATAGAACAACATATTATTCGTTTCACGAAATAATAAAAGTAAAGATAAAGTGAAAACATATTTCCCTTACAGCTTAGAACGTAATACATACTAAGCGCCGAAAAAAAACCGGTCATTCTGAAATATTTTTTAAAGATTCAATTGAAATTTTGGATAAGAAAAGCAAAGTGGCTTTAGCATTTATGGGTAGTTCTAAATATGTACCCCTAGCTGTACAACAAATGTTCTTGCATCAATTTTTAGGGCTATTAATAAACAGATATTGCAAATAAGCTAGCAAGCGTCCTTCCGGTTGCTTTTTTGATTTTATATTCATATCATAATCTGTAATCTACGCAGACACGAATCGTAACATTCAAGTCTTTAAGTGTTGTAAATGTTATTACTAGTCTCGGCAATGTGGGGCAAGTTACAGTGCGGGGAACAACGTGGAGGGGCCGAGCGGCCGTATCAAGGCCGGTGTTCAGTATCGTTTATGTACTCGCATCATTTATGAATGAGCATAGGCGATGCGGACGCAGGAATGTTTACACATAAAATAATAATAAAAAATATATTATATAACATGCTAAAACAGTTACTGGTTTAAGAAGTTTCCACGAAATCACAAACTGGGTGGCATTTATTAAATATTAGAATCATTAAATGTTTCCAGACTGGTTTTAGTCAAATGAGTACGGGGTGCGGAATAAATATTTTTTAATGGTGAAAACGACCGTTACCACATCGAGTGATGTTACATTTGCAAATTTAAAGTAACCCTTGTGACAATTTAATTCGAATTAATTCCAACTCACCTTCACAAATTTGTCTTAGTATGAGAAAATCTGAATCCTTGTCAATAACACTTTCAAATGTTCGTATTACACTTTCATTTTTTTTCGTCTTTCACCGTACATAGCTGTGAATGGACATCTTGCGTATACTTTCTAAATCACATTTTACCTGACTATCGTGAAACATTTTCTGTTTTTTCTTGATAGCTTTGGCGTATCTCGGATCGAACTGTAAAACTACCTTCTCTACATAATCAAAATGTTCGCTGTAGTAAAACGCAGCCTTTAACCATGTTGCCCAACACGCAGTAATCGGCTGTGGTGGTTCAGTTGCGAGACACGGTTCGTGAAACCTTTTTGTACGTTTTGGGGACTGAGGACTGGAGAGATACTACCTTCGTATGAACTAGTAAAGCATCTACTAGTGGATAACATTTAGGGATCAATTGTGCCACAAAGTTTAAAACATGGAATTTACACGTTACATGTACAGATTGCCAATGTCTTCTTTAAGAGATCGGTCTAAGGAAAGCATGTTAACGGCACCGTCACTCAAACGTTAAAAATTGGGTTGTTGAAGCTTGAAATTTGTTCGATGCCCTCAACACCGCTTTTAAAATTTCATCGCTAGTACATTTTGCAACACTTTTGGACAGAAGTAAGATAGGGGATGACGGTTCAAACTCTTCCATTGTACGTATCATAACATCAACTACAGAATGTTTTTGCCGATAGGTTGTTAAGTCCATACATAACCACAATTTTTTATCTTTCGATTCTGCTATAATTCTTTTTTCAACATAGTCACGAACATATTGCATAAGGTTTCTTAACTATGTCCGACTTGTTAACGTATAATCCGAATACTTGCTTGAGAAGACAAATGCTTGTTGGTCTAGTAAAGTGAACGGTACATTACATAGAATAAATCAAATACCTATATCAAATATAATTGTTCTTTGTATCGTTTGCCACGGAGTGCAGAACAGTGTTTTATGCTTTTTATGTGGCGTTCACACTTTCACCTGCTGGTACACGTCAAATGGTTGTCGTACTCTTGACACATTTAATTCTATCCGGCATACGGCTATTACGTTTTCTAGTTTATTCGAAATACGCTGTTTCCGAAAGGTATCTAAATGCGACATTTTCTAACTATGTGTGTACTGACAAGCACTTACAACGACCAGTCGAATAATACTAAAGAAACGTGTTTTGTTACGGGTACTCGATTCTCCGTACCGCGTGCTTCACTCCTCCACGTTGTTCTCCGCACGGCATTGAAACTTGCCCTTCTTTGCCGAAACTAGTCATTACTAGTATGCAACATTTTACGTATACATCAATAACGTCAAGCCATAATCACAAGTTACATGCTGACTTAAATATTATTGTAATATTAAAATATCGTAGTAGTATCAAGTACGTTCAACAGCCACCATTGAAAAATTATTAATTCAGACAATATCCTTGAAGTAGGAATGACATTTAGGGAGGAATGTGTTTTAGCATACCTATCGGTAAAATTGATACATGTTAATTTGTTTTTGAAGTATGCGACCTTTATTAGGCCATATATCTGCGTTCGCATCTGAAATTATTTATTGTTAATTATATTTGCTCTAGGTTGTAAATGCTAAATAGCACTGATCGAAAATTAAACGATAATTTCAGGTATGAAAAAGAACGTATCAAATTTAATCCTTTATATGAGGGTATGCTTAACATTTTTAATCTATATAAAAATTCAATTACATCTACAACTATTCCCTAAAAGAAATATAGCAGTGCTTTATTGCTTTATGACAGGGTATGCGTTTGCATAATGCAAACTTTTATATTATGCACATAGTTTTGTCCAAATCTTTGCAAAAGAATATTGCTTATCATATGCAAATGTAAAAGTGCAAAAGTAAGGCAAAATTATTTTTTTATGGAATAGCTTGTATAGAAATAACCACTACTTTTTTTTTAATCAAAGAAATTCAATAGTAATTAAGAGAACGAAGTTGATATGGGCGAATTTCTCAAGAAACCCGTTATAGGATTATTCATTTACAAGAAAGTGGGTAATTCAGCGGTAATATGAGGGAACAGGGTTAATTAATATAATTAATAATAAACCAAAGTCTAGTCGTCGGTAAAGTCAACAATAAACTTCGACTTGAACTTAGCGCAAATGTTGACTGGCCCTTCTGCAATTCGTAGGTCGCTTCTTAAGAGTGGCTTCGGAAATGTGTTGGTGTCAAGAAGCCATTCTTACGGCGTGGCAATAAACAAAACAGGTTCAACTATGTCTGGGAATATAGAGGAGATACGTGTTCCGTTCACCGATAAATCAATGATTGAGATACTTAGAAATAAATGAAGACAATTTCGAAGGTCAGGAAAGGCATGTACCGCGCAAACGAAATAAAACCACGTGGTGAACGTATGAGGGTACACTTCTGCCGATGGTGTAGGATACTTAATACGGCGGCGGTTTATTTTTCATTGAAATTCAGAAAAAAATTCAAACTGTGTATGAGTAGTTCACACAACAACATACTCCAAACGATTTTTTTTTTGTGCAAAAAACATGCGGGGAAAGAGAAAACCCCGCGCACCGTTAAAACGATTTTTGGGTTAGAAAATATATCCGCAATAAAAACAAATACAATGCTAGCATCATAATATCAGATTATTTGTTTTTGATGCCATTTGACATGTATATTTACGCAAAAATCATGAAGATCCATGCAATTCTATCTGGTATCGGACTAATAAGTCTGAAAACCACGATCAATAGATCGTGGTTTTATATTTCAGAGACACAAGGATCCAGATTCTTCTGCTTGAATAGTGCAAAATTATCTAAAGAAGGGCGAGAGAATATTAGAAGCCTTCAATCGACTCCCTCAAAGTCTAAATTAATATTAAGCATGTCTGGAAATATCTTGACAGAAAAAAGTAGCACGGCAACCTAGAAACCAACATGAACTGCTTTTGTGCTCCAGATTGAGTGGAATAAAATTCGCTTTGAATTCTTCCATACTAGGTATATTCATACAAATGTGAAATGATCACAGACAATATATCAGTTTGACTAAAAATATAATTTTTAAGTTGAATAATAAAATTTTATTTTTCAATCCAAACCAGTCCCGTTTTTCTTTAATACGTTCTTAATAATTAATGAATGAACCAAAATCCTAAAAAGTAATTACAACAAAATTAAAATTAATGTTTAATATACATTTCAATAGAAAGTGACTTCAATCACTCATTTCACGCAATCGATATTATTGTTTGAGGTTAGGCATACAAATTGCGGCACCTGGAAATGTTGTAATCGTAAAAATTTATTATGAAAATGATGCTTCTGACGTAACATGCAGCAAAAATTGCTTGACGTTTGGACGTGTTCCAGTAATCAACACGGATTACGAGTAAAGCAATTATTGCATGCGCACGTAGTGTACCATACGAGAATAATATTGCTGTTGTAATCCAAAGCTTGATTGAAAACCTAACTTTATTTTAACGACGTACTCAGCAACCCAACATCTGAACGTCTTATTTACAGCAGTTGTGTGATTTATTTAGAATATGTTAATATATTACTATATAAAAAATTGCGAGGTACTTGTCCAAGAACCTCTTTATTTTTGCTCGGTTTCTGAGAGTGAGGTTCTTACTGCTATTAACTTTATTAAAAGGCATACTGCGGGTTATGGCCAACGTAATATAAATATGATAAAACTGACAAGAGACAAAACATATTTATGTATATTAACTTGGTCATAACCCGCAAGACGCACTATATAAATTATAAGAGGATTAAATGATTATGTCTGTCCCGATAACTAGAAGCAGGCTTTAGTTACTCTGCTTCCCAATTAATGAGTTATAGTCGCAAGCATTTTACCCGCTTTATCTATTTTTTTTTTGAAGATGTACTGTCACAATTGCAGGAATATTTAGAATGTTCATGTATGCTTCCATATTCATATTTGCTTTGTCAATCTCGTTTCAGACCGAAATGTAGTTGTGCAACAACTTCACTGAATTTAAGAAAATGAAATTACTTTTGTTGTATGGTTAGAGTAAAGCTTTTGAAATATTGAGCTACAGCACATTATTGGCAATTCTAGATTTTTATTTTTTGTTTTTGGTTCTGTTATTTTATTTTTATTCATGTTTTACTTATGCTTAAAAAGTATTTGATAACGCAATTTACTGTTTAAAGGGTCGGCACGCGCCAAATCTACATAACAGCCCTCTGCATCACAACGTCCTTTTCAGGAGCGTTCAAGAGGATCCCTGTGCGCAGTACACCACTGAGCACGACAATGTAGAAGAAAATGAGGATAAGACTGGGTTAATTCATCCGCCATTGACAGCTCAAACGGGCATTTCCCGACAGCAGCTTATCAACAGCCCATGTCCGATTTGCGGCGACAAAATATCTGGCTTCCATTACGGCATCTTCAGCTGTGAATCGTGCAAGGGCTTCTTCAAACGGACAGTTCAGAATAGGAAAAACTATGTGTGTTTAAGAGGAGCGGTGTGCCCGGTCACAGTAGCAACGCGAAAAAAATGTCCTGCTTGCCGTTTTGACAAGTGTCTCAAGTGCGGTATGAAATTAGAAGGTAATTTAAAGTTATGAAAACCACAGTTGGAAATATTAAAGCACATATTTTTTATTAAAATTTGCTGATTTTCAAAATTTTATTTGATTTTCAAACATCTATTTTTTCACTCTTCTACCAAGAAAGAAGTAGGTATATAACATTAAAACTTGGTTTCTTTACACTTTGATGTATAAACGATTATTTTTATACTTTCTGTCAGAATCATAAGAGAAGAGCCCTACGTCATCAACAAATCAATGTATGAATTAAATCAGTACATTAACCTTATATTAGATATCGTATTTTCGGTAGTATTTCAAAATGATATAGCGCGCACATCACGTGTCAAATTACAAAGTTAATGTCATTTTCAACTTACTTTAATTTCTGTGTAGTATTAAAATATATGAAGGCACATAACTTCTACTTGCAAAAATAAATAGTAAACAGAGTGTAACATTAGATATTAGTGGTTATAAATAATTTATAAAAGGCAATCTATTTATGACATTCGACAACCTGTAAAACAACGTTAATCAAATTACGCCTCTCAACACGGCTGCATGGTGTTGGCATGGAAATCTCATTTTTGTTGTATCTCTATCTTTGTTCTGTACATTACTGAATACACGAGATTAGTAAAACGCTTGCCTTACCGATATGTTACGAACATTGACTAATAATTTTACAAATGTGTGTTGTTACTAGACGCGGCAATTTGTGAGGTAGGGTTTTTCTTTTATGATTCTGATAGAACATATAATTTCAACATTACATTACTACGCAACAAATTTTCTCCCGCAGATGACATCATTATAGTCCACAGACTGCTTTATTTTTGATTCTGTGTACAGCACAGAGAGTGAATTCTGAATCTGTTATCTTCTGTGGCATATTTTTGTAAGTCAGTGTTAAAATTGACAAAAAAAAAATTAGATTGCGCACGCGCGTTATAGACTGTAGTCAGGTGTGATGTGAAACAAAGGGTATAAACACTGTCTTGGCACTTAACTTGTCAAAAAATTTTTCGTATTTATCCAGTTCTCAATGTATTTCATTTCGTCACCTTGTCGGGACGCCCTCTGGGGTTGGGGCTTTAGGCAGCTACAGTTCTTGTTAGTGCTACGTAATTTCTTACATTTCTGTGATTCATTACTGTAAACAGGACCACAAATAATTATTATGTGTAGCTAAATTATCTACACATCACTACAGCAAACTACGTTTTCAAATTTAAGTGGCTAATTAGTAGTTGTTTATAACTTGCAAGAATAAGTGTTGAGTTTTGTGACAGTTAATAAATGTTTTACAATTTGCAATTTAATTAAAATAAAAGTTAAACTAAAAAAATGCCTCTCTTAATGTAATAAATTACACCTTCGGTATTGTATAAATTAAAAACTGTTTGTAAAAGCTTTTTATTTATTACATACTGAAGTTTGAAATTGTTAAACAGATTTTTAAATTCTCTGTGTAAAAGACAATAGAATGCTGACGAAAAAATAACAAATTTTAAAAGTCAAAATGACGTGGCTGTGTTTGTTTTAGTGAATTTTGAAGGATAACAAAGTTAACTGAGATATAAAATAAATACGTATAAAAATGTATATCTAAGTGTAAAGCATCAAGAATTAGGTTCATAGTTAGGGAAATTTAAATTATACAGCATATATAAATAAGCATAAAAGCTACACGCAGCAACATTCTTCGTTCGGTTCTAAATCGAAAGTCTCAACATCAAAATATTGTATTGATGCCTTCATACGTCTTCACTAGGTTTTCGAATTTCGGAATTTTAGAAAGATTTTTTATTTTTAAACATGGATTTGTGATTTGAGTCACTATCTTACGTTAATTGCTTGAATTAACTATGAATCATTAAATATTTTTGCTAAATATTTTCGCAGTAAACCGAATTACCACTATTCCACATTTTATTAAAAAATACGGGGTCTATTAGTGGATCCTAATATGTTGTGTAGGACATTAAATTCGCACCTCACTTCATTTTAAGCTTCTTAAAGTGCCTGTGGATTTTTTTATTTGGAAACATACTTGCTAAGTTTTGCACTGCGACTTGTACTGATTTTCTAACCGGTTAACCTTACGCACGGTGTGTGCGCGGTTAATATGTATTATTAACCTGTATGACATTAAAAGAAATGTACTAGACATAAGAAAAGTGTATTCGTTTGTGCAAGTACGTCGTTTTTTGTATAACGCACTCTGACAATCTCAGTATTACAGATTCATAACAAAAACACTTTTTACCAACATTAAAATCGTTGTTCGCGATATGTACGTAGTGTAAATAGTACCCATGATTATAACAGAGTACGAATAGGGAGTGTTAAATTTATTTTTATCTATCCAAATATATCTATATCCATTTTATCTCATAAAAACATTGTCCAATAGATACACATGATTTGGAGTACTACATACAATTGAAATCATTGGTTGTAAAGAATTGTCTAATCCAACGCTGCTTTGATTGGTTAACCACCAGTACAGTTTGATCGTTGTGGTCAGGCAACCAGTCGACATATTTACCAATAACTTATAGCCGCCGTATGTCTTGCACTGAAAAATATGTAAAAGTTTGGAATTTTCTTTTCATTGAGTTGCACAATTATTATCTTCTAATTTAATTACAAGTTATTTGGCACTGAAAAGTCTAATAACCTATATATAGTCAAATTCATAATTTTTGTATAAGAGAATATTAATATGATTTTCATAATATTTCAGCAATTAGGGAAGATCGTACTAGAGGTGGTCGCTCCACATATCAGTGTTCATATTCGTTACCACCTTCTTTGACCAGCCATTCGGAACTGCGGGCGAGTTCCAGCGATCTTCGTCACCAAATTGGAGATCCACATCTCACCGTCAAGCTGGAACCGCCCGATACAGGAATCTCACATTCGAAACGGCTCAATTCTAGTTCTAGGCACGGTGTCCCTCTGTTATTGCAAGTACGTGCTTTTTTACGCCTACATATTATTCGGTGTAGTGTAAAAGCTTCCCACAATGCAGGTGCGTCAGTTTCTGGCTACATTAATGGAAAAAACCTTGCCTTTTCGTTTCCTTTCCTTTATAAAAATTCAACGTTGTAATTATTACGCTAAATATTCTTATTCTTTTGTGTCTAGGAGATAATGGACGTGGAACACTTGTGGCATTACAATGAATCGGAACTGAATAAGCTCAATTCCGAAGCGAATTCAAAAGAGGGTTCCAGTAGCTCAGTTCCTAATCTATCTAATCATCCATTACTGGCTGGAACAGGTCTTGCCGGTTCGGCTGATACAAACCCTGATTTTGTTGCGAACTTGTGCAATATCGCGGACCATCGATTGTACAAAATCGTCAAATGGTGCAAAAGCTTGCCTCTCTTTAAAAATATTTCGGTAAGACTAACAAAAACATTATTGATTGATTAATTAACAACGATCCGCAATTTGACAGAAAAAAAAACTTGAACTTACCAACCACGGAGGGCTTGAAGTTATGAATTTATTTTTCCTTTGTTTTCAGATTGACGACCAAATTTGTCTACTTATTAACTCGTGGTGTGAATTGCTTTTGTTTTCGTGTTGTTTTCGATCCATGTCATGTCCGGGCGAAATCCGAATATCTCTAGGAAAAAGTATTACCTTAGCGCAAGCTCGAGATTTGGGAATGCAATCGTGTATCGAACGTATGCTTAACTTTACGGAACAATTACGACGGCTTCGAGTCGATAAGTATGAATATGTTGCCATGAAGGTCATCGTCTTGCTTACATCGGGTATATTAACGTTCTTTTAATTTAAATAATCTCTTTTGCAAATTGCTTCTTTTTTAGATACGAGTGAATTGCGTGAAGCGGAAAAGGTACGCGCATCTCAAGAAAAGGCCTTACAAGCGTTACAAGATTATACTTTAGCTCACTATCCAGAAAGTCCTGCAAAATTCGGGGAGTTACTATTAAGAATTCCTGAACTACAGCGAACTTGTCAGGTAAGTTACTATGATGTGCACTGCAACCGAATAATTCGAAAGAAGTGAATAAAGTATTAAATTTACTTTACTTTAAACATTTTTATTATTTATAAACAAAAAAATGCAAACAGATAACTCTTGAAAATAAAACAATACATTCGCCATTTCTTTCATCTCCGAACTTCATCTAAATTTTACAATAAATAATATTAATATAAATAGTAATTCAATGCTTAATGATCCCTGAGCGAATTATTTTAGACTAATACGACAACACATGATGGGAAGCAGCCACAATAATTATCCATGTAATTCGTTTAAAACTGTCAAAACAAACTCTTCATTCGTGCGACTTCTTCGAAAACGAAGGCGAACTACTGTGTAGTTGATAAAATTACAATTTTCTTGCAATTTCCAACGTAATTAATTTCCAAAAAATATCGGTCTCGGACTTGAACCCATAATCTCCGGTGTAGCGTGCTTAACCCTTGCACCGCGAGGCCCTGATTTCAAGTCGCCTTAGATCCCCCTAGATGTCACGATGCCAGTAGATATATTGTAATATCTCACGACATTACATTATTAAACGGCAAGTGCGTAATAGTTAAAATAACATCCATATTAATACTAATATTAATATGAATATCAATACTAAACCACCGTTGGCATTAGTAATGATATACGTAGGAAAATTAGTTTTTAGCTTTGTACAAACTTTGTTGTAAAATTCGGGCAGCATTTTAGTATTTAGATGCTTCCTACTTGATACTTTATACAGTGATTGTACTTTTTCAAAACTGTGTAAATCCTGAATCTTCTGTAACAGATAACGTTTGTTGTCCTTGGCCAGCATTTTAAGTAATGTACTATCATTCTTCGTTATTTTTATGATATAATATGCCTATTGTGTGCCCTGTTTTCCAGAATACTATTGATCTGTTTGAGGATTAGCAGTTTCTAACACGTGTTTGCTATATATGTGTTTCTTCAAATACGGTGTTTCCATAGCATTTCATTTCCCTATTACAGTTTCTGGCCTTCAACGTGTTTTTTGATGTTTTGAAATAAAACTAAGAGCATCTACTTCATTCAATATTGCGGGAAACTTTAAAGACGATATTGTAGCCTCTCCTAAATAAATTAAGCTAACCGTCGAACAAATAAAATAAATAATACTATATAAGAAATGACTTAAAGAACGCCTTTTTGAAATAGAAGTGCTTAAAACACAAATTGATACTTACCTAACACAGGTAATACTTATAGCCTCGTGTTCTAATTAATAATGTTCAAATAAATTCTCTATATGTATAAGAAGAACTATATTAGTAATGTACGTTGCTAATTTTGTAATTTACGGATATAAGGTATTTTACACTTTCGTGAATTGTAGGGAATTAAGAAAGTTCTAATCATTCCCTATATCACTGTATATTTAGACGAAATTTATTTTTTATTATATATATATTTTATTATTTTTTAATTTATTTTATTATTTATTAATTTATTAACAACGTGGGGGTGCCCAGCGGCCGTATCTAGGCGAATGTTCAGGGACGTTTACGTACTCGCATAGGCAATGAGGACGTAGGAATGTTTACATATAACATAATCTTAAAAAATATATTATATAACGTGCTGAAACAGTTACTGGTTTAAGAAGTTTCCGCGAAATCATAAACTGGGTGGCATCTATTAAATATTAGAATCATTAAATATGTTTCCACACTGGTTTCAGTCAAATGAGTACGGGGTGCGGAATAAATATTTTTTAATGGTGAAAACGACCGTTACCACATCTAGTGATGTTACATTTGCAAATTTAAAGTAACCCTTGTGACAACTTAATTCGAATTAATTCGACTCACCTTTACAAATTTGTTTTAGTATGAGAAAATCTGATTCCTTGTCAATAACACTTTCAAATGTTCGTATTACACTTTCATTTTTTCGCCTTTCACCGTACATAGCTGTGAATGGACATCATCCACAATTTGAACAAAATCCACAAACGACATCGTATAATTTTGTAATTTTTCAATTCCCTCCGCTAGTCCATAGTAGTTCTTGCGCATACTTTCTAAATCACATTTTATCTGACTATCGGCAAACATTTTCTTGATAGCTTTGGCGTATCACGGATCGAATTGTAAAACTACCTTCTTTACATCATCAAAATGTTCGCAGTAGTAAAACGCAGCCTTTAACCATGTTGCCCAACACGCAATAATCGGCTGTGGTGGTTCAGTTGCGAGACACGGTTTGTGAAACCTGTTTGTACGTTTTGGGGACTGAGGACTGGAGAAATACTACCTTCGTATGAACTAGTAAAGCATTTCCTCGTGGATAACATTTAGGGATCAATTGTGCCACAAGGTTTAAAGCATGGAATTTACACGTTACATGTACAGATTGCCAATGTCTTCTTTAAGAGATCGGTCTAAGGAAAGCATGTTAACGGCACAGGTGACTCAAACGTTAAAAATTGGGTTGTTGAAGCTTGAAATTTATTCGATGCCCTCAACACCGCTTTTAAAATTTCATCGCTAGTACATTTTGCAACACTTTTGAACAGACGTAAGATGGGGGATGACGGTTCAAACTCTTCCATTGTATGTATCATCACATCAACTACAGAATATTTTTGCCGATAGGTTGTTAAGTCCATACATAACCACAATTTTTTATCTTTCAATTCTGCTTTAATTCTCCTTTCAACACAGTCACGAATAGCTTAAAATGTCTTAATGATGTCCGATTTGGTAATGTATAATCCGAATACTTGGTCCAGAAGGAGACAAATGCTTATTGGTCTAGCAATATGAACGGTGTATTACATAAAATAGAGTTTATTCGAAATACGCCGTTTCCGAAAGGTACCTAAATGCGATATTTTCTTTTTTTCAGTATGTGTGCTCTCACAACGAGCAGTTGAATAATACTGAACAAGCGCCCTTTGATACGGGTCTTCCACGTTGTTCTCTGTGTGGCACTGAAACTTGTCCCCCTTTGCCGGGACTAATTACTACCATTACTATGTATACGCGTGATGGATAGCAAATATTGCACATAAGAATTATAATATAATACCATAAATACGATATCTTCGAACAAAATCCAGAACTATTACTTTTTAACAAAGTTTCATAATTAATTCGTGTGGTGTGGAGTCTCCTGCGATACATAGTCCTTGCAATCATCGGAATAAAAGTTAGTCATTTAGAAAGACGTTACACGACTTATATTAGTGATGTCTAGAAGCAAGTAAAAAGTCTCGATCCAAATGAGAACTTTAAAAGAATATAGAAAGTAATCGAGTGATATTAACGAAAAAAAGAGACCAGGTAGTAAGGAGAACTTTAGTAATCGAAACGAAAAATCGAGAATTATTTTGAACCGACAACTTTGAAGCAGCAATTGAGAAGGTACTGAGGACTATTTTAATATGAAAATTAGAAAATAGTAATCGAACAATATACACTACCGTCCAACAGATTTTACAAAAAATCACAGATACAGTAACATTTTATTCTGATTATTAATGAATTTATACAACATAAGTAACTATCGTCGAATAAAAGGAAATTAATTCTTCTTTCCTTTATTTATTCTATCGTTGCAACTGGGTTTCTTCTTCGTTTTAATTTCTGTGTATATTTTGCGTTACTTTAGGATTTAAGGAAAGAAAAAGAAAAGAGAAAGGCGAGATCCCGCTTTTCTTTTTTCTTTATCTTTCCTTTGTGTCTGTCTCCCTTTTGTCTTTTTCTCTTATTCTTTTTTCACCTTTTCCTTATTTTACCTTTTCCACTTCTTTCAGTTTTTCTGTTGTTCTCTTTCTTTTTTTCTTTTCCTTCTTTCCTTTTTATTTCTTTGTTTTTCCGCTTAGTTTTATTTCATTTTCTCCTTTTATACCATCATGACACGGTCCAATTCCGGAAACAGTTCATTTATTACTGACTAGGACACGGGAAGCCTACGTATTCATTACTACATCGTTGTGCTTGTTATTTGTCGTTATAACCTCGTAACCATAGTTGCTCGCGAAAAAATCCTATACTACGCTATCCTACACTATAAACACATACAATCCTACCAGTATGTGAAACTTCAACACAACTTTTAAAACGAAATAAAAAATAGTAAACCGTGAGTGAGTAACAACCAATGGCGATGGGTTTAACCGCAGTGGAATAGTTTATATCCGGTATCCGACCAAATTTGGTGTACTCGTGTTTCCTTATTTTTGAAAGTGAATATTTTAGTTTATTATAATCTGCGATAATCTCTATGATCGATACGCATCATACAAGCAGTAGTAATGTCTAAACAACTAACGTCAAAACCTACTTAAGACGAGCGATTACTGTCTTATTGAAATATCGTATCTTACAATTTTCTGATTTCGATGAAAGCATTTGACATTAATATTTGTTTATTTGTTTATAGGCAGGAAAAGAGTTATTAACGATAAAAACGAAGGATGGAGAAGGTCCGAGTTTCAATTTACTGATGGAGTTACTCCGAGGGGACCATTAGATGTGCCTTACATGCTTTGGTGGCGGGTTCATACAGACAGTATTGCATAGTACTCTTTTAGCTTTAAGTGGAACACTACGTACTTAGAAAACCGTGCTGGACACTTATGTGTAGGCAAGAAATCCCAATCTAGAAAAATAATCTATGCAAACAATGTTAACACATGGCAACTCATACTTTTATAATTATTTAAATAAAAAATGGCTGCTTATTTAAAGAATAAAAATATGAACCGGTGATATCTAGTTATTCATACTTAAAGTATCATTTGTATGGAGTTTCTTGCTTACATAAAATTTAGGTTATAATGGTTCAAAGTTGTATATATATTTTAAGTTTTAAGTTTATATTTTTGCTATTTTTATTATACTCATGAATAAAGAAATAAGGCGGTTTTTACACCATGCCAGGATTATCGTTGATAATTTTTATAAATATATATATATATATATAAATATTATTATATAAATATATTACAATTATTATACAAGTTAGCTTAAAAATGCTCAAACAATTCGTATTTAATACGAATGACAAGAGCAAAAAAATGTATAAAGTGAAGAACACCACAGGTTTACTTGTTTCTTCACTAAATCATTCCAATCTTATGAATTAATATGAAAAATAATCTATAGGAGACTGTCCTTTACAAAAAGTAAAAATGAAATTTTATAATGAGTATTTTGATATGAATTTTTGAAGTATAAACGAATTAATCTCATGTATTGCCAACAATTTTGAATGCATAGGAGACAGTAGATACATTGTTATTGTTGATGAAACTTAGAGAAAATGTTGCTTAAAATAATTCTACAGACGAATTAGTATAGAATAGAGACTGGTCTGTAGGATTTTATATCAATGTAATCAAAACCTTCAATAATTTTCTTATTAATATGACCCCGCGCTCATATTTATGGTATTGTAATATTTTATGCTCAAAATAGAAATGCATCTTCTTTCGACCATCTTTACGTCAACAAGTTCTGCATAAAATGAGATAAATTAGTTGCATTGTTTTTAAAGAAAATAATGACAATTGAATTAAAAAAGGATAATTATTGCATTCTAATAAAAGTGCAGTATTGTATCAAACTAGTGATTTCAAATTATGTAAGCACTCTAGATATTTGTGGATGATTTTTTTATTATTGAATAATATAATAATTATATTAATATATAATAATATAGATTGAATAATATAATAATTATATTAATATATAATAATATAAATTGAATAATATAATAAATAGAGTAAATATATGGGTTGATACGGTAAAAGAATTGAATGAAGCTAAGATTTTCTGAAAATGACGATAACATTAAAGTAGAATAAAATAAATTACGCAAGTGTAAGTATCTTTCTATAATTATGTATGAAACATTATATCGGGTGAAAGGCTACGGTTAGTTATCAATTACATCTTGGCATAAATGTGGTTTTCCTTCGTCAATAACATTTCTGAGGCTCCTCTGGGTTTTTGATTTATTGGTACAGATTAGATTGGATGTAAGCCCCAGAAACAATGATAATGGTGTTAAATCACAAGATCTGTTGATCGAGAGGCTTGACAATGCACTCAATGTCATTAATCCATTACGAAGCTTGTTCTTTCAAATTTTGTAGTAATACGATGAATTCTAGCATCGGTAGATGAATTACTTCCATTACAATTACCTTTCACATAATATTTGATGAACAGAAAGCGCATTTTGCTGGTTCACACCATATCAAAAAGTTTATAATGATCAGTAATAATATTGTAATAGCATTTACAAAAAATTATTTCGATATCAGTGCGAATATGTTTGTATTTTGTTACTAAATAATTTGTTAAAAGAAATATTATGTACTAATTATTATGCAAAACGTAGCGTAACATGTGGGTTCTGTAGACATATTTATAACAAATAAAATTACTGGTTTGATACTATACTACATTGATGTCAGTAGTTTCAAGGTTGTAATGTTGCTAGAATTGTTTAAAAGTTTATCTCTCTATCAACATCATAACTTGTTGATTGCTACGTTGCCTTCTTACACAAAAAGCAAATGTATCTGAAAGATTCGGTAAGGTCACATTGATTACAGTACCACAAATATATTTAAAGTAGTAAAAAACTAGAAACGATTTAAGAAAAAAATCGTATAATGATTTTCAAATATTAACAGCGAATTTAAATTTCCGTTTTGAGCATAT
Organism: Trypoxylus dichotomus; assembly: GCA_023509865.1. Lineage (NCBI taxonomy): Eukaryota > Metazoa > Arthropoda > Insecta > Coleoptera > Scarabaeidae > Trypoxylus > Trypoxylus dichotomus. Next base: position 32,956,740 of record CM042079.1, read on the forward strand.
TTTTTCTTATGTTTCTGTTTAAAATTATGGTATGTAGAATATTAATGGTTACATTTAGTAGAACCAACTGTTGCGTAACAGTTTAATAGCTACCCAATAAAAATGTGCGACCTTACATTTTATTGGTTCAATCAACTGTTGCTTCTGGTAAATATGATCAATGAATTTAGAATTCATCCTAATTGATTTTGTTTTACTTGAACTACGGCAGCTTTGCTTTTGACTTAAGAAAATGTGTCTAACTGGACAACAAGAAAACTAAATTGTATTATGTTCCGATGAAATTTTATTGTATGAGATTGAATGTTTTTCACATTCTTATCCCAAAATGTATTAATTTGTGTACATATATATAAAAAGACTATTGTTATAAATAGTCTATAGATGCTTAATAGATACACAAATGGTCCCCTGCCCCTCCCCCTCCTCTTTATTTATTGTGCGGACTCAAATTTGAGAATACTATTGTTCTATGTGTATAACATTTTGTTTTACTTTGCAGTTTGATTTTTAAAAAATATGTGATGTTAAATCACTGTGCCACAATATTTCGTTTACTACGAAAAATTTGAATTTCTGTTTCTTTTAACAAAATGTTAAGTTTTACTGCTTTTATAAAATTTACGGTTGCTAACTTTAAAAAATTCGTTATATTTAAGAATCTATATATCAAGATAATAATCAAATAAAAAAATAACCGATACAATATTTACGAGGTAAAGGTCGTTAAAAATATCTCAATACGAGAAAATCCATTACTTGTTACAATTGAAGGATCGCTTTAAAAATGTAAAAAAGTGAACGACGAAACACGATGTAGTTAAAGTTTGTGTAATGCTACAACTAATAATAGATACATGGTACAGTGTCAATAATAAACAATAAGACTTAGGGAGGCCTTCCACGGCTGCGTTTTTGCAGTATTAGCCCTAAAGGAATTTTGTACTCATCATTTTAAAATAGGAAATTATACAAAAAATTTTGTATTTTGAAATATATAAATATATACTTACATTGGAGTTTTTATTGTGGATCGCACTTTACTATCCATGCTTATGGGAAAAGCCATTACATAAACAACAGTAGGTTTGATAAATCTTGCCGCTGATATAAATCGTGTACTGGCAAGAAATTATTTATTGAAGGGAGTCGACGAATAATTGGAGAATAAATGGTTATTTAACAATGTTTATGTTTAAGAGCACACAAAAATACACAGAGACAATAAGCCAGTTTAGACATTTTTATAAATGAAGTATAACCGGATAGGTTATTAAAAAATATTTAAATTTTACAAATAAAACATTCTTTCTGACAATATTTACAGATATAGAATAAATTCTCAATTGTAAACGGTCTTCTAGTTTTCGTATCCAGAGTAACAAAAGGAAGGACAAGGTAAAAACAAGATAATGATTGGCTGATATGAATTTGCATAGATTAATTATCGAAAAGAACTATGAATGTTATTATTCATGAAGTTAACAAAAGAGCTGTATGATGTATGTACGTGCGCTTGCCATATACCGATAATATAAAACGAACTACGATGTAAAAAATGATCAATGAGAATAACAGAGGCAGTTAAATTTGGTGAAAAATAAAGGAACTCCCGGTTAGACGCGGATGTGATTTCTAATGCAGTTTTCTTACTTTTGTGTGTTTTGAATATTACTATACCTGAGAAAATTAGCAATCTAATCCGTCTAGAGTCAACACTAATGTAATGGTAATTAAATATTGTTATTGTTAGTTATTACAATATTCTACGTTCTTTATTTATAGTAATAACAAGAAAGAGATTAAATTAAGTTTGTCACAAAATGTATACTTAGGTTCCACAGAAGGATTATTAAATCTGTATTAAATTCTCAAATCTACGACAGTAAGCGTGGCTATACGCGATGACAGTTTTGATCAAAATCAAATAGTTTGTTGGATATTTGCTATACTCGTATTAATTAAATTAATTATATTCGTTTTAAAAATGTAATTTTAATTTTTTCCCGTCAAGTTTTTGGAAGTAGATTTTTATATTACAAAGCTTGCATCTCATATATAATATACGTTTCTCTATAAGAATCAGTGCGTTCAGGGAGTTCGGGCGCCGCCGGCGCTGAGCTCCGCTAGCACGAGCGGCGTCCTGAACGCGATCGCTAGGTGCCGGCGCTCGAGCTAGCGGTCGCCATTGCCTAGCGAAAAAAAAAAAAACGCCGAGCAATCTAGCGGAGAGTGGGGATAGGCAGCCAAGATTCAAATGCGAATTCGTCGCAACATGCGTTCTGCGTAAAGAAGAATGGAAATATCGTATTTTTATATTAAAGTGACTAGAACCGTGTGTAGAAGCAACACTATACTCTATTTTTTAAATCGGAGGAGTATTTTTAAATTGAAGCGCCAAAAAGTAGGCTTGCTGTTGGCCAGTTTTCGGCAAAAATTACACTAACCATATTTGATACATTGCAGCCGCCACATTCTTACAACTGATTGATGTTTAGATTGTGTATTTTCCTGAGTGCCTTTGTATGTATTTTTTTTTCCATAAATTTGCGTTGTAATAATAATTACGTAACTACAACTTATATAAAATCCTGGTTAGTTTTAAAACTGCCGCCAAAAAGTGGCTTTGAAAAATTCCATTGTGTAAACGCGTCTTCATTTTACTCCTCCACCGAATTAAAAAAGAGAGTAGACCTAGATACATACATACTTTACAGACATTATCGGAGCAATGGTTATAACACGCATGTGCATCTCTCGTTACTCTTTCTCACTGCAGTATTCCCCTGCAATCAGTCTACCAATCATTCGCTCTTGCCCTACTACATCATGGTTATAGGCCATAACCAGGGCCGTCCTTAGGGTGGTAAAATGTTCTTAGAATAAGATAATACGGACTAAAAATGAATTAGTTCAAACCTTTTCAATGGTTTATATTGGATTTGTACGTCTCTAAACATTTACATAAAGGCCCCGCAAAACTATTTTGCACCAGGCCCGCTTTTGCTAAAGACGGCTCTGGCTATAACATAGCTATAGTGGTGGAACGTAGGATGGCATATAGATACCTCCCCGTTGACTCCCCCATTGACTTTGCTCATATTATGTTTGTATATAATTTTATATATACATATCGAAAATAGAAAATGTTCTGTAGAAGGTTTTCGCCTCTAGCGTGGTTAACATGTCGAGCGACCGTTGCCTTCTGCTTAGTCTGCTTCGACCATTCAAACCGTCTATTCAACTTGAGGGCCAGTCCAGACAGCTCTATTTTGTTCTTTTTAGAACAATCCAGCCATTTTCAATTCTTTTTGGAATTTACAAGCAAAGAAGCGTTTCTCTCCGTTTCTTTCTTTTTTTTAATTCGTCTGTTCTTTCTGTTTTTTTTGCTGTCCAATTTAATCTTCTCTTCTACGTGATGTCTCCTCTCCCCCCTCCTCTTCTATTTCTTTCCTTTATTCTATTAACTTATTTTTATTTCACCTTGGGGAGTGTTACAGGTACCCATTCCCATGGTGCCTGAGCATCCACCGACGCAGACAGCAGCAGGGACAGCAGAGGCGAAAATGACGACAACCCGGATCATGACGAAGACGACTTCGACCACGACGACAGCCGACCAGCAAGCCATCACATCCGGGACCGTAAAGCGGGCAGAACGAGGCCATCCGGCTGCTCCAAATGGCCCTGAATAAAGCCAGCGATTCGTCGTCGTCCGATATGGAATGCTCGGTCGACAATCGGAAACACCTCCGATGACGCTGCCACGGATTCAGAAGGTTTCCAAGCACCATCGAGGAGGCAGCAACGAAAACCCAAAGTCTCCCGAAACTCCGGTTCTGACACCGGAGACAAGAAACGCTCTGGCGAAGTATTGAATAAGAGATTTATAAATTGTTTATTGACACATATTTCTCTTCGGAAGACAAACGTTATTATATTAATTGTTCGCAATTAGCTTTTCACGTACATTTAATAGTGTGTATGAATGTTTGAGTGTTAAATAATGAGATTTCTGTTATTGTTTTTCGTTCTCTTTTAAATTTTTGTTAGCGTCGCGCTTATAATAACCAGTTCGGCGCGTCTTCGGTCACGCTCGTGTTCAGTCGATTCTACTCAGTGCACGCCTAGAGAATTCTATTTAAATGAGAACCAATTGGGCTACCCTAACTAATGTTTCATAACATTAAGTTGGTAACTCAATTGTTATCAATTTCTTCTGCGGTTATACTCTGTTATATTAATACTTGTGCTCTTATCCATACCAAAAATAACTTCACGACATGGGACAGTTCTATAGTTAAGTTTGTGAACCTTAAAGTGCCATCTGATGAGTTGTTATTAAAGTTTTCGTTTGACATCGAATATCAAAAAGGTAGTACTAGGCTACGGCGTTTGGTGGATGTCGGCGGGAAAATTAAAATTTTAGTTTGTGATTTTTTTCCTTTGGTTGGGTTGGCATTGAAAAGGGAATGGACATTTGGCAGTATTTATTTTGTCAAAAATGTTGCTGCTACAAATCATGCAAATGAAAAATACAATATTACAAGAAGTAATAAAGGAAAAAGTTATACCAGTTAAAGCATGTTACGACTATACATGGGTTCAATAACTATTAAAGGCTGGAATTCGTATGGCCTAAATCAGTATAGTTCGGTACATGTTAGTTTTTCTAAATTCCATGCCTTTATTACATTTTGAAATGAACACAGTTACTTACATTTCTAATTGGCTTGTAATTATGAACATAATGATTTGTTTCGAGCATATACAGGACCACAGCGGATCTGAGAAACGTTGTACTACAGAGATGAGCCTATTGCTCTTTGCATCAAATTATTATTGATCTTTTCGTCTGTCCAATGCATACTCGATCACAGTCTGTACAAGATATTCCGTCTATTCCAGATTTATTCATGTTACCTTCCTAATCAGCAGGTATTAAAAACATTCGAGGTTACTTTAAACAGAGAAACTACTTTTGCCGGAGACGAGAAAATAATCGTTCAAGATTTTTTGTGTAATATGGATGAAGTGGTTAGATTTCATACACCTTAGTAATACTACTACTTTCTATGTGCAGATACTACAATTAATTACGCTATTGTTATACTTCCCAATAATATTGTAGGAGAATCCGTTACCATTTGCAGTTGTGATGTTCTCGTCGAGGTCATTTCTATATATTTATATATATATATGTATAAATTTTAAAAGGGAATTTAATGAAATGACAAAGCAAAATGTCAAGTAGCGAAACTTTACGTTTGCTTGGTCGATAAGATTTTCCCAAGATGAATCTACAATTATCACTAGGTTTTATTTACATGCTTGTTAGTAGCTCATTCCCAACTCTTATAAATAACACATATAGCAGGATTCCCTTCCTCATCGGTTTCCTTTTCATTGGTACATCTTACACATGTAAATTATACATGCAGCTGTTCTAAGAAAATCGATTTATTGGCATTCACTCTAGAAGATCTCAAAAATTTCGTTAGAGTCGTGCATAAAAGGAAATGTAAAGTTAGGCATGGTATTATGAGAGTTGGTATGAAATGTACCTGTAAACAAGTTAGGCTTGAAAGGAGATAGGCTGTTACGTATTGCGATTCCTTGGGTCTGTAGGAAGAAAGTGATATTATTTAGCTGAAGGCAATGTGAACCCACAAAAATTAAAGAAATAACCTACTTGCTGTCCGTTTGGTTATTCAGTGAAAGGTCTTTAACAAATAAGTTACACCAAGCGGGGCGCGAGCAAACAGTGGACTTATATTAAAGGGAAAGTACAATTACGTTCTTAATAATCACAATATTCTAAATTTTCTCGATAAACGGAAATGAATTATTTATAGGCAAATCAGGCATTTCGTTAGTGTTTAGATGTTAAATGTGTCAAACAATTACTTGGAAAGCAAGTAGGCTGGACCATTTAATGTTATAGATAATACGTTTCACAGTCCGTCTTCGTTTTATTAGTGTTAACAGTACATTGTAGATATTAGGGGGTTTCTTACTGTTAGTCTGTATCCCAGAGTATTAGTGTAAACTACTTAAATTCTAATAATATCTTCTAGGTCGCTGCCATCATCGCAGACAAAGGTGTTTGCCGCCATTTTAAAGAACTTGGCGCCATGGCTTTAATGAATCGAATGAAAAAGAAACATCCTTGTCATATATGATGGCCGCACTACATTTTTCTGCTTTAAAAGAAAAACAACGTTCGTTTCTTTGTCGTTCAGGAAGAAAGTGATGTTTCTATGCAAGTTAATGCATGTTTCGGTGTCTACTTTGTCAAGTTTAGGCATTAGTAGCTGTATGAGTGAAGTAATAATTATTCTCAACAAACGAAGTAATAGCTTTTTGATTGCCAGTAATATTGGTTTGAAATGCAGCTTTGTTTAATTTATGGTTATATTCGATACCTCTCCGAAGTTAATTATTTTCCTTAAAAAAAAAATCACCTCATTCTTCAACAATTATCACGCTGCACTGTTTACGTAATATTAACACTGATTTCTTTTCCCCGTGCTTTACCAAAAATCTATCCTTTGACAAAAACAGTATTAATGTTAATATTTAATAAACAGGCGAGACAACCTATCCGTTCTGAAAACTCAAATAAGAAAAGACGTTTTTGGTTTCAAAAGCTAGTCGTAGCATGGTAATTGTTATGAACTTATCCTAAGCAAGTGCTACTTAATTCCCAAATGGATCCATTATTTTCTAGCAGGGAAACTTACTTTATATGCAAATCTTGAGTTATTCACATGTTGGAGCTGAATGCTATATATAAAAAGTTGAAATTCCTACAATCCTTCGGGAATTTAGTATCAATGTTAATAAGTAATCTAACGTTACATGTTATATTAAACAAATGATTTCACAAAATAGGCCTTTAAGCATTGCACTGAACCGTAATAAAACTATTAGTTACATATCCTTTTCCTCCTTTTCATGTAGTATGCTCTTGCCTCATTGTAATCACTTTGCTATCTACCCTGAATCTTCTAAGAGGTGGCAGAGTTACATTTAGCATTATTTGGTTTCGTAGAAATTTGCAAACCATAGGGTCGAAGTTAGCACTAACCTCTCCCAGTACTTTTTTTGACAGCCATTGTCAAGAAGTTTTGACATTGAAAAGTGTTTCAGACGTTTCCGTTTAAGCGCCCAGGATCTGATCCACACCACTAACCCAAAATGATGTCAAAATATATACATATACACGACATAACCTACAATCCGGAATCAATATTTTTCTAAAATGACGAACAAAGCATGTTTAAAGATTACAAAATTTTTTTCTTCGATGCAGGCGAACACTGAAGTGAAAATATGTGTTGTTGGATCAGGGCCAGCTGGTTTTTATGCTGCTCAACATCTGGTTAAACACATGCCGTCGGCAAAAGTTGACATATACGAAAAACTACCTGTTCCTTTTGGGTTAGTAAGGTAAGATGGCATTTGTTTTTATTACATATAGTATACTTGGTTAACTACAGATATGGTGTAGCTCCTGATCATCCAGAAGTAAAAAATGTTATACATACATTTAAGAAAACTGGAGAAAATAAAAATGTTCAGTTTATTGGAAATGTTGCTTTAGGAAGAGACGTTAGTTTGAAACAATTACAAGAAGCCTATCATGCTGTCCTTCTAGTAAGTGCAACTGCAGAAGTATGGTCTTCGTGTAATAATATGAGGTAATAAGTGTTCATCGAATTACAAACTTTTAAAGTTAAAAAGCTTTTTATCAAAATAATAAGTAATTGGGTAAGAGTTCCATATAAGGGGCATCAAGGATTTTGGTAGATTCTAACGGTAAGCTCACACTTTCCTGTGTTTAAACTGGCCCTTCTTTTTTTTTAAGAGTAGTTTAAGGTACCTAAAAATCGATTTAAAAAGCGCTATTTCTAGGTTATGTTTAGTGGTATATTAATCATAATTTACGAAATTTAAGTTGGTACTGATTGTGTATCGCTTAAAAGTTACTAAAACGGATACTAAACATTGATGAGCGGTAAAATTTCATTTGAATATTGGGGAATAATCTGTTGTATAATATTTACTATCCCATATTTTTTATTTTTGTATACAATATAGGTAAATAGACTAGTACTGTTTTGAAACAGTACTGCATTATTGTGAAGTTCTTATAGTCTTTTCTTCTTTGCTTCTCATTATAGAAAACAATTAACAGAGAAGAAGGGCAACAATAATAAAGGCAATAATTTTCTAGCGAATATTATTTATTATAACATGCGAAATACAATAAATAAATGAATTAGTTTGGTTTTGAACGCAATTAACTAATTATTACTATGAAGATTACACAAAAACTGTACGGAACTGGTAGTAAATTATAAAATGCACTCTAATATTAACGTGATTTTGTTATATGCATCAAGCAAGCCCGTCCGTCAATACGAAACATAAAAGTAATATGGTATATTAAGTCTACACTGTTTGTAACGCCAAGGCACTAATTTGTGAGTTGGTGATGCAAAGCAACTACCACAAAAGGACAAATAAAAATAGTTCTAAAGTAATAAATGATTTATAAATTAGAAACAATCACGCAAATTGCAATAAAAACATATTTCTAAAATTAGGAACGATTAACAAATTAGCAAATAATCCCGGGAATAAAATAATATATTACAAAATATCTTTCAAATAATAGATTGGAAAATAATTCTGCAAAATAAACGATATGCCAGCAAAAAAAAGAAAGGTAATTCTGAAACTTGGTCTAAATGCTCCGAGGAAACCATCTAGGATTTTTCAGAGATGTGCAAAATTTCGATGTTTAAATTATACAAGTTTAATGCATACTAATGTATGATTTTAGAGAAAAAAAATAAATATTCTGCATTGAAAAAACCAATACACTGCCCTAATACGAAATAATAAGAAAAAAGGAGACCTGAAATTTACATGGGTACTGCTGTCTACCAGCGGCTAGCAGTTCTCTGAACAGGTCCACACCTTTTTTATGTATGTATACCCCTACGCCATAGCAATTCCACAAGGTGGTCTGCACTGAAAAGTCTGCCGTGCAAATCATTTGGTGGCAAACCAAGCCTTGGTGGGTCTCCAGCAACACTCAATCTTCTGGGTGTGAACATCTTCAGCTACTAATATATGTAATTTACTACTGGTTCAGTACACTTTTTGTGTAATCTTCGAGGTAATAATTAGTTAATTCTATTCAAAATCAAACTAATTCATTTATTTATTGTAACTTTCATGTATTTCGCATGCTATAATGAATAATAATATTCAGTGTTGTGTTATTGTTTTTGTCCTTTTTTCGCTGTTGTTTTCTATATCGAGAACAATAGAAAAAAGACTCTAAGAACTTCACAATAATGTAATACAGTTTCAAATCAATAATAGTCTATTTACCTATATTGTATACAAAAATAAAAAGTATGGGATAGTAAATATTATACAACAGATTATTCGCCAATATTCAAATTATCTTTGCAAAAAGTTAGCCAAGCAAATTTTCAGTTGCCTAAATACAGTTGTAGAAATTGTCAGTATAATCAAGATATTTCTGTCACAGCACACTTAATAGTAGTATTGTATATAAATAGGAAATAGCGGCATTGTTCGTTCAGGTCCGAATCGAAAACTTCAACTTCAAAATATTGCATCATGTTTCATAGAGCTTCAGATTTTTGAAGTTCGAATTTTCCACGAATGTGTTATTGTTCGATAACTGCTTATAGCAATAGGCTTCAAAGTTTGTTTTTAACAGTTCTTTATTAACACACATTTACCAAAATCTTGATTAGTTCTTGTGTTTATTCGCCCTTTTGTTCACTCATAATGGATTCTACATCCAATAAATATGCCGATATGTACAGATTGCGCAAAATTAATTGAGACTTGACTAGCTTCAAACGTGGATAATATTTTGCCTACCGTATTTATGTTTTTGTTCGGAATTGCTCGGTGGAACCTTGGTGCCGAAGCACCATCAATTTTGGTATTCTTTTAATTTTAATAAATGTAACTCGGAAATAAAATATTAACGTATTCCATTTGAATTAATGCGAAACATTGTCAAAGATAATAGGTTTATAATAATCATTTAATTTGGTTACTAAGTACATTGGTGGTATAATTAGCAGGCCATGATTCGATCTTCTAGCCACTTGTTTTTATTCCTCTAATTGCTTATTGTTGTCAGCATTAGTTTAATAAAAAAAAACTAATACCTTAAAAATCGTTGAGCTATTTTTTGACCGATTGATCAGAGTAGAAATATCTATATTATTTGCCAAATAGTTATCTTTCACTGTATTAAATTATACATTATTTTCGTTGCATTAAAAATAATTAAGAATTTGTTTAGCAGAAAAATTGACATTTCAAAAAATGTTGCCATAAAAATTCTCGATTTTAAAAAACACCATCAATTTATTTCGATTGACGCGATGTAAGTTTGCACCTTCATAAATGTTAGCTATGTGAAAATACTATTTATATATGGGTATGTATAGATTGGTATAATTAAGTCTTATTTTAAAAAAATGTAAAGAATATATAACAATTATAAAATAGCACAAAATTTCAAGTCATAATTCCATCGACACTAAATATACAAATTTTTATTTGAAGTTTATTGGCAAATGTAAAAAGAATACAATGAAAGGTAGAAAAGAAAATATGTTTAAGTATGTTCATAACCATAGTATATTTTAATATTTTATAGGATGACCTCCACTTGCAAAAAGTGTCTGTGCATAGTCTTTTATATTGTTATCTTATATATTTTTTATTCCGTTGATTTACTATTAAACCCTATTTGTTTTCAATAGGGTTTAAGTCAGGTGACTTGAATGGCTGTGGTTTTCATTTTTAAAATTATAAAACCACTCACGCACTATATGATCAGTTATGTATTCAAGACATCTTGTATTAAGGGTATTCGCTCGCAAGGAAATCTTTCACGAATACTAGGTATATTAATAATTTTTTATATTGTTCTGGATTTATTCATACAAGTAGGCAACATATTATGCACGTTCGTAGCTATAACCCATTCGCTTTAAAACCGAAGCATTAGGTAAGATAGGCTTATAATTTCCATGTTTACTATTGGCCAGTTCTCAAGGTAAGTTTACGTACCACGTGACAAGATGCTGTTTCTTTGAATATGAAATTTATGTTGAATAAAATGAAATGTTATTGATTACTATATGTCCATAATGTCATTTGTCAATTTCTTCGTTGTATTTGGCTTGTCATTTGGTCTTGCGTTATTTGTTATATTGTTAGTATTTGCTTAGCATATTACGTTAAAAATAGTTTTTATCAGAACTTGCTTAATACGATATTTAACAAGAGATCGTTTTTGATGATAAATTTTAAATATAAAATTATACAATTTGTATATTCTTCTAGAAGTGCGTATTACTTGAAATTGCTTTGTATGTGATTATTTTGGTTTACTTTAGTATTCCTTTATTTATAAGTAGTCCGTTACAAAACTTGTAATAAAGTATTTAGAATATTTAAAACAAAATCGTTTCTATTCCTTTTTATTTGATTAAAGGAACTACTTGAGATAAATGTAGATATATGTTTTACCAGTATTAATTTTAAAACATGCGAATGTTATAATTGTGTTCAAATAACTATATTTATATCGTTCTTTTTAACATTTGACTCAAATAATGTTCATTATAATTTAATTTACTTAAAAGGACAAAGGTTATAGGACTGACCTTTTGTATTGCCCGCCATTATCGAGTAAAATTTTGGGAATGTGATACAGAAGCGCTATCTACTTCGTTATTAACGTGAAGGGGCTATAGTCGAATTTCATTTAACTATGCGCATACTGTACATGGTTTCTGTAATGGAAAGGCTAACATGGTAGGGCAGTATTGCGTACGTTTCCCAAACTGGAAATGTAGTGGAATTGTATTTCGAAGACTTAAATTCAGAATATATTATAGTTAATAATGTTTTTAGTTTCAAAAGTTTGTAATGCATTGAACACTATGTACTTGCTAGTATTCAATTTTATTTCATTTCATTCCAAGGCATATGGGGCGGACAAAAATCGTTTGCTCAATATCAATGGAGAAAACTTGAAAAATGTTATACCTGCTCGCGATATAGTTGGCTGGTACAATGGGGTACCAGAAAGTAGCAATTTGCAAATAGACTTAAGTAAATCAACAGCAGCTGTTTTTGGACAAGGAAATGTGGCTATTGATGTTGCAAGGATTCTTTTAACTCCAGTTGATCGGTTAAAGGTATGACTTTTTATCATTACTTTAGTTCGCATTCTACCATACTGCCCTTAAACTAATTAAAGTTTCCTACGCGTGTTTCCAAATTTGCTATTTTTCTAATACCTTAAGATAATTATCACAGACTTTCTGTTCTGAGTTATTACCAATGTTGGTACTGCGAAAGCTCGGTCTGTAGCGCGTGCTTTGAAAAAGTGGGACTGGTATAGCAGTCCTAGTGTCATGTAGGGTGACCCTCAGCCAGTTATCGCTCACTGAGTTGAGCATCCAACATGAAAACGTCAGAAGATAAAATTCACTAGGGGTAAACACGCAACCAATAATACGCTTGCTTTTAAAACTGACATCACCATGGAACTATCAATTAATGAAAAAAAAACTTAAAACATAATTATTTTCATTATTGTTGTTTTGTAAGTTAGCTATAATAGCTTTAGGATATCAAAAAAACGGTTATAAAAAAATTCATTTGTTTGTCAAATTTAAATAGTACACGCCACTTGATTTTTTTGTTCAGCTGAAATCGATGATATAGTGTCATATTGCCATATTGGATGCACTATACCTTATTTGTACGAATGTGCTTATTGTGTTAGGAGTTTTGTAAGGTTTAGGTTAACAATGACGCAATTACGAACGTCGAAAAAGCGAACAATTTTTTATATTTTATAAGTACTTTATAAATAAAGTATAAAACTTTAAATTTCCAGATTTAATACATGATGGAATCAAAGCAATTTGTAAAGTTTTTGAGAATGCTTTTATGTTCCGGAATAAATTTGAATGTAAAAAACACAGCGCAAAAATAAAAATGAGCGCGTTGTTGGGCTGAACAGTCGACTTACACTTGACTTAGGATTAACATTGATTACGTGTAATGTACCGTTTAATTTATTAGATAACGAATGATTTTGCTCTTGCTAGAATAAGTAGTCGCACTGGAAATTACTTAGTCGAACATGTTTACGAAATCAAACAACTAATAGCTTATTCATAGTCAGAAAGTTAATAGGGTGGTATTAGTGGCCACGATGGCGCTATCTTATCATATTTATAAACGTATATTTACTGGCTACTAGTTAATATGATGCTAACAACGAAAACGATGTGGCGAAGGAAAGGAGCATTCATAGTATATGGAAGTGTTTGAATTCAAACGAATTAGTGTTCAGAATTTCAGAAACAATATCCTGACATCCCCGAACTTCCACAACCGATTCTTTCTCAATGGGAAACACGGTTACAGGCAGCAAATCTTCAGTATTTCCAAACAATTAAGGCTGTAGTTTTGCAATTTGATTCGAAGCAAGTGCCATTAAAGAAGGTCAAAAAATACAAGATGTTCACATTGACACAGATTCACAAATTATTTACAGGAATTATAACAAACTAGTTGAAATACTAAAAAAACCCACAAAATTCTTTGTTGTCATTCATAGAGTCAATGCAAATACTGGATATTATACAAACACAGCTATATGCTTTCAGCGACGCAAGAAATGTTAATGTTATTGCTAAAGTAGGTATTGTGTTAACTAAAAATTAAGATTTTTCCAAATTAAACCAAACTCTTGGTGATAGCAGGTCTACGGATCCGTTAAGTATTTACAAAAATTCGAGTGATAGTTCTCCGTATATGTATAAGAATATTTATTCATGGCGAGTACGGTTACACTAGGAAATATATCCGATGCTGCGAATATATAACCGATATTATCAGTGAATGTGCATCTGAGTATTGAAAACGCTGTTAAGAAGAGTGTATATTTACATTTAGTATCTGCTAAACCCTTTGCGCGGTTTCTAAGTGCGCGCTACTAATCACTTGTTCGCAGTGCCAACACCACTCACTACCGTGAACTTTCTCTGAAACCTTAGGTAGAGATTTGGTAAGCCGAATTAAAAATTTAATCTTGTAGATAGGTAGTGGACTTTCTACGCAATTTCTGTGTTATTTACTTTTAACGTAGTATACCGATCTTTTTATAATAAAATTATTAATACATTGCACACTCTCGAAGAAGAGGTAAATTAAACGTATGTGTATATATACATACGTACATTGCATAACTTATCTTCAATATCTAGAAATTATACATATTTTTAAATCTTAATAATAAAACTAAGTAAATATATTGTTGCGAGCGCTAGAAGGAGCAGCGAATATACGGGAAACTCGGCTGCTACATACATAGAGGGCAGTTAGTCGCTGTACGAAAGTCGTTGTACGAACGTTGTGCTGAACGTGGCAATATAACTACAGGGGCATATAAATAATCGATACAGAATGTATATAAATGATTTATATATAAATAGACATTTAGTTAGTGTTTCATAGTTTAGTGTCAGTTTAGTTTATATGTTATAAATAAATAATTTTTAACAAAATATCGCCTACTTAAACTGGGACCCGGTAAGAACGTAATAATATGATGAAACTAAAACAGTACATTCTACAATGAAATAAATAAATGCTTACAATTGCATATCCCTATCTGGGTTTTATGAGAGGTGTTTTCTTTAACTTCCGATAGCTCATAAAAACAAGACAGTTGTAAATAGCAAAATGAATTTATTACTAAAAGTTATGTGCAAACATGGTTACTTTTCTATATAATTATAAATTAAAGATTAATGCATTTGTTATATCTATGGACGAGTCCCATTTCCCAGTTCCCTCTGCATAGAATGTTGTGAGTTGAGATAGTCCTCGTCATTGTCTTGAAATTCCTCTGTATACTGGAAACTCTGCTTTTCTAGCCACTTTTTCGGTTCACGAAAGAGATGGAAGTCGCCTGACGCTAAGTCGGGGGTATACACCGGGTGTTCAAAAACTTCCCATCGAAATTATTCAAGAAGTCGTTGAGTTGCAGCAGCAATGTGAGGGCTGGCATTGTCACGAATGAGAAGAACTCCAGAAGTCAACATTCCTCTTCTTTTCTTTTGAAGTCACAATAAACAGCTGCTTAAAGGAATCAAATTACATTACGCAACTCGCGTTTGGCGAGAAAATCAATTGTATTAACCATGTTTACGTGCCCGCAACTCACCTGATAATGGCGTAATGATGTTGCAAGTGGCAGATATTACTAGTGGGGAAATGCGCAGTCACCTTTTGGGCACCCCCGTCTCCCTCGCTTGACTGTTTTGGGACACGAACGGAGCTTAAAGAAACAGCCCTCGTATATACATACGTAAATTATAATAAGATAACATTGGGAAAATCAAATTATTCTTAATAACAAAAACAACATTTTTATAAGATTAAAAAAAGTCGTATTAAAAAAAATAAATCAAACAAATTCATAAAATGTTTATAAAGAAACTGAAAATTTACTCAAATTATTGTATATGAGCCAACAACCTCAAACGTAAATTCAAAACTTTGCTGTTGTGATACCGTTGAATCAATCCCGCTGCCCTAGTCTAAGTAAATTTTACGTCTGTTTTTGGAAAGGGACGCCTATTTGTAGCTGATTAAACATAAAATTAGAATAAATAGTATCTTATTTTAGTGATTTTATCAACAGAGTTAAATTTGGTTTTCTTTCCAAAATAGAATTCAATTTGTGGTTCCAGCCATTTTCTACGGCATTTTCCAAAACAATTTCATATTTTTCGTGGTTGAATCGTTGAATGCATCTCCTTATTTGAATTATATTTCAGCTCTCACATTTTAAGATGAATTTTAATATCTTCACCCTGCCTATAGCTGTTAACTAATCCTAACTTTTGGATTTTCTCTATATATTTTTCTGGAAGTGAAAATTGGAGCCAAATATTTTAATAGAAGGATGTACCAATTCCAACGCTATATGGGTTATCTGCTTCCATAATAGAACAAGTTGAAAAGTGTTCATATGTTTCCTTAGATTTGTTAGATAGAAGTGCGTAGATACTGCAACTGTTAAATGTTCAATCCATAAAAAAGTGTTTGAATGCAGCCATATTATTAGTTACGAATACCCGCATTCGTTAGTTAGTTCCATCGTCTATCTTCAGAAAACATCTATCTACTGTTCTAAATATTTTCAAAGGAATTTCTGGATATATAAGTATACTACATTCAAAGAATTAAGAGTATACGTACAGATATGTTTATAATTTCCAGATATTGAAGATAAGTTATGTAATGCATGTATAATTTATGTCTTCTCCCCGGGTATGCAGCGCTTTAGTAATAGGACTAAAGAAAGATAAATTCTAAGATATAACATTCGAACAATGTAGTAACTCTAACAATTATTTTTAAATTATCACTTGCACTGAATCTTTTTTTGTAATGGGAACTGCCCCAAAATTCATTGGCCATTTAAGTGTCGATCCCCACACATTTTGCTATTATTATTGTGCTCGTTTTCTCTATGCTAAACTGATTAATTGGTACACGGACTCCCTACCTCCCAGAACACTCCATCTATAATGTCAAGCTGCACTGGCTCGTATAATATGTATGTACATACTCAATGGGAATGAAAACGTCGAAAAGACGTTTTTCGTAACTATAACCAAACGTTAGGTAACGTTTACAAGTAGCGTTAAACAAAAGTATAAATGTCCCGCAAAGCAACATGGACAGTAATTTCCAATGTAACGCAGTAGAATCGTTTAGAATAACAAACAACGTCACTTTTAAGTCTTCTACAAACTTTGAATAAATCATTGCAAAAAGTACGCGAAAAACATCATCTCGCATAATGCTGAGAAAACGTTTAAAATCAATGTAATCGAGAGTAACATATTATATTTAAACACAACTTTAATACCCATTTGTGCAAACATCGAAAATCGTTTAGTGTGAACATGAAAAAGCAAAGTTATATATAAATATAAACTTTCGTGTTCTCACCAACTTTGGAGAAGCATATGAATATCCGGAGAAAATAGGCAAAGTAAGTCCATTATACAACGTTGCATGTATGTGTAAAAAAAATGGGGAACACCTTTTAGCCTTGTTTATGTATTTGTTATAGTTATTCAGTCGTTTGAAAGTGCTTGTTTCTCAAATGGCGCACATTGATAATGTAAAGTCGCATTTACGCTATCTATAAGACACCCAAATGTATTTCCAAACGATTGAATAGTATTACGCATGTATCAACAAGGCTTTTACTAAAATAGACTTCTCATCTAAATTATAAATATATGCGTTCAATTCTCCTTATTATAAGTTGAGTACTCGTGGTATACGATGGGTTTTGCTGCTAGTCTTCTTCTAGCTTGTTCCTTCTTCGGAACTTATTAGGGGAACTCATCTTCTTCGTAGGTTCTCGGAGTATTGCTTCTTAAATAGCAAACCTTTATCATGAATCTTCTCGAACACTTTCTCTTGATCCAGAGATACCGTGGTCTGGTTTCTATTGAAAGCTGTTTTGACATGGTTCATTATTCGGTAGAGTTGTAAACTGGTCGTATGTCTGATCCGCAGCCGAACTGGTTGTTGTTTAGAAGGCAGTTTGCTGAGATGGTCCTTGATCCTGGCAGGGTCTCCAGAACCGTGCTGACAGTACTGAACAACTATATTGGATGGTAACCTTCAGGAAAGTGGTCTTTATTCGGTCGGAGAATGGGCATTATCCTCGCGGATTTCCTCTAAGACGTATAGTACAAAAAGCAGAGGACCGTATTGAAGATCGTCAACTTCACTGGCAACCTGAGCGGCAGATTCCTCAGTGCTCCGTTTGGTATTTCATCCTTTTCAGGTGTCTTCGTTTGGGGAATCCCATCGATCACCTGTAGGACTCCGGACTATATCTCAATTGGAAAGGTGCCGAGAGATACCTCGTCCAGACTGCGACGGATCACACTCTCCTGCTCTTCAGGGGCTTCAGGCATCGCTTTGGACCATACTGGATCTCTGACAAGGATTTCTTATCTTTCTTCAGTATTCTTGGCTCTTCTCTATGGCTTTTTTCAACGAAGTCGTCCCATCTTTTCGAATGATATGTCTCTGGATCCCCTACTCATACGGTTGAACTGCATCTTTAACAGTAAGTACTCACTGGAAATCTTTCCAGATGCAATGTCGCTCCTTAATCCTGTTATCAAATTCCTTTGGCAGAATCTCTGCATCCTGGAAGTTTGGTCCCAGTTCTGACCTTTTTAAGGCCTCTTGTATCCACAACTTAGTGTCGAGGTGGAGGTCAATCCTGAAATTAGCTTCTACTGTTTGCAATATCAACCGCTTGTATTGATTCCGGTTATGGAGTCTGCGATTATGGGGTAGTGATCGGAGGATGGTTCTGCCACTGCGTAACATCTCAAAAGAAACCGCTCTGTAAAGACAGAGCGGTCTACAATAGTAAATGTGATCGGTCGGCGAGGCAATGTCACACTCGTTCATCTTCTTTAGCCAGGTACACAGGAGAACAATGTTCCTGTTACCTACCCTCAAGTTTCATGAATATCAGTTTAAGCGGACCATAATAAGACGACATAAAAAAACATTAAATTTGGATTGTATTGGTTTGCTGTAACATTAACTATTTTTAATACTTTATTATATTTTGTTTCATTACTTCAGCTCTTTAAATATTATTGTATTCAACGTTGACCATTTTTCTATGACGTTGTTATAACACCGCAAAATGTTGCTTTTAGGAATCTCGTAAAGTAGTACCTAAAAATATGGCTTGAGTCAGTGTTCATTTGTGATGTTTATATGTCTAACAGTATTTTAAGCTTTGTTTAAAAATGCCGTTTAATTCAACATTACTAAAATGTTGTTCTATAACGTTAATATAACAAGTAACGTCGTGTTCTAACATAATCGAAACCACAGATTATGGTTATAGGTTTATTCGACGTTATAAAATTAAGGTTGTTTTTGTAACGTATGATGTGTATTCAATCATTGTAACGTTATAGTAACTGTTATTCAGCCAACGTATTGCCATTGAGTATGTATGTATGTTCGTTGCATCTCCATACACTTATAAGTACGTTGCAGCGTGTTGCACAAATTTTGGTTTGTCAAGAGTTTATAATGGGGGATCGCGGTTATTCATAATGTATAAAAATTGTTGTTTTACTTGAACATATGTAGAACGTACCTAGACAAAATCTTAGTGATAAATTGCTTTTACAGAATACAGATATCACTCAGCACGCCTTAGAATCACTATCAACTTCAAAAATTAAAGAGATATATTTAATCGGCAGACGAGGCCCTTTACAAGCAGCATTTACGATAAAGGAACTTCGAGAAATGTTAAAATTATCGAATTGCTCTACTTTATGGAATCATTCAGACTTTGTTGGCATCTTGGAAATTTTACCGCAGCTAACAAGACCAAGAAAACGTTTAACAGAGTTAATGCTGAAATCCTTAAGCAATAAAGAAGTTTCTGTGTTTAAAAAATTTATACCAGTATTCTTCCGTTCGCCGCTGGAGTTTATAGGCACTTCGGGAAGCATTAAAAAAGCTAAACTATGCATTAATAAATTGGAAGGTACTGATTTTCTAACCTCAAACGCAATACCGACAGACAAAACCGAATTTTTAAATTGTGACTTGGCAATTACAAGTATTGGTTACCAGTCAGTGCAAGTTGATCCTAAAATTCCTTTCGACTTTGACCATGGGAGAGTTCAAAACATTAATGGTAAAATAGTTGATGGTATGTACGCGACCGGTTGGCTTGGCACTGGTCCAACTGGCGTAATTTTATCCACAATGTCAAACGCATTTGGTGTAGCTGATTACATAATATCAGATTTAAAGAAGGTAACACCTTTAAGCAAGCCAGGATTTTCTAGCGTGCAGAAATTACTGGAAAAGAAAGGAATTCAAATAGTATATTGGAAGAATTGGTTAAAAATTGATGCTTATGAACAAGAGGAAGGCAAGAAGTTAGGTAAACCGAGAGAGAAAATTATAAGTATCAAGAAAATGCTTGAAGTAGCTGAATGACGTGTTATATGTTTTGAATCTACATTTTTTTTAGTAATAAATTGGGCAACTTTAATGTGTTTATCAATACTTGCATAAAATATAGTTGTTTTTGTTTTTAAAATGTCTAAGTCTAATTACACTGGGATTCAACTAATTTCGAAACGACCAATGATGTTAGTGCAATAACCAAAAATTCCGTTATTTTCCTAAATATTTTTAATAATTTTTCCCTATAACTCTTAACTACAATAATTCAATAATTAATAAGTTGCAATAATTGCCAAGTGCTAAGTCGTAATCGATTATATATTTTTGTGTTTAAAAACTTAAGCATTTATATTGCATTTTGTACAGATAATATGAGTACGTATATTCATGCGCTATATCATAGATAAGTAGAATTCTTTTACGAAGATGCAACAGGATAGTCAATAGAGTATGCAAATAGTATCTCAGACTTTCATGGCCGTTTGGCATAGTCATAACGGTTGTCGGGTTCCGCCGTGTCACTAGATTTTGTCCCTGACGTTTCGCGAACAACTCCGGTTCGTATTTTCAAAGGTACTGGCTTCGTTTAGACTACGTCTATTGATTTTGAACGAAGGTCGGAGAGATACTCCATTTCCTGGAAACATGCTACAATAATAATCATACATAAATCGGGAAAACCCAAAAAAAAGACATAGATATCGTCCAATCAGGTTGCTACGAGGACAGCAAAATCTTGTAGCGAGTAATACAAAAGCGGCTACCATCGGTAGTAGAAGAAAAATTCATTATCCCGGGATTTCAATTTGGATTTCGTCGGGAGCACTCGACAACACAGCAGCCACTGAGAATGTCGGAACATATCACCTCCAACATGGATAAACCTACGCCAACTGCAGCCATCATGCTAGACATCGAGAAGGCGTTTGACAAGGTCTGGCATGATGGTTTCGTACATAAAATAAGATTACACCGGATTCCAGCCACGCTTACCAATCTCATTCAACACTATCTTCGCGACAGAACATTTATATATAATAGAAATAGAAGAAGACATCTCCACTTCCAGAACAACGCAAACAGGAGTTCTGCAGGGCTTGGTGCTGGGACCGCTCCTGTTTAACATCTACATATCCGACATACCCCAGTCAAACACTTGTCACATTGCCAAATTTGCAGACGACACCGCTATTTATTACAGCCACAGGCAAATGAAACCGCTGCACGATAGATTACAAGTATACATCCACACGCTCCACAAATTGTTTTCGGATGGGCCAAGAAAGCGAAGTACCTAAGGGTTGTTCTAGACGAACAACTCATATACACTTGGCGCATCAAGGTAATCAAAAGGAAGATAGCGGGAACCTCCAAGGCTCTGTACCCAGTATTAAACGAAAGAAGTAAGCTATCTCTGTATAACAAGATCAGGATCATTAAAACAATAGTAATACCTATCGCCGCCTACGCTGGTGAACTTTGGAATCAGGCAACAGAAGCGCGAAAGAAGACGATACAGGGAAAACTCAACACACTAACGAGGTTCGCATCAGGGACACCGCGTTCCATCACAAATGCAACGCTGTATCAAGAACTTAACCTGGAAACACTTGAGACCATAATATACAGAAGAACACAAAACACATGACAGAATGGAGACACATTATAACACAACAGTCAGAAGAATAAGACGAATAAGGAAAGGAGTTGCACAAATTAAACAAAGAGCTGAGGAAAAAGGCCTTACGTTACACAAGACAAAAAGAAAACATAGGAAATATACACGCACACTGGACCCACAAATAAAATAAAAGCCACCGATCTACCAAACAAGATGAAGAGGAAATTGAGTATCTCTCCGACCTTCGTTCAAATCAACAGACCTAGTCTGCACGAAGCCAGTACCTTTGAAAATACGAACCGCAGTTCGCGAAACGTCAGGAACAAAAACTTACTGACACGGCGGCACCCGACAACCGTTACGACTAAGTAATCCAAATTTCTAATACTTAGTAGCAGTATCTTATACAAATACTATTTGAGAAGATTGCTTCCTTTTGCATTATTCTTGCCAAAAATAACCAAATGGAACTTGTTCCAAATACAATGCGACACATACAATAAGTATCTACACTCTTAAAGAAAGGTAAGAATACAAAATATTTGGATAGTGATGGGGATTTATTTTATTTTGTAGGCACAATCATTCTTTATTTTTAACGTATTATTATTTATTTAACGTTTTAGATTATTACAAAATATTTTTTTTTGTTTTTGATTACTTATGTTACTGTTATGATGATTTTAGCGATATTAAAATTTATCGTGTTTAAATTCTAAAAGATAAATTTTGGCGTTAATACGTTTCCTGTTGCCGCTAGATGGCGCTTATACGTACTGATTTATTTTTATTTTATTTATATGGTATTCTATTAATAGGTGTTCTATGGACTGTATGTCGCGCCGAAGATTTGGCCAACCGTTATATGTTATTTCCGTTACGCCGAATAACCTAATTATGTTTATCTTGCTTTTGGGGGCAATTTATTTGAAAGTATCTTTTTACATTAACTACTGTAGCACTGTAATAATTGCGTAAAATAAGTTGCATTTAGAGATTGTATATACTTAAAGAGACCGATCGATTTGACATAAATTGCTAACTTTCAGCCTGAGATTTTCCACCACAGAATTGGTGCCCAACGTTACATTTTGAACAAATTTAATTTCAATTTATTTTTCTATTTTATATGAATGCTCAATACACGTAAAACAGCAATGCTCGAAACACTTTCACAGGAATCGGGGATTCAAAGAACCCGGTTAAAAAATTTTAACGAGGCTGCGATTTTTCACCACAATACGTACAATATATAAATATACATATGAATTTGTATATATACAAAACTACGGTATAAAATCAGTATATTAAATACAGATGAAATATATTTTCCATCGATTTTGGTTAAATTTTAATATCGACTTCACAATTTAAAAAAAAAAATTCAGATACCCTTTAGCGGAGTTAGTTTTAAACCCTCTGAAGAGAATAAATACTCCGAATAGTAGAAATGTTTTTCGGGTTTTGTCGTGTATTTACAGTTTCACTTGACGTTTCGCTGATCATGCTGTTAGCTTCAGAAGGTTTCTAAAGACTGGCGTTGTTGTCTCTTGCTTCTCGTTATATATCCCACATCTGTTCCGCTTTGCTGCAGAAATAGGTGCTTCAAAGATACGTGCGGCTTGGTTACTATCAATATTAAAAATAATTAATCTACTTACTATTTTAGCTTGATTGCATTGTTGATGTAAACTCTACATCAACAAAGGCTGTATCAACAACACAATCAAACTATAATAGTAATAATTACATTCATGGTAGAAATGTTTTTCGGGTTTTGTTGTGTATTGACAGTTTTATTTGCCGTTTCGATGATCATGCTGTCAGCTTCTTCAGAAGGGTTCTAAAGACTGGTGTTGTTGTCTCTTGCTTCTCGTTATATATCCCACATCTGTTCCGCTTTGCTGATTCATAACCGTTCCGCTTTGCTGATTCATAACCGTTCCGCTTTGCTGATCCGTAACCGTTCCGTTGAATCGCGTCGCTCGTTGTATGATGATTCCGCAGTGCTAACTTCCACGTGTTGCTCATCTTGTATCCCTCTTCGCGATTGAAGTTGTTGATATTCTTCATTATTTCTATTGATTCGCGTATTATCCTCGGGTAGTAGTGGTTGATCCTGGCTAATACCTTAACGTCGATGTAGGTTATCCGGTGGTCTCCTTGTTGGTGCAGGTGTTCTACTACTGCCGATTTCTCAATATGCCTGAGGCGTGCGTCTCTCTCGTGTTCTTTCACCCTGCACCGAATACTTCGTCCTCTTTGACCGATGTAGCTTTTTCCACATTGGCATTTTAGTTCGTATATGCCTTTTGTTCGTAGTTTTGGTAACACGTCCTTGTTGGGAGGGAGTAGCTGTTGTATCGTGTGGTAATATTCTTTTCTCTTAGGGTCTTTTTTAGCCTATCTTTGACTCCGGCTATGTATGGAAGATATGCGTAACCTGCTAGTTGTTGTTGGTCCTCGTCCTTTTTCTGTTTCCGTGGTTTCCTTATATCCTTTGTGCCGTGGCCGCTCTTCTGGAAGGCGTTTTTGACGTGATGCATTTCACTATTCCTGTGATGTTCGTCACTGATTTTCTGCGCTCTTCTTAACAATGTATTGATGAGGGATCCCTTCTGTTGAGGATGGTGGTGGGATGTTGCATGCAGGTATCGGTCTGTGTGAGTCTTCTTCCGGTACACACTGTGGCCCAGTTTGTTGCTGTCGGTACGCTCCACTAGGACATCTAGGAATGGTAAGTTGCCGTCCTCTTTGATCTCCATGGTGAAGTTAACGTTAGCATGTTGCCTATTGATGTGTTGCAGGAATTCCTCTAAAGTCCTCTAAGGTCCTGACAAAGGTGTCGTCTACATATCTGTACCAGCATTTAGGTTTCCTCCTGCTAGATTCGATGGCTTCATGTTCGAATGCTTCCATAAAGATGTTACAGGTGATAGAGGAGATCCCGTTGCGGCACCACTCGCTTGTTCGTAGAATTCTCCGTTCCATAGAAAGTAGGTCGAAGTAAGGCAAAGTCTCGCCAAATTAATCAGATCCGGCTATAGTCCTTTTGGTATTAGCTGTTGCTTGATGATCTTTAGTGTTTCTTCTACTGGTACATTGGTGAAGAGTGATTCGACGTCGAAAGATACCAGTAAATCTTTCTTTGTTATTTCGTGTTGTTGTAGTATCTCGATGAAATGTTCGGAGTTCTTCACAAAGCTTTTGGTGTTCCCGGAGTATTGTGCTAGTTGTTTTGCGACATATTTGGCTAATTCGTAGGTAGGTGAGCCACATGTACTAACGATCGGTCTGATCTTCAATCGCGAAGAGGGATACAAGATGAGTAACACGTGGAAGTTAGCACTGCGGAATCATCATACAACGAACGACGTGATTCAACGGAACGGAACGGTTACGGATCAGCAAAGAGGAACGGTTATGGATCAGCAAAGCGGAACGGAAATGGGATATATAACGAGAAGCAAGAGACAACAACACCAGTCTTTAGAAACCTTCTGAAAAAGCTGACAGCATGATCAGCGAAACGTCAAGTGAAATTGTAAATACACGACAAAACCCGAAAAACATTTCTACTATGAACGATGGTCGTGAAAGCCTACACTCAAATACTCCGAATATTATCGATGTTTATCTGTTTCAAGTGAATGTCTCTTTCAGTCACACCTACTACTATCGTGGTTGGTATTTATTATTTTGTTAGATGTTTATGTTCAGGTTTTCTGAACGTTTCCATTTTATTAAAGTAAAGCGATATGATGTGTATTGTGTTCTTTGCCTACCATCCCTTATTTCTTAAATACAAAAAATACATTCCATCAAAACACAAATTAATTGGCTTTTGTGGGAATAGGGAAGAGAACCCTTGTTTATTTCTTCCGGATAGACGAAGGTACTGTTCCCCTATAACACCTTATTGCTGTTTTTTTATCGTTACATTCGTAGGGCAGCCATGTGGCATAATATACAGTTATATATATAATACATGCATATTGTGGTTATATTAGCTGCAAAACTGTGGTGTACACATATATATATATATAGCGAAGCGGTCCTTTATGTATATATATATATCTATATACATATATATGTATATATATCTATATACATATATATCTATATACATATATATCTATATACATATATATCTATATATATATATATATGTATAAGGGTATATATACTTATACATAAAGGAACGCTTCGCTGGAATACATAATGTGAGCAGTATCGAAAGTATATTCCTCCTCTCTTTCAAGTGATTGTCTCTTTCGGTTATACGCACTGCTATCATAGACGGTAAGCTGCGGTATATGGTGGTTGGTATGTTTCGTAAAATTCCCGACCGCAGCGCAATTTACAATCGTCGTCGAAACTGCTGCTATTCCAATTGACATGAACGGTGTTCCAAACCATAATAATTTGATTTTCTTTTTGCTGAATTTCAATGGAAACTTGACATAACAACTATCTTTTCCGCAACGAGAATGTAATTTTCCACATAGAAGGGTTTCATATTTCATTATGTTACTGTTGTACTGCTAGGACGATGCTTCAAATACAATTACTTATGTTTCCTTTTTTTTGGTTTTCTTTACGTTTCCATTACATGTTAACTTGAACCATATTAGGTCTATCGCATCTTTTATCCAGTATCCTTTTGTGTTTGTTAGAAAGCACATCAGTTTCCATAAGAACTACATTAAAGTGACTTTCGTTGAATGAAGGAAGAGAAGCCAAGTTTCTTTGCTCAAAATTAACGACTCTATTATTCACTTTTATTACCTTATTTCTGTCATTATTTATCTGTTAATAATTAGTACTACATTGTCGACGTTTTTTCCATAATTGTAGAGATGTGGCATAATATACATATACGTATGTTTATATACCTATTGGTGTATTTCTATACATATATATGCATATAAATATGTAGAATAAAAGATGATATATACATATGTGTAAATATATATCATTGACGTAGTAATTTATACACTATAGATGTGTATGTAGTCTTAAATAATCATTTGGCATTTTAAAGGCAGTTTAGGAAGGTAATAAATTGCGTGAAATAAGTAGCGAATACTTTCTGCATTTCTGTTTGGTATTTACAATAGCGCGTTACGAGCGCGACAATCCGATTCTTCATCAATAAGGATCCCATTTCTTTTCGACTACCTAATTCCGGACGTATTAGTTTACTGCACAGAGCTCAAGGTCACACAATCGGTTACTATAAACGAACTCTTCGCAGAGAGTATATATTATGAGTAGTAGGGAAGATGTATTCCTCCTCTCTTTCAAGTGATTGTCTCTTTCAGTCACACGCACTGCTTTCATAGGCGGTATTTATTATTTTCTGAAATCTATACGTAAATTTTTCTTGTTATTATGTTCAATGCTATAATTACATAGAATTCGTTTTAAGTAAAAAAAAAATATATAAATCTGCATCATGGGATAAAAATTGAAAAACAATGAAAAGAAATTCATGATTACGCAGCACTACTATAGACTGCTTGTTAAATTGGCTGCCTGCCCCAACTTCGCTTCGATTCGCGTTTAAAAATTAACATTGTGTACCTTTAGTCTACTGTTGATGTAATAACTCCGGCTCACGTAAAATAAATTCTTCCTTTTTTAAAAAGACTTATTGAACCGAGATCGTAATTCAATGGTGTTAATTAATAATTATATGTAGCGCACAAACCTCCGTAACACAATAGTCAACAAAACTGTGAACGTCATAGGCGGCGATATATAGAACACAGGACATTTTTAAATTCTCAATGAAATCAATATAGTAATTAGTGTAATGGAGTAATTGCATTAAATTACGATTTTCAAGTAGTAAAGTTTATAGTACGAGTGAAAATTGTTGATCATTTCTGTAATTACATGGCAAGTTTTATATTACTCTAAAAATAATTCCGCATAGATTATATTTGTCGCGGTGTGAGATTATGTGCAACGCACCATATATTAGGTCTCAGTTTTCAGCACGATCCCGCGCTAAGCAATTGTTTAAATCATGTCGCTGCCTAATATTACGCTATTTTATTTCATGTAGGTATAGCTCAGTATCAACATAGGAACACAATAAAATACTAATTAAAATTAGAATAATTTATGGCAGTATATAGTACATTTTGGTATAAAAGTTATGCAAAAACGATTTAAATACATACAATAAAACTGAAGTATAGAAAACTTTTATCTTTTGTATATAATAGTGTATAAATAATGTTTATTTACATATATAATCGGCTATTTGACCAGAAATACTCATTATAAAACACAGACTAAGTATGGAAGTGTTAAGAAAATCACAGCATTACATTTATATCAATATATGCTTGATTTCCTTATACACATTTCCATTCTATGATGATGGATAGTGATGTTGATCATCTACTGCGATACGTAATCAATCTCTGTAGTATAATAGTAGATAATCAAAATAAATTACGATAGAAGCATTCTTGTATTATTTATAGTCATAGTTAAAAAAGAATAATTCTTTTCACAAATTACAGCAATTGTGGAAGTATATTTAGTAATTTTGTTTCTAAACGCGGTCATTTAATATTCCACAGTACACTAACTCAATTTTTATCATAAGAACGAAGCGTTTTATTTTTTCATTTATAAAGCATCTCTATGATTGACAAACGAAATACCAATCAATAAATTTGTTTAAATTACATATTATATTTTCGTTTTCAGTTTAAGTAAATTCACAATTTGATTGTTATCGATATATGGGTATTTATCTTTTCTTTTGGGAGTATAAAATCTGCTACTCCTACAATAAACTTGTAGAAGTTTTGTATAACCATATTCTTTAAAACTTAGTTAATTGAAAGGTAATTACTAAAGTTTGCGAATCTTAGACACACAGGTATGCCTTTCTATATATATATAAATATATATATATATATAAATATATATATATATATATATATATATATATATATATATATATATATATATATATATATATATAAATATATATATATACCAACGGGATCGTCTCGACTAGGAGCTAGTCGAAACGATCCCTTTTGGGACCAACATCACACACGGTCAGAAACCCGGGAATATTATTTCACATACGGTGACTGCGAAAACATCCGTTACAACGTATATAATACATATATATATGGGTATATATATATATATATGTATATATAAATCTATATATATATGTATATATAAATCTATATGTATATATAAATCTATATATATCTATATATATGTACATGCGTGAAAAATTTATAGACAGCTTCATCAAATTCTATTGTCTAGTTATTTTCAAGTAAATAAGTACTTGTATTAATAAATATCATGAGGTGCATATTTAAATGGGCTACTGTACCCTCTTTACGGTAATATTACATTGGTTTAGATTTTTACTTCTGCACGTGCAAGAAAATTCAACCTATTTTCTGGTTACCGCATTTGTAAAGTTGTTGTCAATTATGGCCCGCCCAGCAGCGAGAGTTATATACCTTTCGATAAATTTAATATTATCGTAAAATGGATATAATAAGTTTCCCAAATATGTAGGACATGATTCTTAATTTTGTCTAAGATTAGGATGGCGGCTGGGCATATAAAGCAATTAAAGAAGTAGCTGTTTATTTAAAAAATGCAAAACACCTATCTTATTGCATGAAATTTCGAAAGGTCCACGTGCGTATGTATACATATATATAAACATATATATATATATATACATAAACACATATATATATATATATATATATACATATATATATATATATATATATATATATATATATATATATATATATATATATATATACAAATGAATATAATATATAAGAATATAATGTGTATTATGCTCTCTTGACGAAAAATTTTGTTATTACGAGTTTAATTTAAGTATGAAATTTTGAAAGGACGATTGCAAGGACTATGTGGATGTACAATTCACAGGTATAGCAGTAAACTCCACTCACACAAATTAATTAATTATGCGGAACGCAGCGTTTCGAGAGCACGTGGCTCCATTGTCAACCGTGTTACCGACTGTCGGTAACACGGTTGACAATGGGAGCCCACGTGCTCTCAACGCTGCGTTGTCGGTAACACGGTTGACAATGGGAGCCCACGTGCTCTCGAAACGCTGCGTTCCGCATAATTAATTAATTTGTGTGAGTGGAGTTTACTGCTATACCTGTGAATGAAATTTTGAAGCAGAATACAAATGATCCACCATTGAATAGACTGTACTTAGTGGAAAAAAATGCACAAAATATTAGCTGACCAATTACTCAGTTCGGTTTTCGCATATGTGACTGCATGCAATGTCGGCAAAGTGAAGTATTCAACTGCGCACATAGTAATTGGGTATATTAAAAGTTTTATATTTTCTTAAATTTTATTTGCTTCCACTCAGTATGCCTAAAATCTCGTGATCTATTACGTAAAAACGAAATTTAGCAAAATGTTATTGAGATGCTCGGAATACCGAAATATCTATTAATTCAGCGAAAAAAGTTAGATCTTTGAAATAATACATAATAGGGAGTGAACTATGAAGTACATAGGCAAATGATTTTTTTATATGTCTGTATCCAATCTAAACCAATATAATCATCATCAATTTTGAAAATTAGTACGAAAAAAAAAAAACAGATTTTATTTTTTCATTGCACCTAAATCATTCTGTTATTATCTGTTGTTATTGCTTTTTTCTGTGTATATATATGTATATATATATATATATATATATATATATATATATACACCCAGCATAAATATATATATTAGAATATTGTCAGGACAAAATGGTCGCGATAAGAAACGCTTTCAGTTCCAAGATTACTGCTATGCGTTAAATTAGAATCGAGACTGTTACAGTCGGAATCGTTCGAATGTGGACTTGAATAATTAGCGGCCTCTTGTAGTCTCATAAGCATATTTAATAGAGGATCTCCGTCGTTCTCTGCCTGCGGCGTGGGACCCGTTTTAGTAATTCCCACGTCCTTTGCGGGAATATTTGTAAGTCCTTGAGGTGGCGCACCAGGCCATGGATACGTTTCAAGAATATATTGGCAAGGGTCTACATATGGAGCTCGCCTACCATACAATTGAAGGCCTTCTCGTATGGCATCACGGAGGTAGGGTGCTAGAGAATAATTCCATACGTCTGCAAACCATGCTCTTGCAGCATCTAATTCTAACGGACAACCTAAAATGAATATTCTTTAATTAATATTACTGGAATAATTCATACTGTAATTTATTTTTTGTATTCACATTTCATTTCATCAGCTACAAGAACGGTAATACTTGCTTACATGTTATACGTGATATCATTATATATTAAAATTGATTTAAATAGATATACAATTGTGGCTAAATGTAAAATTATATAACCCATTAACGGAAATGATTTACTTAACATTAACATAAAATGAAAAACGCAAAGCTACTTCGAATATTTTTACAATTGAAACTGATTAAATGCTTTCAGTGATTGCAAAATTACTTACTGAAAATCGTTTTCACGAATCCAACTAATTGTTAATTGCGTAAAGCTTAATGTTATGCGTTTACCCTACTGCACATTCTAAATTACTTTCATCTTTGTTTTACTTGTTCATTTGAAAGATTCCAGATTATTTGAATATTATTAAAATCATTGAATTATGTCGGAAAAATGAAACTTTCCTGATTACAATTTTAGCTCATATCTTCTATAGTTTTGAAAATAAATCGCATATTACGGTAACCACTTGAGAACAATATTTAGAAGGTGCCTTCTATTTTAAAATGTCTGACAGATTTCGAAATATCAAGTGCAAATCTTTTCTACAGATTTTTCGCTATAATTCACAAATCGTATTTCCGATGCATAATAGGTTTTGTGTTTTCTCATACCCGAGCCTAATTAACTCGCAGCCCATTAAACTACCATATCATTCCGCTTTTTATGTTTGTAAAACGAAAACTCCACTCGACTGAACTTTTTCGAGAAACTTATATATATATATATATATATATATGTATGTTGTCTGATATTCTTGGTTGTATTGTGTTTCGTTGGTTTCTCGGGTGTTGTTTCGCGTCTCGGTTTGGTTCTCTATTTTTTCAGATATACATAGTGAAGTTATAAAGTATCGAAATAAAAAAGAAATAAAACCAAAGAACATTTTTTTTTTCGTAAAAATGGTCGAACACGTATAGTAATTTTATATAACAAACATATTTTAGTAGTAGATGCTTCTTTCTCGAAAAAATAGTTATTAGTCTTTAGGCTTAGAATCTATATTGAATGCAGGAGATGCACAATCAGCTTTCGCATAAAATCAATGTATGGGCAGGAATCGTCGATAGTACAGTTTTGGGACCCTTGTTCTTGAATGAAACGCTAGATAGAGATCAATATCTACATTTTCTCTAATCTGATTTAGTTTCGTCACTGACAGTGTTATTTCCAAATAGTATGGAACCTGATATACCCAACAGCATTATTTGGTTTCAACACAATGAAGCCCCACCACATTACTACGCATTTCCCCTTCGAGGATATTTAAACGAAATTTTCGATATAGATTGTATTGGTATTTGAGAATTCAAAGAATGGTCAGTAAGATCGCTCTATATAAAACCACTTGATTTTTTATTTATTTGTTTGTTTATTACTGTTAACTAATTTTTCTTGTCGTGTGGGCTTTCTATATACATATACCTCTTTCACCTGTCAAAATTTTCAAGAAAAATAACTTCTCAAAGCTGATACATATCTTAAAGTTAGTTCTGATATTTATGAAACTGTAACACGTTTAGAAGAGTTATTCCAGAAATCCATGTTATATGGAATGCTTCGTTTCAAATAAAATGCTTTATTTGAAATAAACAAGTTCATATTTGTTTCCGATTTAATCAAGTATGTCATGACATTGGAAAAATAGATTTCGATCTAAAATATTGCCTGCCTCAGTTTTAATACGATGGTTTTATTGCCTTTACACATATGGGTAACAGGTCCTCATAGTAATTGGAGCTACAGGAAAATACACTTTTTCAATGACTTAATCTGCAAACGTTTAAGAAAATAGCAGTATTAAATTCAATGTGGCCAATAGTTTCCTAGAATTGACCATTTAGCGTAAACGATATGCATGCAATGAACTAATACTACTGATAATTGATTAAATCAGTTGATTCGATTTATGATGTGCATCAGAACTTACTTAAAAATAGTCTAGGCCCGATAGCTACATCCCCCGAACTATGCGTTTCCAGAACCGTATTCAAATGTTGCCACACTTTAGGCAGCCATCCTAAAATTGCAGCTAACTCAGGCTGCGGACCCTGTTCTAATTCCAAGCTTTCCAATCTTCTGCGTAATACTCGACCTAACAATCCTCTGGCTGGCTCCATATGAGGAGCCACCAGTACCCATCTAAAGCCATGTTGGAGTTGAAGACTTGTTGCCGAACACGTTGATTGAGCCATTGTACCTTGAAATGAAAATTATACTAGAAGTAATGCAGATGAAATAAAAATGTAGATTAGATCAAAATGTATTTTATGGGGGATTTGCTTAGTGTAATTTTGAATTGCATTCTCCAAGTCCCAATTTCAACTCTATTTTCTATATTTTCATATCAATTATAAATATGTGGCATAATTTTACTTCATCTACTTCAAAAGTAAAATTATCAGGTTACATATATGTATATACACTAGGATGACAGAATAAAATAGACACCTACTAATTAAAAGAAGATTCTATTCTCGTTATATATACAAAAATATTTTAAAATTTTTAAATTCGACTAATATTTTGTCGATCCACCTTTACTTGCGTGAAGTGCTGCGAGTCGTCGTGGCATAGAATCTATTAAATGATTAATGGTGTCTTCTGGAATATTTGACCACCCTTCTGTAACAGCTGCCACGAGTTCTTCCTTATTGCTGGGTTTTCGGGGTCGTTTCATCATATTTGTCTGGATTATGTGCCAAACATTCTCTAACGGATTCATATCTGGTGATTGGCCTGGCCATGGTAAAATCCGAATCCCTTGTTCCTCTTTCCATGTGGTTGTTGTTCTTGCTTTGTGGCAGGGTGCTCCATCCTCCATAAAAGTGGCGTCTTCTCTAGATAAAATGGCGTTGTCGAATATCGGTAGTAGTCCTTCTGTTAATATTTGGATATAGTTTGCCGCATTTATATTTCCGTCGCAGATTACTAATTGCGATCTTCCACCATACCATATCGCGCCCCACACCATGATGTTCACACCGCCGTATTTCACCGACTGATGCAAAAGTTTGTCGTCCAGTTGCTGTGACGAACGTCTCCATACCCACGTACGACCACCATCACGGAATTGGCAGTATCTACTTTCGTCTGAAAAAATGACAGACCGCCAAACCTCTTCGGGCTTCGTTCGCACATCGATTGCCCAAGCCATTCGGCGCCGTTTTTGAAACGCCGTAAGGAGAGGTTTTTTTCTTTGCCACCCTTTTATACATCCCCACACTGTGGAGGTATCGCAAAACGGTGCACTGACTTTTCTGTGAAGTTGCCGCAAGCTCAGCTGTACTTTTTCGCGGTTCTCTTAACACTTCTCGCGCAAGCACCCTTTTACTTCTTTCAGAAGGTCCGGCACGACCTGGTCTCGGCTCCGCTGTTGTTTTTTCCTTGCGTTTAAATTGTGTAATCACACGGTTAACTGTGGACAACGGAATATTTAAAAATTTACTTATTTCACGTTGCGAAGCGCCGCGTTCACTCTGGCCAACGATGCGACCCCGGGTGAAGTCGCTAATATCACTCGAACCTTGTAAGCGAGGCATAGTTGTAACGATACTAAACTATGACGAATTCCTTCCGATACATCTACCCCTACCCTAATATCAAGAGAAAGTTCTTAATTCGTTCTTAGAATTTAGCTGTTTACATATTTATACCGCTTTACCTAGTGTCTATTTTATTCTGTCACCCTAGTGTATGGTACATATGTGTAAGTTATTTAGCAAAATGATATAGTTTTATCGAACAAATTGTTTCATTTTTTCGTCTTACTAAAATTACTCCTTTTTTCGTCTTACTAAAATTACTCCTTTTTTGGCCAGACGATAAAAAAGAAGTAGCATGATCACTGAAACTTTTTGTGGCTTATGATACTCATCGTAAGACTATTACCTAAGAGACAAGGAAGATTCCTCGGAAGCGACCCAAGCGCATCAGCCAAAGGTCCTGCTTTATGTAAATTATCTAAAACCACTACGCATGGTAAATCGGCATTATCACCGGTAGAGGCTTGTTCACTGAGATGAGCTAAATACTGTCGTAATTCTTTCCCTGATTTGTTGTCAACACTGAAAACAACGTAGACGTGCATATTAAAAAGCAAGTTGTAAGTTTAGAAAACATACTTAAACGTAGCCACAGCCTCAGCAGGATCTCGACTCAACGATTGCGCATGAAATTCTGCTAGTCTAGTAGCCAAATGCGTTTTTCCAGTACCTGGCGCGCCACATAATACTACTCTTCTATGCTCTGACAGTAACGACACCAACCTCTGGGCGACGCCTTTGGGTATCAGAGCTTCAAATGCAAATGCTGCCACAGGTTGTAGTACAATATGTAAAGCTGCTACTCTTCCTACTACGTAACCAACGGGTAATAAATCTGGAGGGCTTTCAGGAGGGCCATCAAAAATTCTATCGGCATCACCAAGTTTATAACCGCTAATCGCATCAATACCAAGACCTAAACCACCACCGGGATCTAATTTCGCTATGTGTTGCTTAAAAGCCCATCGTACGGTACTGTCGATTTGAGTCCAACTAGTTGCTGCTCCTACACTAGTTCGAGCAATTGGTATTTCACCTGTTGCATTGTTTCCATCGCCATCATTGGCATAGTGTTCCATATAATATCTAGACGATAAAGATATTTCATATAAAGTTATATTTTATTTGTTAAACGAACAAATCTTTACGAACGTGCTTTTTATATGAACAATTAATTTTGCTGTGTTTCTCCACAAGAAATTCATGTCTTTGTGAAAAACAAGATAATAGTATAATCATGCGAAATATAAAAAAAAATATTACACAAGCAGGAAAATCAATTTGTTATAATATTAAATAAAATAAGGTCGTACAATACATTATTAGTTAGAAAGGAATAGGACAGTCTTAAAATAGGAGATGGTAAAAACAGGGCTTTGCTAATCTTTAGTATTTTAGAATACTATTGTGTTCACCTCTTGAAACTTTGGGGTTGCCCCAGATAAACCGAGATTGTTATCCTTTTTCCATCCGGTTCAATTTCCAGTGGTGGTTCTTCTGTAGAAATCATATCGGTTAGATGATCGAGGCTTCTACTTTCTTGCAAATCTGGAGGTAGATTATTTGTTCCACTAACCATACGCTGTAGTCGTTCGTTATTTTGCTTCAGACTTAACATTTCACTCTATAAAAGAATTAGGTATAAGAAAAATAACGTGAATGTCAAATGCGAATAATTTTTAAAAAGCTAGTAAAGGATTAGTAAAATATTGTTTGTGTCATTTTACTTACTCTCATTTTCATCACAGTATCTTTTAAGCTCTCTAACTGATGGGCAGAACTCAACGCTTCCAGCCTAATATCGGTTAGGACGAGGTCTTTCTCCCTGAGCTGCTTCTGCAATTCTGCAACTTCGGCGCCGCTGTCAGTAGGTGCTGAAGCAGGGGGAGGGCTCTGTTGTTGTTCGGTATCTGCTTCATTTTGAGATTGACTTTTAGCAGTTTTGGTATTACGGGAAAATGCTTTTGTGAATGAACTGCGAAGCTGTAACGAGCAATATCAATTCGTAAACTGACATATCATTTTGAAACTTTTTATGCAGAAATGGTGGAAAGCAAAATAATAAAAGATTAGCTTAATTTTAATAGCTCTCAGGATAAAAGATATTTTTGGGCAGTTTGTTAACCTACGTTGAATATTATAGAAATTTGCTTAACGTGATGTGAGTTATGTTTGGCGTCGAAGCCGTGGAGCAAATTGAGAAGTTACCGTTTTCAAATGATACAGTAAGCTGAGGAGTTAGCGCTATACATATCTGCAGATATTGAACTCGTAAATTAATTAAAAATACACTTTAATTAAGAAATTTCTCAAGAAGAAAGTTTGCGATTTATAATATATGCATTATTTACTTTTCAAACAAAACATAAAATATGGGTAAATGGCACCATTTATTTATATTTGCTGTCGAAGGAATACACACTAGTAAAATTAAAGGTATATATTAGGTTTACCGCAGTTGTTGGGACAAATACCATATTCTGATAAGCTTTACAAAATATCGGACAAAATATACAAAACATTGGAAACACGTCTTGTTCCGTAGTAAATGTATCGTAAAAAGTTTCTGCAAGATGCAGCAATTATTTGGTGTTTTTGTATTAACTAAACAAAAACTAGTAACTTCTGGAGTTTCTCTTTTTCAATGATATATATTTCAGCAATATTGTCCTGAATGATAGAACTGTATAATAGATGCGAATGGAACAACGGGGTTAATTTACATTATTTCTTATAATCAATTATAAGGAATATCGATTAATTGCTTTGCGCAGTATTAGTTTAAAATCGCTTAGTTTTGCTTTACATACTTTACGGTGATCATAAATAAAAACAACTCATTTAAATCGACAAAGCTAAAAAAACAATCCTAACTAGTTAGCGAACACATGTAAATATAATGATCCATGCACTGCTCTGAAACCGGACAGAATTTCTACCTTAAAATAAGCGTTTAACTGTACAAAATTAATTAATAATGATGCGAAACAAATATATAGTGAAACTCGTTAGTTATCAGTTTCTGATGTGAAATATCATTAATATTCAATTAAGATTGAATTATTTATTTACTAGTATCCAATTGATGAAATAAGTTTCAAAATTCAAAAAATTGATGATACTTCTGTTAGTTTACGCAAAATATACTCCCATAATTTACTTCAATTTCGAATGAAAACGGTGATAAAGAAAGTTCTCTATATGTACATATCTAAATCTTTATAACTTAATAATTATTTCTTCTTTACATTATTTAGATATCTCTGTAAATTTTGTTTTAGTGAGGATCCAATAAATTATATTTGAATTTGCTCGTCGTGCGTTAAAAGAGCTGAATATGCATTATAGAAATGAAATCTACAATTTTTCATTACGTTAGTAATTGATTAAATCTTGTCAGTCGACGAGTTGAAAGAGCAGATTTTCTTATTTCCGATTTCGGGCATTGATATTTTTATTAGATTTGAACTAGACTTGAACTATTTATGTCCACTAGTTCTTTTTTATAAACAAGTGTACAGAAATAAATAGTTATGATAGATACATGCATAATGATTACTAGGAACTCAAAACATAACAGCACGAGTATAATTTCATCTTATATGTTAGTGTTCCTTTCAACTATAGCAAATCATTGCTGTCATCATAAACTTCAAATTCATATTTCCTTCCTTTACGCATATAATTTGACGATTGCATGAAAGGAAGTCTAAAAATAATACGTAATTTAGGAGGAATTTTGTAAGAGTGCAGCACGTTAATATATACATACTATTGTACATTCCAATACGATCATTGTAGGTTTCTAAATGAGGAAAATATGCATAAACATTAAAAATATTCACACTAAAATTTATGTAAAAAGTTGAAACACAGTGCTATATCTCACCATAAAGAAAAATATCCTAATCTACTGCTACTTTCTGCGTAATGGATAAGAAAGATAGCCCTGGATATCGACTTTAGAAATATTTGAGAAGTAAAAAACTCATTCAGTTTGCACACTTTGTGACTAATTATATCTATATATTAATATGCATTTCGTAAAAAGTATGCCTATGTATAATGAATTTAGAAAAACCAAATTTGTACCTGTTTGAATTATTTAGTACTTAGATCAGCTGAAAATTATATCTGGCGAACTTTCGATTTGTTTTCGACAAAAAAATCCATCTATACTTTTGTAACTAGCTTAGTGGAAATTTAGTTAATTTACTATACTCTATTTTTTAATTTGGAGGAGTGTCTTTAACTTGAAGCGCCAAAAAGTAGTCTAGCTGTTGGTCAGTTTTCGACAAAAAATACAGTAGCCATATTTTATGTAATGCTGGCCGCATTATTGTTACAATAACTGATTAAGCTAGCTTAGGTAGTTTTAAAACTGTTAGCAAAAAGCGGATTTATAAAATTCTATTGTATAAATGCGTGTTTTCATTTTACTCCTCCGTATTAAAAATAGAGTATAGGGGATGTGAATTCTTAGTTGTAGAAGTTTAAATGTAAAGCTTTGGTATCATTTAAATCTGAAAACAGTTTCCAAAAAAGTCTTCAGCTTATAAATTTGCAGTATCTTTAAAAGTTTTGGGGTTGCTTTGGGATTGTTTATGTTTTGTTTTGTATATTACTAATGAAGGGTTCATTTATCATAACGCATAACACACAAGAAGTAAGTAACAACAGAAAGAAGCATAACATGTATAATTAACATTGCATCCGACATATAAGTAATCATCATATCGCTTACCCATCCTTTCTTCTTCTTCTTTTCTTGTTTGTCTAAACTACAAGCAGATGATAAACTCGAAACACTATCCGATGAAGGTTGCCGAGCTAATCCAGAACCAAATCCTGCTTGTATAGACTGAGCCCTTAAAGAGTCCATAGCAGCTCGCAGTTCCGCTAATTCATTATCCTAGTGAAGAACGACATTAGAACGTTTATTGTAGATGTAAATTAGATGGAAAATAAAAGTTTCTTCTTACTTTTTTTTCTGCAGTAGCGGTTAGATGTTGAAGTCTTTGCGTCATCGACGATAGACTTTGTTCAAAGGCAGCAACAACATGAGCCTGAAACAATCAAATAATTAATTGCATGAGTATTACTCAAATATCTTCAGTGTTTGTTATCGGCGAACTTAACGAAATTAACTTCGTACCACTGCTAAATTGAGACGAAAGTTGTTTCGTAAGCAAATTCAAATAAAACGTAAGGTTTCTTTACGTGCTGCCGATAAATAAGTTGTTTAGTATAATATTGAATATTCTGGCCTTACAGCGTATTTCTTGAAAATTAGTATTTATTAACATCTTGAGAACAGATCGTTCTTTTAAAAGCTTGAAGATAAATATGAACAATCCAGCAATATGGGTACCAAAACTATAACAAATTCCACATCAAATATGTGTATTACATTGCTATAGGATGTCACATTACAAAAGAAGAACTTCCATATTTCTATGTTTGTAAAACAGGTTGCATATGCTAATATAGGAAATAGTAAGGCAACTAATGCGTATTAAGTAAACCAATGAACAATTCTGCAATTACTTTGGTTGGATGTTGCAGGCTGCTATTCAGAGCGATACGATCGCTAAATTTAGAATCTTTTTTGAAAAGAATAAGACAAGTAGAAAAAATTAGTAAAAGTGATTTAAGATATTACGTAGAACATTAAAAAATATATACAGAATTCATATATAATATATGTAATATTCATTCTCAGCATTCGCCATGGAGTGAGGAAACCCACAGAAGTATTGAAATTTGCGTCACGTGAGCAATTTCAATGAGGTAAAAACTTTTTACTTAATATTGCGTTTATATTGAAAGAACTATATAAATGGTTATAGGAATAAACGTATATTTTATATTATATTTATATTTATATATTTTTGCAATAATTGTAACCGACAAGTAAGTAAATCCTATTACCTTTTGCACGTTATTGTCAGATACTTTTATTTTTGTTTGGTTTATTTACCGGGTATTTAAAAAAATACGAACACATTGTATAACGGACAAATTACATCGCGTAAGAAATACTAAAATTTATTTATATTCATGAGCGATGTGAATGTTGAACACTTTATGTAACAAAGTTTCGATGTACTAAATTATGTGAAAGTATCTGTGATATGTTTTCATTTCAAAATTAAGTATCAATTTAGAAATTGACCAATGTGCACACTTGAATATGAGCAACTTTCGTAGAAACATGATACACACAACATGGATACTTTTGCTTTATATTGGGGCATAACCGCAAAATAGAATACATATGGGAAATGTAGCCACTATAAAAAAGCTGCGGAGTAAATATAATACTTTGATAGAATTTCCACTTTCAACAATGTATTTGAAAAACTAATTGAATTCTTACAAAAATACTTCTTGTTCTGTCAGAAAAAAAATAAAAAAGTCTTAAAACGGAAGTAGTAATCAAACATTCGATGATAGTGATAGCGAAACATGTTACGCATATTTATTTCTTTGTGGTGAATATACTGGATATATTTGTAAAACTATGTTTTACTTCTTTACTCATGATTAACATAGATTTACAACAAGTATCGGCAGACTCAATTAAGACTGTTATTTGATTTCATAAATTGTTTCAATTGAAACAATTTTTATGTCTGTTATATGTAAACAAAAAAAAATACTTTAATGGAATGTATAATGTATAAGTTCACAAAGAGCAGTCATGTCATAAATCGCAATAAAGTGTTAATTTGCGCTTCTGCGATTTTTCTGTCATTTTAAGTAACACACGTGAAGGATCTTTAATATACTGCCATATTGCTTTCGTAAACTTTACCGAAAATGGTGTGAACTATTATACGGGCCACTTTTAGCGTTAATTTCTATATACTAGAGGCACGATAAGTTCCAATATACGTCATTAATGTGACGTCATACATATAACCAAATGATTAATACAAACGCTGGTTTTATCAAAGTTAAAGATGTAAAAGAAATAGTTATTTACTTAATTATTATATTTTCCATATCGCAGTACTTTTACATTTGTTGTTATATTTGGTGACATGCAATGTTGTCGGTTGTCTTTGGTCCGGCAATTTTAAATGTTGACAGTTCGTAGGTTACATTAGTATGTTAAGTTCGGTTTGATAGCAAGTTTATGTGTGTGTATCCGGCAACGGCGTAAAACCTGACGTCACGCAAGAAAGAAATAGTATTATACATTTGGGATTTAATATTGTTTCTTTACAGCTTTTTGAAAATTGTGTTTATTTTAAGCATGCACTGAGATAAAGATATCTTTAATTGAAAAAATATATTTTGTACTGATGAATTTTTTTTAGTAGCGTCAAATAAAGATTTTTTATATATGTACAAAGAAATAGTTATTCTTGTTACTACTCGATCTAAGAATTTTGTATTTTAGGAGAGCAAACATTTATGAATGAAGGAAAATAAACTAATAAACTAATGGAAAGAAATTCTGTTAAATTTTGAACGTCACTATATATGTATATCTTTTATCAGAATTTCCTTGAATTCGGGTTTCTCCCAAAAATTTAATCCAACAGAATGCCTGAATTCTTTTTAATTAATAATTAAAGAAATGTATTTTTAATAAGAGAAATTATTATTACTTACTACTCTATCTTAAAGGAGAGAGTTTTCGTTAAAAGAATATTTCATTGGATGTTTTCTCAAAAAATCCTTTTTATGAATGCGGAATTGTATGATTACATAACATAACCATTAATTAGTTTATTGTCATAATTTTGCAAGGTGTTGTTAAGGACTTAACATTGTTTTTTGTATTTTATAAATTTTTTACT
This sequence comes from Trypoxylus dichotomus, assembly GCA_023509865.1. Taxonomy (NCBI): domain Eukaryota; kingdom Metazoa; phylum Arthropoda; class Insecta; order Coleoptera; family Scarabaeidae; genus Trypoxylus; species Trypoxylus dichotomus. The sequence continues at coordinate 32,999,175 of CM042079.1, forward strand.
ACTATGTATTTTATCTTCTTTGCATTATTATTTTCATTTAGAATATTACTTTATTTTCATTTTTATATTTATTTATTTTGCTCTCTTATATCCAATTTTATTTTAATATGTATGTACATTATGCATTGTATATGTATGCAAGCCGGCCATTCACATTACGCTAGCTAAAACTGCCTAATTTAAAATCATTCAGTGCAACGTCGTCGAATAAGTAATGGGAGTTTTCTTAAAATTTAAGGTACACAAGCATAGGCAGTCGTCTCCCGCGCGACGGTCGAGGTATTAGCGATTGTGTACTCTCGGTCACCTTTCGTACCTGGTCGTAACGTGTACAGTAACGTCGTCGTATGATTATTAGAGATTTCTAAGATTTTCTAGTTTTGGCGGGAATCGTCGAGGACGTTGTCTATACATTTATTTCTGGCGGGAGTCATTTGGTAACGTCGTCGAATCGCATGTATAGATTTTTTTAATAAGTACAAATTCTTGATTTTCTATCATCGTACGTCGAGGCTACTGTGTCCATTGTCGTCTATACATACTTTTACTCTTCTGTTAAGTTTGTGTCGGAAATTATTTTGGTGAGATTGTCGGCGCGCATGAATAGACCTCCTCTACAAGTACGATCACTCCGCTTCTTGCTGACGGTCGTTGCGGCCGTAGCGCCCGTTGTCTTTTGTACGTTTGTTCGGTCCTTGTCGTATCGGGACTTAGAAATTTTTCATTTAGTTGCTCGTCGTAGCGGACGAGTGTCACGGACCAGTTTTCTTATGTAATGTCGGCATCATCGCTCCGTTTTACTTGTCGGTGCGCAGTTCGCACATTTGCTGGTTACTGGCTTTTTCCCGTCTTTGGGGCGTAGTAGTAGAGAGCTAAAGATTGCACATAGCGTAATATTTCAAACGAGAACGCCTGGGTAGCTGTGACATTACTTTTGTATTGAGATCGGCTATTATCGCTACTGTCGCCCTCGACCAGGCGTTCAAGCTCTAAGAGATAGGATGGGTTCCCTATAAATGTGAATATAACGAACGTATTTGGTTCAAGTACAAATACATGCCAATAATACAGGGCCAAGTCCCTTAGGCAAATTTAAGACAAGGAAAGTATATTAGGCTCCCGGAAAGGGACATATAAATAAGCATAGCACCGAGGTGCGCTTATAAATTTAAGAAATAAATAGGGTTGGCTCCCCTATAAAAAGGTAGTGGTGCATGCAAACAGATAGAGGCATTAGTACATGCCTCTAACAAAGCTTCAGCGGAAGCATATAAGAGTTTAACATAACAAACACAATTAAGACATAGTTTTGCAACGTACATGCTGCGGCATTACTTTATGTTGCTACCAATGAAAATACATATACAAATGCTAATGTACATTACATGTATAAGAGAGCTCGAATAACTGCAATTATTGCAAATATATATATCTTACGTACATCGTACATGTACATAGGCAAGAGTCGAAACCGTGTAACCATTTTATTTTTAAATATATTTTTTTGCGCATGCGCATTGAGTTTCACTGTACAACCTTTCCTTTAGTAAATAAGCGAACATACTCTATAAGTAAGTATTGGTCAAGTAATTCAGGAATTTACGAGCAGGCTACAGCGGCGCTGTTCTTCAAACCAGGAGAACGTATCAGGTGTTTCAGTTTAATTATCATATGCTGTACAAAAAATTAACGCAAGCTGAGTGATTGCCTTAAAAATAGATAATTTTTTAATAGTAAGATTGCGTAGTGTATGTAAATTAGAAATATGCTACGTAGGTGCTATAGATTGTTTAGATTTGATCATTAATGGCAGTAAAACGTGATTGGATTCAAATGTAGGCAAATACACCCTTTTTTAATCAACGTACAACTTTACCAATTGACTACTGACATAGCTTGTTTTTGTGTTACTATGTAATTTTCCACTATTAATGTGACAAGCATACCCACCTACCTACTATAATTGTCTATGTTTCCAATGAGAAAACTGCAATCATCTATTATATAAACGCTTTTTTTCATAAGATCGGGCAACACAAAACGGGTGGCGTCCTACAAAATTGACCAATTTAAAATGTGCAAGATAAGTCCTTGAAGTGATGTAAGGCTATTGAATGGTTTAGGCTCTCACGTAAAATGAGCTCCTTTGTTTATTGAAAATCCTGTTAATTATTAAGTACATAAGTGAGTTTAATGATGCGTTGAAACGATCAATTTGAACGTAATGTTTATTTTTAGCGCATGGTTGATTATAGGTGCAGATGCAATTAAAATATTTCGTTATATTTAACCTGAAAATATATTTCCTTCTGCTAGGCTAATCGAATTGAAAGTCTGTAAGAATGTCTTTTATTGTTTTTATGTTTAAGCTGACAATTTAATGTTTATATTCGTTATTTATGATTATTTTAAATTGCAAACCTGCAATAATTTTAAAATGAAATACTGAAAGTTATAGATATGCATGCAAGAGATTCATCTGTTCAACGTCTTTGAAAACAACAATATACATAGGTTCTTACGCAGTATCACTTCCTCTTCCTTCCATCTACTGAATGAGTACTGTACACTAGGGTGACAGAATAAAATAGACACCTACTAATTAAAAAAAAGATTCTATCCTCGTTATATATACAATATATTTTAAAATTTTTAAATTAGACTAATATTTTGTCGATCCACCTTTACTTGCGTGAAATGCTGCGAGTCGTCGCGGTATAGAATTTATTAAATGATTAATGGTGTCTTCTGGAATATTTAACCACTCTTCTGCAGCTGCCACGAGTTCTTCCTTATTGCTGGGTTTTCGGGGTCGTTTCGCCATATTTGTCTGGATTATGTGCCAAACATTCTCTATCGGATTCATGTCTGATGATTGGCCTGGCCATGGTAAAATCCGAATCCCCTGTTCGACTTTCCATGTGGTTGTTGTTCTTGCTTTGTGGCAGGGTGCTCCAACCTCCATAAAAGTGGCGTCTTCTTTAGATAAAATGGCGTTGTCGAATATCGGTAGTAGTCCTTCCGTTAATATTTGGATATATTTTGCCGCATTTATATTTCCGTCGCAGATTACTAATTGCGATCTTCCACCATACCATATCGCGCCCCACACCATGATGTTCACACCGCCGTATTTCACCGTCTGATGCAAAAATTTGTCGTCCAGTTGCTGTGACGAACGTCTCCATACCCACGTACGACCACTATCACTGAATTGGCAGTATCTGCTTTCGTCTGAAAAAATGACAGACCGCCAAAACTCTTCGGGCTTCGTTCGCATTTCGATTGCCCATGCCATTCGGCGCCGTTTTTGAAACGCCGTAAGGAGAGGTTTTTTCTTTGCCACCCTTTTATACATCCCCACACTGTGGAGGTATGTGCGCTGACTTTTCTGTGAAGTTGCCGCAAGCTCAGCTGTACTTTTACGCGGTTCTCTTAACACTTCGCGCACAAGCACCCTATTACTTCTTTCAGAAGGTCCGGCACGACCTGGTCTCGGCTCCACTGTTGTATTTTCCTTGCGTTTAAATTGTGTAATCACACGGTTAACTGTGGAGAACAGAATATTTAAAAATTTACTTATTTCACGTTGGCCAACGATGCGACCCCGGGTGAAGTCGCTAATGTCACTCGAACCTTGTAAGCCAGGCATAGTTGTAACGATACTAAACTATGACGGATTCCTTCCGATACATCTACCCCTACCCTAATGACAAGAGAAAGTTCTTAATTCGTTCTTAGAATTTAGCTGTTTACATATTTATACCGCTTTACCTGGTGTCTATTTTATTCTGTCACCCTAGTGTAGTTTATTTCTCATAGTATATTTCGCATTTAACTGATACACGTTCACAACTACCTAAAATATTACCTACATTTGTATTGTTTATTTTAAATTTCGGGTGGGATTTGGAGAAATGATGACTCTACGAGTACATTTTGTTTAGGACTGTTGAAACTAAGACTAGAACATCGCTCAAAATATTTTTCATTCGTAAGTGATATTTATAAAACTAATTTTATATTTTTATCACTCTCGAAGTTTATTTTCAATTCTCGGATGGAATATTTACCATTCGCGAACGAAAAATATGCAAACTGTATATGTAATGTATGATAAATGCAGAGTACAAAAAATATCATTCGTGAGTGAAAATGAGAATGTCTACGTTAAATTCTATTCTGGAAAGGATAATATTTCATACTATTCATTAATGAATTTTACGTAAGAACTAGGGTACGGAAAATATCACTTGAGATATTTTTCACTTTTCTTTTTTTATTATTTGTGGGCAAAATATTCGAACGATGAAAAACATTAATTTTAGTAACAGTGCGTGATTTAATTAGCAGTCTGCACTTTTAATATACATTGTCCGATTTAAAGTCGTGATTGCAAATTTTGATATTGATGATGATTTAAATTTGCAATCGAATCTTTTAACATACAAGATGTGATTTTAATTTCCAATCGAAACTTTTAATATAGAGAGTGTGATGTTAATTCGCAACCGAAACCTTTAATACACAGAGTATGATTTGAATTTGTAACCGAATCTTTTAATGTACAGGGGTGATTTATATCTGCTAAGTGGCGTTAGCACAAAACGATTCATATTCGGTACAAAATAATAAAAAACCAGAACACATCAGAACACAACAGAAAATTAGAACGCCGATTTAACCTTTTAAATCACATGCGCCTCCTCAAGGAGATTAGTAAAAAATGTTTGCTATAATAAGCGCACTAGACAAGATTTTCACCAATGTGTTTTAAGTCAACATAACCGTTGCTACATTTAATAATAATTGTCTTCTACCTACATGATTTACTTTTGTTTATGGGCTGGTAGGTTGCAGATGTGAAGGACCTGTGTATTGAAATTTACAATTGTGAATTAATCCTTCGCAATATTTCGCTCACGAACGATAAAAAACGAAAATAATTTATAATTTAGACCTGTCAGTAATATTTTCCGTATCTTCTTATCTTAACTCAGGAGTGATATTTTTCGTACTCTGTATTATCATTCATTAGCCAAGAATTTTGCTTATTTTTCGTTCACAAGCGATAATTGTTCCGAAAATCCGAAAATTGGAAATAAAATTTAGAACTGAAAATGAAATAAAATTTAGGAATGAAAAGTATTTCAAATAATTTTTTAACATAGTTATAAAAATAAAGGTGTTATCATTTTCGCATAAGAGTAATACTTTTTATTATTTGCAATATTCCCCTCATAAGTGATAAAAGACGAAAAGATTGAACAATTTTTCACCCCTGAGTGATAATTTTCCGTACCCCGGCTGAAAGTATTTCTACTTTATATTAATAATTGAAACAAACGAAGAATTTTTGAGATTAGCGGCCAGCTTTTATACTATTATAGTATATTAGAAATTATGTATCAATAGTGTATTTCTCACAACACTTCGACATTCCATACGCATTTTTGAAATAATAAAATACTGTTTTTTTTTTGATTTGTTGCATTTTACTTTAAAAGTTGTATAAATATCAATTAAATATTAATTACATTTACATAAATTTTGAACTAAAAACACTAAATTAAACTAAAGTAAGATTTCTAAATTATAAAATATATTTTAGAGGTATTTAATGCATTTGTAAAAGACGTACGTAATGCTGAAACTTCATGTAAATGAAATGAGTTAAATCTAGTGAGATTTTCTGTAGATGTAGTAACACCATATTTCAGACAAATCATGACAATTGTGTATTTGTATGTGTTTTAGGTCAGTCATTACTTGTGGTTTGCGACGATCAGTCTAGTTGCATTCATAACTAATAACTCATTAGTAAAAGTTATTTAGACGACGCACTAATAAATTTGACTGAATGGGTACGAATAATAACAAAACGCGACTCCTTCCATTCACAATTCATCAAAAGAGCAGACTGCGTTTTCATGATCATCTAATTAAAAACAGAGATTAGCTATCGAACTTGTATATTAGCACGAAGTATTTTAGTTAACAGTTTATTCTGTTTATTGGCAGCTACTTTGAGATTTATAATCACGTGAGAGAGTAAAAAAAGGAAAATATATATGTTCCTTTTAAAAAAGTCTACTTTGTATCCGTAGTTTTGTTATCATAGCATATTGATCACGCTAATGAAATCTATAGATTAAATATTTTTCTACTATAGCTTTGATGACCTAATTGGCCTATTGTTATTTTCTCTTTAAAAGTACTTCGGAAAAACATATCTAAAAGAATGCCTAGAAAATAACACCAAGATAAGAACGCTGTAAATACAGCTTTTCTCATGGTATTGGCAAAATCATTCACGAGAAAGACAATGTGAAGAGACAAAAGACGCTAGTACATGGACATGTTTCTGCCTAACCCGGCGTCATCAGCGTAGTTTCGAGCGGTTTTTTGCTAAAAACATTGCAATTCCCTCTCTGCTACTATCGCCGTATCTAACCCTACAATTCAAGTGATCATTCTTGGCGCTAACTAGTGCCAAAAGAATGAACCTCTTGTACGAGTGTAAAGTCAGACAGAGCGACTATTACTGCTATTTTAGGCAAGTATTCCAAATAAGAGTAAAAAAAAATAAAATTTAACCTAACTAATAAATGTTACTTGGAAAAGTGGTGCGACACTTGATTAAACGCAGCAGAATAAAACAACAAAATTATTGTCAAAAACTTTATTTAATAACGGGTGTGGCTACCGTTCTTACCTATTACCTCTTAACATTCTGTTTGGCAATGAATTAAACAAGTTTTGAATGTACTCCAACGGAAGTCCTTCCCATGCTTCTCGAATGGCCAGTTTGAACTGCTTTTTATTTGTAAATTGCTTCCCACCACTATAAATCCTTCCGGATAACCATCTCCATACATTTTCTATTATGCTGAGGTCCGAAGAGAACGGTGGCCATGGTAATAAAGTTGCTTCACTTTGCTATAACCATTGTTTTACTACCCGAGCATTATCTTGTTGTAAAACAAAGTCCTCCATGCCCATTTGATTGTGGATTACGCCTTTTACGTTTTCGACTATTTCTAGGTATTTCTGGGCATTTAGAGATCCCTTGATGAAAATGATTTCAACTGCCCCAGAATAAAAAAAAAATGCACCCCATACCATAGCACCTCCGCCGCTTTGAGGTTTCCGCGATATCACATTGGGTTCTTTCCTCAGATCATGCCGTCAGGTCCATCGGGACTAAATTGCTTCTCATCCATGAAAACGACCTTCTCCCAGCCTTCACTCCATTGAATGTGTTGTCTTGCGAAATTTAATCGGCTTTTTCTGTGTTGGGCAGTTAAATCCGGTTTCTTTTTCAGTTTCAACCGACGAATGTGCGAAGATTGTTTCAAAACCCTTTGCACTGCTTTTACGGATGTAGAAGTTCCGGCAGCATCCCAAATTTGACGTGCTGTTGCCGCTGAATTCGATGCTATTCGAATAATTTTTCTTCTCTCCTGTTCGGTAGTTTCTTTTGCTGTCCGTCCCTTACGTTTTTGTCTGTAATTTTCCTTTTCGTGGAGATAATTACAAATTGGGTAATCACTCGGCTTTAATCGCCTAACGATTTCTTTCATGGAATAATTTTCGTTGTTTAAAGTATCGGCTTGCGCTCTTTCTGCTTCCGTAAGCGTTTTTCCGCGCCCCATAACGATACAGTTCCTACAAATTATTCGTATATACTAACTTTATCGCCAATTTAACCAAATTATCACTGAAAAACGTTTGCTTCTGTCGGTTACGCAGAGATAACTGAAGTGCGTTTAATCAAATGTGACACTAATTCTATCCCTTCTGTTACACTCCCTCGCGCCCTATGACACCCCGTTCTTGCCGCTTGCAGGTACCAGCCAGATTTCCAAGAAATATTAGAAAGGGTATAACACTATATTTAAAATTCTATAGATTTGTACAGAAACTTTGTTTTTGAAATATTATGCTTGCGTTTAATCAAGTGTCGCGGAGTGTATATCTGTTATAACATAGGAGACTCCTTATAAAAATATGGAAAATAAGACTGTATATTATTGCATTTAGGATAATTTGTGGGATATAAATCCACTTGGTTCGTCATTTATTATTGACAAGAGATATTGCTAAAGTTAAACAGATTACAATGCCAATACTTATGTCGCCTTGCAATCTATATCGTCACGCATAAATTTTGATGAGGTACATATGTAAATCAATAGTAATTACTTTCAATTGGATATTTTGTACACTAGATATAGTGTTTTTATTAGACTAATATAATTGAAAACGTCTTTAATTTAACAATACATTCTGCCGATTAGAAAATATTCCAAATCAAATATTTTCTATAACAATCTGTGATTAAAGCTTCGTAAATAACAAGGAATGCAGATTCATCCTTTTATGTTAACGAATTCAACATTCCACTTAATTATGTCATGCAACACATTTTAAATGTCGTATCCTGTAATATAAAAGAAAAATGTGACTTATTTGGCTTGAGAAAAATATGGACCCTTGCAATTTTTATGTCGACAGTCAAAACTATCTTTACTGAATGTAAGCTTACATTGAACGTGTTTAGTTATATGTATAGGTATACTACCGTATAATGTATGCATACATGCAATGCAGAGATCTACGCAAGTATGTAAATCTACGTTAATGCTGCTACCTATAAATAGCTAACGGTATGTAATATACAGTAGTATAGTAATATGTATGTATGTAGTAGTAAATTTGAACTTGACATAGATACTGTCTTGTTAATGGTTGTAATACTTACGCGTTCTAGAAAGAACGTTTGGTATGACTACAGTAAATTGTTGTATATACTTTGGTTCTGTTCAATCGAGATTGTAATCTGATTTCTGGGTGTTGTCTCGTGTCTGATGCTGGTCCGCAGTTGATCTCGTGAAGAAGATGAAGAAGTGAAAGGTCGTGAAACAACACCGCATTGTAGTAGGGCCAGCATCAGACGCGAGACAACACTCAAGAATCTAAAACAACACATATGTATATATATATATGCACACATATGTATATATATATATGCACACATATGTATATATATATATGCACACATATGTATATATATATATAAGAAATACTATTCCTAGGTCCGATCGCTAATCAAACGCGGGCGTCCAGATAAGGCCGAGATCTCGTCGAAACGTCCACCCAGTCAAAGCAGTGCGGTCCCATATATATATATACAAGAAAACAGTAATCGACGATTACATAAATAAATCTATGAATTTAACAACAAGTTAAAATACTAACAGCTATCAGAGGGAGTTCAACAATGCATTCTCCCTTACAGTGCTATGAGAAACTGTTAACAAGAAAACAAGGAAAAATGACAAAGTAAGTAAAGAATAAAATGACAAACTGGACATGTCAGGAAAATCCTATTACAATATATATGCATGTTTTCTTTAAGGTTTTCGCGGATGAATTATAGTTCTTCTGGGCGTTGATCCGCGTAGATAGCTGGTTCTGAGAAGAATCTGAAGTAGCTCGCCGTCTCGATGAACTCTCTTGCATCTTCATGAAGCGAGTCGTCACAGAAGAATAAGAACAACAATTCAACACATTATTAATAAAAAAATAATAAATAAAAACACGGAAGAATTTGGAGATACATATAATTAAAGACCCCAAAAGATAGTAGATCCTGACAGAAAATTTTTTAAATTGCAAAATTTACGAATTCGTTTCAAAACCTCTATAGAACTATTCGACGAATTATATTGCAACTGATACAATTGCATCACTTTCGTCCGTAATAAATAAAGAACTAAAAGGTCGTGTTGTTGTTAGAAAGTGCTTGCTTCGATCAAATGATAAAGAAAAACGATTGGAATATGCAAGACAACACAAAATCGTGCTATGAGAGTGTGGAATTCAGCAATGTGCATGGTTGAATCCAAATTTGAATTATTTGACTCGCGACGATGACAGTATGGTTGCACAAGGGCGGGTGGAAGGTACCATCCTCAGTGAGTTAAAATCATGGTTAACTAAGGAGGTGGTTCTGTTTTTATGTAGAGTCGCATTACAGTATCTGGAAACAACTCATTTAAAAAATTGCAGCTGGACGTTATTTTGCATTTGAAACACTACGATATATTACCTGGGCGTTGTTTAATTGACTTAAACATAACTGATACTATGAACTATGGTATGGGACTATTTGTATAGAAAAAAGTCGTGGATTTTATTACCAACTAGTATGCTCTATTGCCAAGGTTAATGTCAGCTATGATTCAGACAGTGTCTGGCCATTGTAAATATTAAATCGTATTTATATTATTATAAGTACTTTTTTTATGTTTTAGTGTGCAAGTAACATACATAACACTAATAGTACACGTGATTTACTTTTTAAGGAAAACTTAACTAACTACCGATGTGATACTTTATTAATTTTTGACACTGTCAACTGGCAGCATTATAAATTCATATTCGTAAGTTATGGTGCGCTCTGAATCGGTATTATTTTGATTTACTCAATCAAACATCAGAGACAGGTACTTGATATTCACTGGCGTAAACATAACTTCTGGTATATTTTTCTACTACAATGCAAAAAGTGTAATAGATAGATACTTTTCATAAAAAAATATTTTACTTTTCTACAATTTACTGTGGTCACTCGGTTACGATTTGAGTGCACACCATCGATCGATTTCGATTTATGTATGTATGCATCAGTCGATCGAAGAGCAAATCTCGACCTCTTTTTAATCGATTTAAATGAATACAAATTATGTCGGTTAATACGAAACACGCTTCCATAATATGTCTCACTTAAAAAGCAGTTTAAGTACTCAACCGGGCTAATCGAGCTAATTTTAAGTCATTATCTAGGGTCAACGAGCCGCTTACATATGAACGAATGTTACTGTTATATTCTTGCATTACTTTGGCAAGAATGCATACGCATAACGTATATCTGTATCTATCTTCAATGTCTGTGTAGTGAACGTTATAATTTTGTCCTTTAATTGAGCTCATTTTACTTTTGCGACGTCAGTGAAATCAAATTAAGTAATTAGAGAAGGGGAAATATAAAAAAATGGCAGCTTGGATATGAAATTGTTTTATTGTTGTTTTTATTATCTTAAACAATTTTACGACTGGAGATTAACATTTATGTCTTCTGATTAGATTAGTAAAAATTGTAGTATCATCGAACTACATAAATCTGGGTCGAAACCCAAAGTTCCATATTACAGTACATACACATATAGAGATTTCGCGGAGTAAATGCGACAGAGCTAGAAGATTTAAAAAGAGTGTTAAATAAGATATAAAATTCGTTAAAACATTTCCTTTTAACCGCGTTAGACCAATTCTCAGAATGTAAAACCTATCAAATAACAAGTAGTTTTGGGAATATTTCTTTTGGTATAAGACTAGTCTATCACAATCACCTCACGTAGACTATGTAAAAACAATGCAGTTTGTTTGACAATTATGCTTTTTATGTTCTTTTCATCAGTAATAATTAGAACGCACGAACTGTAACATATATCACAATAAATTATTAATAATAGGCAACATATTTTGGGTTATAATTGCTGTGAAATTTCCTTATCAGTTGAGAACTAAACCTTTTTGGTATCATTGTAACTCATTTTTTGCAATATATTAATACGGTGTTTTCTGTTACATGAAGAGTTATTTGAACAAATTATTCTATCACTTTATAATATATGCAAAATATTTTGTTTGTTTTTAGTACATTACCATTCGAACTCCCATATTTTACGTTTTAAAATGGTAAAATACCAAAAAAGTTATATTAAAAAAGCTACATTTAATTCGAAATGTTTGAAATTAAAATTAAGTTCAAAATATAGTAATCAAGGGCATTTTAATGTAATTCTAAAGCTCGCCCCTCTAATATTCATTACAATTAATAGTCATATTACGGTCACTACTCTTGTTATTACCAGTATATCACTTGCTAGCTAGAAGAACCTGCATATACATTTATGCGATAAAAACATTACATTCATTTGCCTTCTACTGACAAAATTACTATTTCCCAAAGGAGTAAATAGTTCTTATTTTGGATCATCTGATTAAAAGAATTAGATCTCAATATGATCAATAATATTAATACAGTATTATATTTTGTAGACGAAGTTCTAACATTGACGAAATATGTACGATACAAAAACGTATTGTAGGGATCATATTTAGTATATATACAATTATTAGAAAGTTGAAGGATTATTGTAACTGCACGAGTTGCTTACTATTATAACAATTTATATTGCAAGCGGTAAAACTACGGAATAAATTTATTAAAGTTGAAGCAATTTTTTTTTGGAAGAAATGCTCGGACATTCGTTTCATTTCATTTTTAAAAAGTGTAAATTTCTGCATCAATTTTAAGTTTCTCCACATGTGATTTTCAAGTAATGACGTCATATTCGATATTTAAAAGACAACTTCCATTTTTTTTATTTCGATACATCATTTATTTGTCTAAATAGTACCATAAAAATCTTAGTACCTCACATAGTATTGTTATTATTACCACAATGACTATTTTGATTATTATAGTTACTATTATGATTATGATTATTATTGTTATTATTATGATTATGATATGTGATCATGGAATTTGAAGCTAGACAAGTTAGCATCTCCGTCTGCATATGTGGTGATGTTACAGGATTTCACTTTCGTACCAGATATTTATCGGGATAAATAAAACAGCGCTTTTTTATATGATTTTAATACTACATGTTAGCTATCAATCAACAATTAGACGTGTAATAAAATCTGGTTGGGTAAGTTGGGTATAAGAAATTCTAGTAGGAGGTTAAGAAATATGTTTGAAATGGTAAGACACATGAGATATCAGCTAACTAAAAATCAATACTTAAAACAAACAATTGCACTTGCTAAAAGGTTGTATTTGAATAATACTACTGAAAGTTCACACAACAAATTGAAAATACAACAATATATTAATGGACAGTCAGGGAAAAATAGGAATCTCATATTTATTAAGGATGGTAATGACCGTGATTGCGAATGTGAAGTACATTCGCGAATCGTGCGAATGTACTTCCTAATAGCTTTGCTACTGCTGTAGAAAAAGTTAATAAATATTTTGATGGCAATGTTTCCCGAACCTGCACTACACTCATTGTTCAAGTACATAATCGAGAATGAAATAATAAATACAATTTTGATGATGCATGTGAATGAAGATTATGAAAGGAAGTTACGCACTGCACGCGTGTTACTTAGAGTTTAACTTTAAGTGGCCCACATAGAGAGAACATATAGTCGTGATCAATTAGGCGTTCGCACTATAATATGCTTACTTTTTCTATATTCACAGCTATTATACCACATTTCCTAGAGCCAAGTCGTTCAACACTAAACTCTAAGCAACTACAGTATGGTGCTGCAGTATCCTTTAGTGATTATGGCGGCAGTGTCGGGAATTATAAATCTGTCTCTTTGTATTCTCAAAGTTTTTCGAAAAATTGATGTGACAGTCTTATAGACGGCTGTCGGCCAATATGGACTACAAGCCAGGAGTGAAACTGCTTTGAAATAAATGCAAGAGTGGTGTAATCGTAATAAACTGATGTTAAAGTATGCAAATTAAAATTCCACACTTTAAGGGACGGTTGTGGAAATTCTTGTGTAGATTTAGTTTACGACAGAGAAAATAATTTGTAAGATTAACAACGCTGCGCAACAGAACATTGGATATTTAATGTGCCAAAATACCATGTTACTCTAGTTTCTAATGTTTGCTACATGCCAATGTTACTGCATTAATCTTTTATTAATTGTATGCGTAGGCTATGACCAAGGTACTACTGCTTTTTCTATTTTTACTGCTGTAAGTTTTGTGTGTGCAGTTTATTGTATATATAAGGTCACCTAATATTGATTTTTATATGAAATTGAACTTAGTTTATGACGAAAATGAATGAGATTTCTGTGTTTCAAGAAAGAAACGATAATTGTGGAGAAGTACGTATGATTAATTCTAAATATCAGATTTCTTTTCGTTTTATAATGTAAAAAAGAATATTAATTTTATACATGGTTGCAAGGGTTATATTCTTTCATTTAACTACCATTTATTTAACGATTGTTAAGCATGGGATTACAACGATGCACGTAGTAACATCGATATTTATCAACATGAACTTCACGGAATTTCCGCAAAATTATCCGCTCATAAAAGGCTGTGGATGAGGAGCACATAAGAAGGCCGCGGTCATTTCAATTAACGTATACGTACACGTCTACAAATATGTACGCATTAAGTCGTATTAGATACGTTGATACATATACTAACGTGCAATTCCAAACTGGGACACGACCTATAGCGGCTTCTCCTCGTCGCCAGTTCCCACCATGGTATTGTCGGCGTGTTTGTTCGATAGATGTCGCTCGCGATTCTGGGATCTTCAGGTACGCAGGCGAGTGATGGAGGTCGTGGCGGCGCACGAGGCGGTCCGACTCGTGGTCTACGGATCGTCGCGTAACCGTCGTAAATCGTCGAACAAGGCATCATGCACCATCAGTGTCGAGTAACTTTGTTGAGCGCATTTGCGTACGATACTGGGGAATTACGTACATGTACATATGCCGTCCGCATACGTGTATAGTGTATATTGACTGACAAGTAAAAAAAGAAGGCACGAAAAGCCACACATGAACGCACACTTTATTGTAGTGAAACAAAAAAAAAGAAATAATTTAGTAACTACATTTACTCAAACAGTGGATATTATTAATTCAATAAATCCACATTAAATACTACACCTTTTCAATACAACAATGTGTATGTGCCGTATTCTTAGTAGTAGTGAAAATGGCGCAGCTAGCTAATTATATTGATGATCGTATTTTCAACTATGTTGTGCTTCAATGAAAACTTCTATCCCTAATTATGTTTATCAATCATGTCATAACATTATACAAGGCGTTTTATTTTCGCTGTGTTTATAGGGTATCTAAGAAACCATAACAGATATAAAAGAATCTGAGAAGGCTGTTCTCGGCTCCTTTCCCAAAAAAGTCCTCTTATTACATTCTGGCTACCCCAATAATATTTAAATTCCAGGATGATAATTAGATCATATTTTTTTTTAAGAAAAAAAGTTTTTAACTACACAGTTCTTTTTCTACACTATAAAACAAGCTACGATACGAATTTGAAATTTTCAAGTATATTTTTAAGCTTTTTAGCTTTCAAATCTTGATTTTGAAATAATAGACCCAATATTCCTCCGCTTTTAGAACCAGACAGTATTATACTTATTATAGTAATGGATAATCTGCTGTATCATTCTGTCAAAGCAGAAAAGTTGTGAATAACCTTATGCAAAAAGGATGTTTAATTAATTGACTCGTGTCAAAAAGACTTGATTGCGAGAACACACAATAAGTTCTCGAACTTTTTAAAAGGTCTAATTCTTAATTTGTCCATTTTATTTTTATTTAATAGCAATTTATTTTCCATGTTACAGAATTCGCAATGATTTGAATTTGGCATTATAAATATATTGGTTTCTTTTCTATAGTTTTCACTTGTAATTTATAACCTTTTGAATCGGTATTATATATACTCAAACTTCTAACTTAGCTCTTATTAATTTTCATAGCAAAAAAGTTCAAACTAGGTGTAAAACTCCTTTTTAACACTATCCAGTCAAAAGGTAAGTAGGAGATCAACCAAACCGACGACCAAATATTCTGTTTGCAACGGAAATATTGTTAACAGATTTTATTTGACAAGGAGAATACGTTATCATACACAGAGCGAAGACTTGGATGAACTATTCCAACAGTTTTTAAAGTTAAATAATGTATTACTTTCACACTAGAAGCATATAAATACGGGGAAACAACGAAAAGGAGTTGCGAATGGTACTACATAAGTTCTAATTTTTATGTAGTTATTTATCTAGGAACGGAAGTTGACTGGTTATTTACTTCTTCAATTTTCCGAAATAATAGCTTTCATAGTATCAAACATCAATAAAATATATAATAATCCTAGTCATAGACGATTGGATACTTGATAACATTTTGTAAAATACAATTTTAACGCGAATATAATATAAATACTTTAAGAATTACTTTGCTCTATAACACACTATAAGGTATTTATCATCCAGAAAAAGTGAATTTGTCTACTCAGTATCATAAAATACCTAATTTTCTTTGGTTAAGATAATTATGATTTATTACGGCAATTTCAGTTATTAAATAGGGGTGCTGAAAGGATGAAATATGAATTTCCGCATTTTTCACAATTTGTTTTTTCAGTTGCGCTTTACAGTGTCGCAGTTTTAGTCATTACAAACTAAACAGTCTTTTGTGAAGTTAATTAATTTAAAAAATCCCATATAAAATGCTGATAAGTGATAACCAACGATCTTTAATTACCATTCTATATAAAGGAGGTTATTATATTCAAAAAATTACTAAAAAGGTGGAATTACAGAATCCATCGTCATATACCGATTTCATCAAACAGGGAATTTAGAATTTCGTAATCATCTAGGGCCGTCCAAAAGAGCATATCTCAAACGGATGGTTTAAGAGTTAACTTTCTTAATAAACCTAAGCGAAGATTAACACCACCAGAAGGAAAGAAGAGTACCGAGTCGTTCAAGAACGCACAATTCCGTCAGGGACAAAAATCAGTGTTTACGCACGATAGGGGTATGAAGCACACGGCAGTGCTGCGTAGACACGATTTGAAACGCAAGTGCACTTATTGAACAAACTTGACAGGCGAATAAGAAAAGAAGCTCTTATGTTCAAACAACATATACCTCACAATACCATAAAGTGAATGGGGAAACATTGGTCACTAAACAATTACGACATTGATTGTTATAATGTAACGTATGTTACAAGCGTTTTAGCTGCCAAAGATAGTTATATGGACGAGAAAAAGTTTAATTTTTATTTTATTGTGGTACTAAGTTTCGCGTTTTTTTTTGGTTTTCTATTTTGTATTTGTGGACTTCAAACTAATTTAACTTTCTTCTTGAAAATAATAAAGTGTCCAAACTCCCGTGAGCGGTACTACACGTATCCAAAGGAATCCTATACAGATAATCGGCGTCCTTTTTTTTGGTTTATTGGAAATTTATTTATAAACAAGTTATCAATGAATAGACATGATAGTTGCTCATCGCTCTATCTTCCCATTGTTCTTAAAGTTTCTGTCTAGGAAACCTCTCAGGTAAACAAGGTATACTGGACATGAAAGAAAGCTCAGATATTCGTAAAAGTGTATAAGAGACTATGATAAACATTTTATTGAACAAACGGACCAAACGAAACCAAGCGTAGCCTTAAAGTAAAAAAACCTTGAACTAGTTAAGAATGTAACTTTACCACGAGAATTAGATGGATAAATACATGGTTTCTATTTTGCGCTAGAGGTCAAATAGTTTTCTTTTAATGTTAGTATTGTACACACGAGGCTTGTCCGGAAAGCAAGTACAATTTTAGAAAAAAAAAAAAAAAACAAACGAAAATATTTTATTCAAAACAAAGTTTATTTTTACATGAAAGAGTATTCCTTAAATTATTTTTCTATATAGTTGACACCATTGGTCAGACATTTGTCATAGCGCAAAACCAATGTTTCTATACTCTCTTCATAGAAAATTGCCGCCAGTGAAAACAGCCACTGCGGAACACCATTTTTTTACATCGTTATCGCTGTTAAAGCACTTTCTTCCAAAATGACGTTCAAGAAGAAGTGGTAGTCAGAACGTGCAAGATCGGGGTTGTACGGTGGATGATCGAACTGCTTCCAACCGAATTGTTCAATAAGATTTTGAGTGATATCAGCAGAATGGGGATGTGTGTTGACATGAAGCAACACAGTGGCATTACTGAGTCCTGTACGTCTTTTGTTTTGAATTGAGCGCTGAACATTTCTCAATGTTTCACAGTATCGTTCTGCATTGATGGTTTCACTTCTGGAAAAGAACTTGACAAGCAGAATGCCCTGTTTTTGCCAAAACACAGTGCACATAATTTTTCGTGCTGACAACGTTGTTTTGAATTTTGTCTTTAGGGGATTGTGAATGCCTCCATAGACTGTTGTTTTGATCCTGGAGTGACACGACAAAGCCAAGTTTCATCACCAGTCACAATACTGTTTAAGAATTCATATCTGTCACCACTGTACCGGGTAAGAAATGCCAAAGCACTGTAAAGTCGCTTCGTTTTGGGGGAACACATTTTCCTATAATTTAAGGCATTTGTGACAATCTCATGCGAAACAGTTTTTGAAATTTATGGAAACATCACTAAACATTCTCATCGTGAACCGCCTGTTTTCACGAATTTTCTCATTAACTTTTTCAATCAAACCGTCATTGACAAAGCGCTGCGGTGGTGGTAAAATGAAACGGACAAGCCTCGTACACATAATTTATATATATAGTATATGCTAACCAGAAAATCTGTCAATTATCCTCTTCACAAGTTAAGCCTTTATGACATCAGCTGCTATAACCTATGTATGGAACCTATCATCTTTATGGATTTTATATAATTACGCGTCTAAATTCAAATAAAATGATAAAAAAGGATTTTCTTCAACAGCAACGTACTATTTTAGTTATAGTAATCTAACTAGTACTGACATATTGTATATTGATGAGAACAGCAAGAATTTGAATATACCAATACAATTACGTCGATTAAAAGTATTATTCGTGGAATGTTTGGAACTTCCGAAGCATTACACACCATATGTTGTTATTGAAGAAGAAGCAGATATTTTCTGCAAATTTACGAATAGAAGAGGCTATAAGAGACTTATCTACATGTATGGCATATTTCATTACATATCTACAAACACATTTTAAGTTAGGTCTCTGATAAAATCGCAATATACGTGTTCTAGTTCCACCATTGCGGTCTTATTAATGGCAGAATTTGATTAAATTAAACAAAATATATGTTACATCAATGACTGCTTTTCTAAGTAAAAACGAATAAAATAAGTTTTATTGTCTAACTAATTTCGTATAAAAACAGAAACAGTATTTTGGTGTTTCGAAGATACATTTCTGGGTAGAATTCAAGTATGGTATTGAAATAGTTTTCAGTTTTTACACATTTCAAGATCCACAAACGTTCGCATTTCCAATACAAATCACAGGTTGTTTTGACTCTATTAGAAACAAACGAAAAGTAATTTACTCATTTCAGTTTGTAGGAATAACAAACAGAAATGATTCGCATATTTTCTTTTATTTTGCGCTCTGGTTACTTGATCTATTATTTGTATTTAAGTACGAAATTTATAATATTAGCTATTACCACATAAATAATGTAATAAAGAGATAAGCATGAAACAAAACAACAAATAGAGAAGTCTATGTAAACATTTGACATCAAAAGTGTTTGGCAATTTTTATATGAAATGAATTAGATTACAGTTCTGTTTCTATCACAGACACATATTCTTTGACTTTTGAACGTTTTCTTATACATATTTTATCTTATTTAATCAACATCACCTATTTGTTACCCTTACTATATTCCAATATTAGGTACACTAATACTACATTTGGCCGGCTTATGATAACAAAAATGCAAAATATAACTCATAATAAGTTATACTGTGCTGAGATAAGAGATTTAAGAAAATAATTTCATAAAGTTCACTAATGTTCTAGATAATATATTTATATCAATAATGTGTGCAAATTTCATCCATTTTAATCTTTCCTAACTTATAACAATTATACACTTAGTTTACATGTTTAATGAAAAGGTTATAGAGAAATTATGGAAAGATATGACGATATATTAAGCCTCGTCAACTTGGAAGGCTCAGTCAAAGCATTGTGTTCTTTCTTGACAACACACGTCTCCATTCTGCTGGTATCACTCAAAACTTTATTGAACAATTCGGTTGAGAGCAGTTCGGTTACCCGCCGTACAACCCCGATCTCGCACGTTCTGACTACCACTTCATCTTGAACTTAAAGCATCATTTTGGAGACAGGCGCTTTAACAGCGATGGCAACGTAAAAAACGGTGTTCTGCGGTGTTTGTTTTCACCGACGACATTTTTCTATGAAGAGAGTATAGAAAAAATGGATTTCCGCTAAGATAAATGTCTAAGCAATGGTGGCAACTATATAGAAAAATAATTTAATTTTTTTTCATGTAGAAACAAAATTTTGTTTTGAAAAAAATTCTTTTATGAGTTTTTTTTCTAAAACGGTATTTTGGCGTATTACTTACTTTTGAACTTCTCATTATACTTAAACTTATTTTTACAAGATCTGCTATTACAATCTTATAGAATATTTCGCAATGCTCATACATTTTTTATTTTTAACGGAAGAGGAAAACCTTAATACTTTTAACAGTATACTGCAAAAAAGAATCGAAATTTACCAAAGAGGATAAAATATGTATGTAGAATCTTTTAAAGTATATGATGTATATTTATATTTTCCATAACCAGGAATAGTACAAATGATTTTTGAAATATTACATAATTTTACAACAGTTTCTGGAATATTAAACAATTTTAGCAAACCCGTTAAGTAATACACTTAATCGCCTTTAGTATTAAGAAATCGATAGGTGCATATAACATGCGTTTAAATAAATTCTATCTCAAACTAGCCTTTGAAATTATAATTATGTCTTAGCTTGTTACTGGAACACTTGACGATTGCAAGGACTGTGTGGATGTACAATTCACCGGTATAGCAGTAAACTCCACTCACACAAATTAATTAATTATGCGGAACGCAGCGTTTCGAGAGCACGTGGGCTCTCATTGTCAACAAATGTTACCGACTGAAAGTAAAAACTGTATCACACATGCAAATTATTATTTTCTACGCAGGCTCTAAAATTTCTAACCATATGACTATTTACAATCTACTAGGTGGCCTCATGCCTTTTACGGGAAGGATGGACCGAAAGCGAACCGTATCATTTAACAGGGTCTATGGTAATAAATCCATCAAACTCGAGTGTGCAATTGGGGTGGTTCTCTGTTCAATAAGTTTCCGTTCTTTTTCATATATACCGTTTCGTACGCGTCTAATTCTCTATACGAGTTCACGTTTTTAAGTAGTGTCAGATTTTTAAATCAATCTTATGTCGGATTTTACCACATGCTCTGCTACACTTGATAGTTCAGGTTTGTCGAAACGATAGTGCCTAATATGTTCTTTGAACCTTGTTTCGATACTCCTTTTGTTTGTCCAATATAAACTTTCTCACAATCATTGCATGCGATTTGGTATATTCCAGACTTTTTTATCATCTCCGGTTTATCTTTGGGATTCCCTAAGAGATTCTTTAAGTTGTTTTTTGACACAAAAGACACGTTCATGTTTAGTTGTCGGAAAATTTTACTTAACCCTTTTACTGTTGGGTGAAAAGGAAGAGTTATAAATTTCTTATTACCGGTGTTTGTTGATGTCAAAGTCGTGGAATTTCTGATGTGTTGTTTGTATTGGACCTTCCTTAAGATACGGTCGACATCCATAGAAGAGAAACCATTGTACCTCGCTACATCTTTGATATACTTCAATTCTTTGTCATACCTGCTCTTGTTTAGCGGAAATCTGACGAGTCTATTGACCAGAAAACTAATCGCGGACATTTTTTGTTGTTCGCAATGGTGCGAATCAAACGTGATGAATCTGTTGGAATTAGTTTCTTTTCTGTAGATGTCTATTTCTAATTTATTATTATTGCGTATGACTAGAGTATCTAGAAACGCAAGGCGATTGTTCACTTCTTCTTCAATAGTAAACTTGATCGTGGTAAATTTTGAGTTCAATTCTGCTAGAAAATCTTGTATGTTTCCTTTGTTGGTATCAAACACAGCGAAAATATCATCTACGTACCTAAGCCAAATTCTCGGGAAATATTTGGTTTCTTTTTTCAAATTTGCTCATGAAAAGGTTCACAATAAAAGGCGATAGAGGATTACCCATCGCCGTGCCTTCCACCTGTCCGAACCATTTTCCGCCTATTTGAAAACAATTTTGTGACATGCATAATTTAGTTAACCTTTTATATTCCACCCAGTTTCACATCATCTACGTTATTTAATTTCAAAAATTCAACCAAATACTCCAGCGTTTCTGGAATTGGTACGCTTGGGAAAAAGTGAACAAACGTCGAATGATACAAGGACTTCCCCCATCTTTTAATTCAATATTTTCAATTTTATTTACAAAATCTACGGAGTTTTCTACACATAGGTTATCTACTTTATGGGGCAAGTTCTTATATTCATTCACTAGCCATTTGGACAATTTGTATGTTGGAGAATCAATGTCGGATACTATAGGTCTCATGGAATTACCTGGTTTGTGAATTTTTGGAAGACAATACATTTTTGGAATGGTAGGGTTTGAACTTGTTATTTTGAATTTCAGGTTATTATTGATTAAGTTGGGACAGTCCTTAATAATATCTTTAGTGATTCTAATCATTGACGGTAGGGGGGTTTTCTTTAATTCTCTATACGGTCCTGACGCTAACATAGTGTTAACGCGATTATAATAATCCGGTTTGTCCAGAATGACTATTTTATTTCCTTTATCTGCTTTAAGATAAAAACAATTTTTATTTCTCAGACTTTTAATAATTCCTAAATTCCTCTATCTTGGCCGCAATTTTATCATTTTCTAAATTCCTAGAAATCTGAATTTTGCACGCGTTTCTAACGAAGTCTTTTGTAGCTACATCTAAGTTTCTAATGTTTGTTTCTATTGAGGCGATTGAATCCTCAACGGGCAATTT
The DNA here is from genome assembly GCA_023509865.1 of Trypoxylus dichotomus. NCBI lineage: Eukaryota > Metazoa > Arthropoda > Insecta > Coleoptera > Scarabaeidae > Trypoxylus > Trypoxylus dichotomus. Next base: position 33,021,978 of record CM042079.1, read on the forward strand.
CGGTCCGCGAATACTATATCTTAATCCTTTATTTAGGAGGTTCATTTCGTCTTTATTAAAGGTCTCAGAAGATTGGTTGTACACGAGTGGTGTTCTCTCCATGACATTCACATTCTCCTTGCTTGACTTTTTTGGACAGAGTCGCCTAAATTTTTTATTAACAGTTACCATTTTTAATTTAATTTCTTGTTAACGCGTTCGACGTTACGTCTTTGGAAATCACACCATTTTTGAAAATTGTTTTCGTCTAAATTCTGTTAAATGATACGGTTCGCTTTCGGTTCGGTAAATGATACGGTTCGCTTTCGGTCCATCCTTCCCCGTAAAAAGGCATGAGGCCACCTAGTAGATTGTAAATAGTCATATGGTTAGAAATTTTAGAGCCTGCGTAGAAAATAATTTGCATGTGTGATACAGTTTTTACTTTCAGTCGGTAACACGGTTGACAATGGGAGCCCACGTGCTCTCGAAACGCTGCGTTCCGCATAATTAATTAATTTGTGTGAGTGGAGTTTACTGCTATACCTGTGAACTGGAACACTTAATACAAATTTTATTTGGCACAGGCTATTTGAATGACATGACAAATACTCTGTCAAAAAGACAACCAATGCAACTGAAAATATATAAGTTACGACAAAAGTTTTTATTGGAATAGACTGTTTGAGATAATATTTATTTGGATGCTTTTTAAAATATAGAGAGAACGACTACGCGTTATAAGCTTACAACTACCGATCAGCGAAAGAATTAAGGTGTTTTTTATGCTGCAGTTAAATTTCTATTCTGACAAAAATACGGTTTTCCAATATTTTACATGGTAGAATGAAGTAAATTTTAATGATATTTACTTTTCATGTTAATATGGCTGTTATGCAATGCGTCGAGGAAAATATATTTCAAATACAGGTGAAACTACTAAAATAAATTGCTATAGAAACCAGATTAAATGAAGGTAAATGTATTATCAGTTCTAAAAATAATTAATCTTTTCCGCGGTGCAATTACAGAACTATACAGTTATTTAGCATATATGTTCTAGTTTTTGGAACGGCAATATTTGCATACATGCAAAGATACATATCTCCAGCCTTTATATCCACTCTAATGTTCTATATCCTTGGAAATTTGAGTTTACTATTATCTAGATAGAAAGCTGTAAATTATAATAAAAAGTGCAAAGTAAAAAAGCAAAATAAATATACCTCGAATAAATTACAATTTGAATCTCGCAACTTTTATACATGTTTTGAAACTAATGCGCGATAATGATCTTTTTCGTACTCTGCGAAAGTGAGAAAAACTGCATTTCATTATCAAATAGTATTGAGATTGTGTGTATACAGGACGTCATATATGTAATATCGAACATTTTTGCCTATCAGTTTGCACGCAAGATAAAAATTATAATAGAAATAACCAATTACTATAAAATCCCTCCTGTACGGGATCCTCTTGCAACACAATTATCTATAACCTAATATGCACTCACGTCATGTAGTCTAATGCGAAGGGATACATCCTCTTACCTATATAACCTTTGTTAATTAGTAGTGTCGGAGCAAGGAGGGGGAAGGCGTCGAACTAATTAATTACATAAGACGAGTTGCAACTATCGCCGCCGGTTCATTAAATTTTTTTTAAATAATACAATTTGAAGAGAATAGAGCGTTTTTTTCAAAACTACGTTCGTGGCCGATTGTTATACAGATTATTTATGTTTAATAAATGTAATAAAGGATCAATGTATACTACATCACTTCCTAACAGTCTAAGTAATGACATGTTCCATTAACAGGACGTTAACAGTGTCTATAGCAAATTTTAATTAGTGCCATAATGTAAATTGCAAACGTGAAAACATCATGCACCTTAAATGCACGAAACTGTTTTGAAAGAGTATTAAATAAGACCGTTTTATCCATTGGCTGTCGTTAACTTAATTTAGTAAAGAATTCTATTTTAATTACGTCTTACTAAATGTTTCTACTTAAAATTCTTGGTATTTCTAACCACAAAACAAAAGTAAATGTATGTATCTTTACATTGCCACGTCTGAAGATATATATCTTTAGACATATATACAAAAGTTCTGAACTTGGCTCTTTAAGGAACTAGTGCAATTTTCTTTTTTTAATATATGCTATAGCTTAGTTTTCATTATAATATATTCTTTTTTGCCTAAAGATATCTATAAATATTATTTCTTTTATACAGTGAACTTTGCTCGTGCAGGAAATAAATATATGCCAAAAATCAATTTATTTTATGTAAGAATTACTATTTTCTTTAAATATTTTGAATTAAATAAATATGTTAGCGCCATATAAATCCCAAGAGAATTATCCTTTGCGGAATGAAAGTGAAATATGTTGAATGACGATTGCAAGGACTGTGTGGATGTACAATTCACAGGTATAGCAGTAAACTCTACTCACACAAATTTATTAATTATGCGGAACGCAGGGTTTCAGGAGCACGTGGGCTCTCATTGTCAACCGTGTTACCGACAGTCGGTAACACGGTTGACAATGAGAGCCCACGTGCTCCCGAAACACTGTGTTTCGCATAATTAATAAATTTGTGTGAGTGGAGTTTACTGCTATATCTGTGAAATATGTTGAATCAAAACAATTTTATGCAAGAAATATTCATTTTCTTGACATAAGAAACCATTAGTTTTTTCCAATATGTTTCAAGCTTTTTGCATTCTGGGACTGACTCAAATCAAATCATTTACATCCTCTAGCAGCTGCATTAAGCCAAAGTTGTGTGAAACAATAATTTGCTTTAAGCGACAACTGGAAGTGTAAAATAAATTAATTGAATAAAAAATGTTCCTACAATTTGAGATAAATATGCGCAATTTTTACTTTAAATCTTCCTCAAGTCTGCTATTTGTGCGAGTAAACATGACCAAAGCAGCAAATGTATAATAAACACGTATGAATCTTTAATGTCATGAGCAAAACACCTTATAATTTAAACAATTTTTCGTTTGAGAAATATCTAACATTTTGCCCAAGAGTTCTTTTTTGTTTATATTTAAGTACAAAAATTCGTTGATTCCTTGAGTCAACTGACCTGCTATCTTCCATGTATGAAATTAGCATGTTTCTTATAGTCTCCGTATGTATGTATAACAATTTACGGTTTCTGTTGGAATAGATCCCACATTATATACCCTTATATGGAGCTAATGCGTACGATCATAGTATACATGTTGTGTCATTGCATGTTTGGAGTAAAACTTTACTTTTGTGCATGAGTAGAAACCACTCTAAATAATTAAAGCGACATTGTCCAGACTACGCAAAGCAGAAAGGTCAAAGACCTATAAAATAATTATTACGCTAGTAAAAACAACTACATTTGTTTTTCGTTATTGTAAATATTTAAATTAAATTAAAATTTCGCTAATAGGCGGACGATGACTTGCTTTCGTATGTATTTTCTATGTTGAAGAGAATGTATATAAATATTTCGATAGCTTTTACACAAAAACCGCAGAACTATATACATCGAAAAGCTGAACGCTTCTTGCGTTCTTGTATGTTTAATATACGTATATGCAAAAGATAAAATCTTGCTAGCAAGTGTAATCATAATTCAAATGTATGTATGTATGTTGAAGAAACAGGTTCAAGGGTACTCGAAAATAGTTGGAACAGTGCAATTTATGATCGCACATTAAATAGCTTGTTATATCTATTAATATTTATATAATTGATATTATTAAGTCATTCGTTTTTTATTAACTTCCTGGCTGGCGGAGAGAAAACTGTGTAATTTAAACATTATAACCTTTGAAATATACCATTGTGACAACTAAGTTAACGTAAATGATGCAGAGCAACGAAAATTAAAGATTCTTAATCCCTTAGTGGTTCTGTGGTCTGCCAACTATTTGTTTAGTTAATTAGCTCTGTGGTACGATGCGTCATCTTGTTGAAATATGAAATTTCCATCTAGATAGAGCCTTTCTACAATAGGAAGAAGGCTATGACTTAAAATTTGTTAATGGAATCCCCATTTGCTACTTTCATTCTACCTACATATTTTCAATATCATTACGCACTTTACAGATTTTACAGTCCTTTTTATACCGTTCTTATGAAAACGATTAATTCGTTTTCTATGATCACCTACGTTTAATGAACATGATTTTGGGCTAATTACTTACTGTTGTTTCTTTGTTAACAGTGGCCTTTCTTTTGCCTTGAATAAAATGATATTAAATTCAAATGTAGTGAAATTAAAATATTATTTTATTCCCGGAGTAGTCAAATGTGACGACCAATGAGATACTGCAATAAAAAAGCAGCTATCTTTCTTAGCGTGAGTCCGTGGTAATTTTTATGAGCAGCCTCGTCATGTTGGTTGTAATTTTCGTGGGTTCTCCAGTATTTCTGTGTCACGTCATAGTATTCGATAACATTTGCTACAATCGATTTCGCCTAATACAAATTCTTCCCAATTGTGCCCATACTTTTTCCTTCATGATACTGTTTTACCACAATTTCATGTACTTTTTTCGTAGTTTTACCATCATTGCCACCTTAATAGAAATTAATTCACAAGCGTAGTCCAAATATTAAGTTGCCAATGCAATTTGTTCGGTTTTTCATTTTCCTTTATGTATGTTTTGTATTAAGTTATGTGTATTGTTAGTGCTCGTATATGCAAAGTATGAGACTTTTGATTATTACTAAAAGTGTTTCACTTAACCGGTCTAGGTCTAAAATTTCTTTGGAGGTTCCAAAGAAAAATGTTCAATATTTATTGGATTCTACTTTTTATTATCTCGTGAAACTCGATTGTGAACCTCTTTCGAACTATGACAAAGATTTTCTTTTTAATTTGTGTTTGACAGTTACTTATAATTTTTTTTTGTCTGTAGCAGATATCGAAAATTATTTGTGTTCACACAACTATTGCATCGCGCTCTTTATAATTAATAATCAAATTTGTTTTATTTAATGATCTTAATCTGTTTAAAATATTTAACTTACTTATCCAATAATATTACTCTAGGTACTTCAAGAATAAAATAATAATATGTAAAAAATGGGGAATTTCCATTGCGTTTGTAAAAAGCCGAGTTTTAGCCAAATATGTATGCCGATGTTTTTTTATATAAAATTACAATTTTAATAAATTTGAAAATAGAATATTAGCCAGGATGTTTTACTTAAAACAAGAAAGTTGGTATTTCATTTCGACATATCCGGAAACTCAATATTTATTTCTATTAGTATCTTCCAAATTTTCAGGTTTCATCGATTGATACTTTTCTAGATACCGACAGTTGCATCAGTTTCCGGGAGTACGCGTTATATATATATACTTAAGCATGCAGTATGTTACATTCTCTAGAAGATATTTGTGCTAAATCCTGCCCAAATCATCGCATTTCCTGTTTCAAAAGTTCCAGTAATTTGTATTTCCTTTTTTTCTTAAATCATACCAAGAAAATTACCATCCGTATAATAAGTTAACATTAATTAATTCTCATGAACTTTAATGTAAATTTTAAACGCATTTCCTTGTCGTGCTGTTGAACATACATTAAAGGTATTTCTTAAACTTCATATTAACGCTAGTATTACTAATCTCTATACGCAACTTGTGGTTATTTATTATTACTATTTCGCTATGTGGAAAATACGTTTCCTAAATATGTTTTGGATACAATTGCCCATTTCTTATTTTCTGTCAATGTTGATTTGAAATTTTTTCTGATTCTCTTTTTCATAATCTTTGTCTAATTTAATATCGATATAAGATTAATACATTTTAGCGACTTGAGTAAGATAACCCATCACCGATAAGCGAAAATAATATGTCGTTTAAGTTTATCGATGAATAGGAATTACGAGTTTTTGCAAACGTAGGCACCTCATCAGATTCTCCTTACTTATATATGTTTACGTTTTTCTCATTTGCACATTAACTGTGTTGAATTCGACGAATTATAATTTCAATTCTTCTCATTTGTACAGTTGGGATTATGTGAATACAAACATATTACAGAATTTTATTTTTACTACTAAAATCTTCCCAAGCTCAAAGAATTAAACGTTCTAAACAATTAAACACGGGCGATGTTAAACGTCGTGCATATTAATTTGTTTGGTTGAGGAAGTATAATTATAGAATTACGGTTATAAGAACTAATAATGCTTAATAGTAACAGTGGCAATTCTTTCAATCAAGGAAACGAATATTCTTATAAATGAATTTCTCAAAGCAACGTTGTTGCAACTAATAACGCCATTTAAAATTTCTAAGAGCGGAACGGATAAAATAAATATATTTTATCTAGATAAACATTTAATTATTCAAATATAATTTTCCGCACCTAGATAATTTCTTCATCTTGTCTTGTTAGGTACCTATTTTATCTATTGTCCCTGTTTAACGAGAAAAATCATAAATAAACGTATCAGCCGCCTTGTCTGAGCTACCAAATACGACACGTAAGCTATACAACTTAATAAGGCAATAGATATTGATATTAATTTACTTAATTAAAAAAATTGCAAATTGCTTAACAGTTAACGAACATGTAGTGAATAAATTGATATATTTCATAGGTTCAAAATATATCGCGTTCTTATAAGTACGTTTCCATATTTAATATATGAATTATAATTTGCTAGTTTAAGTATTGTTTTTGAACTTATAAAACTTTAATCAAAGGCAATTGCAGATGACATACCATCAATAAGTTTAGTAACTTATTTATACAATAAAGGTCTATTTATTTGTGCTTTTGTCTTTAATAAGGATAAATACCTATTTGTACAGACGTTGGCAATTAATTAAGCTCATTTCAAATAATTTAGAAAATTTGATTTATTTTATCCTAAACAAATAAATGCATAATACTTTTCGGTGGACTATCGCTTAATATTCCGTACTGCAATTAAGTCGATTCATTACGTTGTTTGAGAATTAATTTTTTGCTACAGTTCATACATTTCAAACTAGTTTATTATCGACTACCCTGTAATAGAGGCAATGTATTTAGTGTGCTCGAAAATTAAAAACACATCTTTCTATTACGCTACCTCGTGAATTTTATTTCATTTCGCGCTAAGACTGTTTAATTCCTGTTGGAAAGAATACACGAAGGAAGCCCGTTATTTTCGAGTTAAACAGCATGAAAGCTTCACTGCTAATGATTGGAAAAAGGTAAGGGACTAATATTTATTGAAATAACTTCATAAACTCGTAAACATAATTTTTGAAAATTATTCATGTATATTTTCTCCAGATTATGAAATATAGAGACCAAGTAACCAAGTTACTGTTGTATGTTACAAAACCTGTAGGTGAATTTTATAGGAGAATTATACAGTGAGATATATATATATATATATATATATATATATATATATATATATAAACTCAAAAAATATGCTTGGAAATTTTCCGCATCAAAGCAACAGAAAATATGTGGAATGGTTTCAGAAATATCCTTGTGAAATATATCACTGCTAAGAATAATTAATGAAAAAGGTGATAGTAGTGATGAAATAAAATTGATAATACGGGACTCTATAGCAAGCGTCTTTAAAAAAATAACTGCTGTTATTATTATGTAAAATATAGAGCAGTCTAAAACATCAAGCTTTTGTTGAAAACAATGGTTGTTTTTATAGAAAGCAATTGCTTTTGTAAGAAACGGAAATTAAATATTCTCATTGATTTTCCTGTCATTTATGAATTTACCGCTTGTGGTGACAACCTTTGTTCCTACAGATAACCTGTAAAGGTAAACTTAGTCAAGCATTTTCTGATAAATAGTATTGTAGAAGTTAATAGTTTTAGGTTTTGTAAAATGAAGGAAAAGATGAAAAAGAGATTGTTAAAAGAATGTTTCAGTACATACTATTTTTCATTACCCTCTTATCGTTGTTATTTTTAAATTTTAACCTATTTTTGTTTATATACTAAAGAATTATTTTTGCGTGGGAACCTTGGGAACTTAGTCGTGAGTGTATTGTGCACTGTATTGTGTTTCAACTTTAAGTCAGCGTTTATGATCGTTATATGTTTAATGAAATTTTCGGCATATTGCAACGTTTAGAAATCCTAGAACTAAGAAAATTATATTCAAGTGAAATATTATGAATTCAATGGATCTAAACTACGGCACATTGAAGGGCGGATCAACATTGAAAGAAGAAGCAAGAGAGCTGAAGAAGTCAATTGACTTTACTATAATGAATCTGATCTCAGATCAACAAAGGCCTGCTTATCTTGTGTCAAATGCAAAGGATGGGCATATGTATTACGTAGTAGTTTTGAGTCTGCACTCACTTGTCAATTATGTGTAGACAATAAAATCGGCAATGTTAATCCGCAATAAATATGTATATGTACCTTGTGAACGGGATAAAACATGATAAAGCGGTGTTTCTTCAAAAATGTTATTTTGGTAAACAATTTATTCCTTTATATAACTCTAAAATACATTAATTAATTAGTAATTTAAAGAAAAATTAACATTTTTAAATTTTATTGCCGCATTTCAACGAGTACATTAAATACTCAAGCATTTCTTAAATAGAAAACAAAAACATCCACAAAACTATCAAATATGCATACATTTACCGTTTTTGGATGCAATATAAAAAAAGATTCGTAGTAGTAGGAATCCCTGTAAAATCGTAGACAAAATCAAATGGAGTAAATATAAAGAACTCGATGAAGTTATTTGGATAATTTATAAGCTCTTTTCATATGTGATTATGTTATGACGAATTGTATCTAACTATATACAATTAGCTAACTAGCGCCACTTCTTAAGAATACATCTATACATGTGTATGCAGATTACTTTTATTAATTATTTCAAAAAATGTTCTGTTATTAGTTACCTATAGGTAGAAACCATATGATTAAATACGATCACATTAAATTTCTTCATTCAAATCAAACATTCAAAACTAACACACACTCGGCACAGTATATTTTTGTAGCACCAGGATTTACTAAATGTTTAGATCCGTATTTATTGTATTTCTTATCTCTTATCGTGTCGACTCATACATTTAATGAAACACACACAAAACCGATCTGAATGGAGAAAAAAAGTCAGTAATTGAACAAGTTTAACGACAGTTCTTAGTATGATTTTGATAAAGAGTCCCAATTATTAATAATTGACGAGAAATAAAATTATGCAACGCGAATGCTGGTTATCTAAACGTCGCGCGATCTTTCGCTTTCCGTTGGATTATTACATAATAAAAGTGGCGATGTAAACGTGACGGCAGATCGTTTATAACTAGCGCGAAGCCCCAAAGTCAACTATGATGCGATATTATTGCCTACAGAACAAGTGCTCGCGTTCGTTTGCCAGTGATCACATAGAAAGAAGAAGAAAGTACCGATTCCACTTGAAACTAATACTAGACTATAATATCGGCTAGGATCTCCAAGACTATTAAATGGAACACAGATGTGCTTACTACTAACTATATAGTAACCATCAGCGCTCACTGCGGAATTGTGAATCGACTTGTGTTTATGTGCGCAAACGGAAGATATATATATTTTTTTCCTTTCTGAAATAGTACGGTTTATTCGTTTTTGAGATACGTTTGTAAATTATTAATATAATAGGGAATATCCGATGTTTGCGGAATACTTCTTTTTTTTATAATTATAAATACGGATGATTGAGATCATTAACTTCATACGCACATATAAAATGCGGATATGTGTCCATTTACATATGAACGTGTTATACATATGTATGTGTATGTATAAGTATTTATCTTTTGCGTTTGTTTATATCAAGATAAACACGAAATCGAAATAAAAATTAATACGTCGTTCAACAAATGCAATATTTCGTATTAATATACGTAATGCTTTTCGTATAATACATAGCTTGAGGTCTAGTTATGTTAACCTTTTCGTAGTTCTTTAAAAATTATAGATAGTAATACACATGTTCTACACATTCCAGTGCCTCTAAATAAGCGCTAGAATCGTTATTAGGTTAATTTAATGTTATAGAATAAGTAACATAAAATAATTTATTTATACGAAAACTACATTTTATTCTGTAGTGTTAAAAATCAAACTAATGTAATTTTAGCTTGGATATATACTACCGGTCATGTCATAAGTGTTTAGACACCTTTAAAATATTACAAAAACAAGTCAAAAACTAATTATAAAATAAACCTTTAATCTGTACTTATACAAAGAACTGTAACAGCCATATCAATTATGTGCTTAACAATTTGCTAACAAAGATAATCACAAACTAAACTTAAATTTGCGGTTACTACCGCACACAATCTTGGTATTCTCTCTAGCAGCTTTGCCAGTGTTAGCGCCTCTATTTTCCCCCACGCATTCTGTTGTTGCGTCCCAAGTACTGTTGTCGAATTTGGAGAAGATTTTCGAGCTTGTCGGTCGAATTTCTCCCACAAATGCTCGATCGGATTGACATCTGAACTTTGGGACGGCCATTTCATAACAACAATTTTCTCTCTGTGCTCAAGTTGTTCCAAATACTCACGGAATATCTTGTTCAGTGTTTTTTGGATCGTTATCGTGCTGGAGCACGAAGTCTTCTCTTTCGGTCTACAGACAAATGTTCTTCTATTTGAAACAAAGGTGAGATACTTAGATTCGTCGGTCAAGAAAATTCTCTTTCATCCAATCTTCCAACGTTCAGCCTTTGTGCTCTTCCGCCCATGACTAACCGATTAGCTCGGTTTGCTTTTTGTAATAACGGTATCCGCACAGGCATTCGTCCATATAAATCAGCTTAGCACAAACGCCTCTTTATCGTGGTGACGCTAAATGGTTATGGGCGTGAAATATTCCCTTCGGTAACAATTTTTGATGCTGTATTTCGTCTAATTCGTGTGCTCGTCATTACAATTGCGCGATCTTCGGCTGCTGTTATTATTTTTGGCCACCCGGTTCGCTGTTTATTGGATACAGGATATTTCTGTGATACTTTTTAGCATTATAATCCACGGTTCTACGTTTTAATTTTAGTAATTTAGCAATTTATCGGTTACTTTCACCGATATTGCGATATGTCACACGCTTACCTGTAGATAATTCTTTTCTTGCTAACATTACTTTAATGTTACTCGCTGTTTTAAAACACTTTTCACAAATTTTTCACTATTCATTCACTGCTTGCAATACAAAAACTGAATGCAAACAAAAATTTTCATTGTACTAAAATGCCGCTGTCTTCTATTTTCATATTCTATGACGGCCGTGATAAACATTTCCGAAAAACTGCTCTTTACCTAATCCCTCTACCTGAACGTGCCTGATCCGCAAAAGTTTTCTATATATCTTAATGAAAGTCTATCCAGTACTCATTACGTACACACATTATAGAGAAATTATAATCTATATCTATCTGATAGGGATAAAAACAGTTTTTTCGGATAATCGCCAATTATGCAAATGGTAAACACTTATGGCAATACTGATGTTGCTATACCATACCAGCTTCTCTCCCTAGCTTTCTACAGTTCTGTTTTATTTATTTTACCCAACAATGAATCCTTTACGTACTTCAAAGGTTTTCTGTGAGGTTTAAATCGAATGATTATAACTTAAAAACATTAACACAATTTCGCTCAAGCCATTCCCTAATATACTTGAAAGGATGTTTAGGACCAATTGCCTTGTTGAAATTGCAAAATTATGGGCATATTATCATCTGCTTATGGATACATAATATGTATATGTCTTTATAAACTATGTTATATGAAGATGTTACTAAACGTAACGTCTGCCATCTGATCTAAACATAATAAACTAATAAATAGATCCATTACTTCAAAGCATGTTTTTCTATTTTTCTGCACTACATTCAACGTGTTTTTTTTTTTCGTAATCATACTATGAAACAATTTGTTTCTGGAGGAGTTTTTCTAAGCCCTTTCAGCATTCTTTGCGATTTTAATGCATTGGTAGTTTCGTCTTGTGAACGTTTTATGCTTTTAAATTTCCCTGTACATCTTCCTTTTTCTCTGTAATTGTCTTATTCAAATTCTTTCATTTTCGGTAGAATGTAATTTTCTGGCCATTGTATTTATTAATATTTGTTTTATGATTAATGTTTTATAGTTTTTAGTTCCACACAATGGCACATTATGAAGTCAGGTAGGTACTTGAATAAAATATAAATATACATTAACGTGGATTGTTACTATTTTTCACATGTATTCTTAACTCACCATTGCATCAATCCAATGAGAAAAAGTTGCAAGCTTTTTGATTGGTAATATGTCGAATTGGTTGTTCCATTTGCGTTTTTCTAGTTCAAAAAAAAAAGAAAGATGCCAATACCAGTTCTAGTGCTATTCTAGAGGATTAAGGGAATTTTCCTCGATTCTAGCATACTTGCTGGATCAACAGCATATTCTGATGTTACGCAACAATTGCTGTCAATATATTTACATATGGTGTGATGACATTTGATAACTCGTAATTTCCGTGCGTGCGTGTTAAATATTTTGATAGTAAATTTTAATTGTTAATATTTTCGTGATATAAACTTTATATCAGAGAGGTTGATTACTTCTCTTACACTGATGATTAAGGGACTTTTTTTAATGAATGTTGGGAAATAATCTCAGATACTGAATTTAAACTCTAATCGACAATAAATAGAAAAATCTTCTATCTAGTCTATTAGTGAAATGGTAAAGTAGCCAACATATTAAAGTACTTTCCTTTGGCTTTTTAGTGATAATTTAATTTTCTTGGTATTACTTATGCTAAAATTTAAATTTTGAATTCATTTGCAAAATTAAAGTTTTACGGTTCTCAGCAGAATTTAAACCTACAACTCCTGTTCCCTAGACTGTATTACACAATGATATGTATGACGGAACGACGCACAATGCCTTTCACCGATCTGGCTTGAAAAAAATGAAGTTGCTGAAAAATACGAGATACCAGTTAACACGTTATCAACGATATTGCGAAATAAGCGGTTAATTGAAATTGGGGCTGTGAATGGCACTTCAAAGTGGATAAAAAACAGTTTAAAAAAGAATCAAGCGTTGTCAGTAGCTTTGAGCAACGAAAGCTGCGGGATTTGCCCGTAAATAAAAGATTTTGGAATTGGACAATAGGAACTTCAAGGCAAGCACAAGATGGTTGAATAAATTTAAGCGTAGATACATATGTAATGTTGTAAGTAAAAAAAGCTTGAGGGAAAGTTGAATCAGTAAATGAAGAGGAGTTTCAAGACTGGATAACGTATATTTTGCCAATGATATTGGAGTATTATAAAGAAGAGAATGTTTTCAACACAGACGAAACAAGACCCTTTTCTCGCTGCTTACTAGAGAATACTTCAGCTTATAAAAATGGACAATGCCATGGCTTCAAATGAAGTAAAGAAAGGAGGACATGTTTCATGGATATTCATCCAACAATGCAACTGACATACGAAAATAATTTAACCAATTATTATCATATTAAAATGCTCCTTCAATTGGCGGAGCGTTTACGAGAGGGTGAACTTGGATTCCGTACGATAAAAATACCGGTTATCTATAAACATAGTGCACATAAATAAGAATAATAGACAGCGTAACAAACAAATATGCAAACAAAACATGTATTTTGTTTTGAGAGATACTTTGTTTTCGTATTAGAAGTAACAGTTATAGCTCTCTTATTATTTGAAACTTTTAATGTGCCAAAATATTCAATTATTGTCGAATGAGATAGTTATGTACTTGCAAGAAACCTATCTCTAAAAAACTACTTAACGTACTTTTAGTAATGATATTAATCCAGTTTATAAAAAATGGATTGGAAATTGCCGAAAAAACACCAGCAACGTAACGATGTGTAACGTATTGTTAAATACAATTATGTCAGTGTAATGGTATTTAAGAACGCGTAACACTTACTAATCAATGTATGTACATATATATATATATATGTGTGTTGCTGGAGATGCGTAATTCGCACATACTTTTCCAAATTTGCATCGTTTAAGATTTCTATTTCACGCTTAAAGAGAGAAACAAGGTCACCACTAAATTTCTATTCTTAAGATTACCTAAGGCGCTCAAACAATTAATGTCGAATGTAAAAAAATGTGATGACAACAAAACGTGAAACTATTCGTTGAGCAGATTGCGATTACCTTTTATATCTATGCAACGTATCCGGCTTTGTAATAATCGCTTCCAGTAATTAGATTGGACGGCCAACTCAGCTTACTACTTGATTTCGAAGAATTGGAAACCAGTTTTGAAAAATGTATACCGTTTATAGGCTAATGGATTTTTTTTGTATTCTTATACAAAGTAGTGTGATGCTTTTTATGGTTTACTAGTGACACTTATACTAAAATACGTCAATGTTTGAAGCGATGAGACTAGGAATCAGCCAATGGGATGCGTTTTGCACAAGCTTGTAATACAAATAAAAATGTGTTGTATATATATACAGCTCAAATATGAAATATATATATATATATATATATATATATATATATATATATATATATATATATATATCATATATGAGCTGTATTATATTATTATTAGTATATATATATACAGTGAAATTTCCCTTCGCGAACACCACTTTACACGGACACCTCCCTTAAACGGACAGTTTCTCATGGTCCCGACCAGCTCTCATATAATTTCCATTGTATTAACTCTTTCTTGGACAGACATTCTCTTGAACGGACGCGGACACGAGAAAATGTTCTCTTAACCGGACAAAGAATAAAATAAAAAGAAACGCCTTATCTTATTTTTATATCGAGAGTATTGCTATTGCATTTCTCAATCGCGCCGCGCGCCAATTTCGCTGGAACTTCCCCGAGTAAACCGGAGATTTACCGACTTTAATCTTTCGGTACAAACGCAGCCTATATCGTGCATTTCTGCCTGGCGTGAATTAGGGACTTCCCCAAGTTGGTCGGGGATTTACCGCTCTTATTCTTTGGGTGTACGCTTTTGATTGAATCTGCTTTCAATATTAGTCTGATGTCTATGCGGAAAAGACACAGTGGGCGACACATTCATTGCAGAAATGGCTCCAAATAGAAAAATTCTCACGCTTAAACAAAAAATTGAAATTGTTGAAGTTTACAATAAAGAGAAATTAAGTGTAAGGAACTTATCCAAGCGTTTTAATATTGGAAAAACACAAGCTGCAGATATAATTAAACATAAAGAAATCCTTCTAAACAAATGGATGTCGAGCAGCAATTTGAATGAAAAAAGAAGCTTTTTGACGGGTGATGGTACTAAAATTGACTAATTGTGTTATGACTGGTTTACAGCAGCTCGGCTTAAGGGGATTCCTTTAACAGGTCTGCATATGATTTTTTTAGATATGGTTTTCTTGTATTAATGGGTTGATTTTCTTTTCATATTAAATTCTAAAATAGGTAAAGAAGTGAGATTACCAATAGGTTTGTCGTGACAAAAACGCAAAAAACTTATTTTTGTTTTTAGGTCCGTTAATACGACGTTCTTTAGGACATTCTACATTCACTGCTTCTTCTGGTTGGCTCAATAAATTTAGAATCCGACACAATATAAGTTTTAAAGCGATTTCGGGAGAAGCAGCTTCGCTGAAGATGTTTCATCGTTTTAAAAAAAAATGTCCTTTGATTAAGGGATATTCACCGAGAGACATCTATAATGTCGATCAGACAGGCTCTACCCGACAAAACGCTCACATTAAAGAAGGAAAAATGTGTTGGGGGTAAGTATCCCAAAGAGAGGTTTACAATTTTGCATTGTGCAAATATGGCGGGTGAAAAAGAAAAACTCCTAGTCATTGGTAGGGCAGCTAAACCCAGAGCATTTAAAAACATTAATATAAATAACCTGCCTGTAACTTGGAAATACAATAAGAGAGCTTGGATGACAGGACAAATTATGACAGAGTGGTTGCAAGACCTAAATTGGAAAATAGCTAAAGAAGAAAGAAACATTTTGTTGTTTTTAGACAATGCGGGATCTCATCCGAAAGACGTTCGCTTAAATAATATGAAAATATTCTTTTTACGCCCTAATTGTACATCAGCTTGTCAACCACTTGACCAGGGGATTATAAGAATTTTAAAACTTATTACCGAAGTCTAATACTCAAACATCTGCTAGTAAACATTGAAACTGCTGGTACAGATTTTGAGTTAATAACGAAAATTACACCACTGGATGCAGTTTAAAGTTTCTTATTTATTTTAAAAACATTTATATACATATACGATTTAAATGTCCCAGTTTCTCTAATATATTCATTTTTCGATAAAACACGATTTTTGTTGTATCTACTACATATTTCTTATATGCGGACACCCCATCAGATAAATGTTTAGAAAAAACAAAAATAGTTTTTTTTTTTTTTGTAATAAGAACTTGTTGAGAATTACCGGAATTGCTATTCCTAATTATCTAGGACTATACACGCACTAGTAACCAAAGTGGTAACAAGAATCCACAATTATACTGGTATTCCAATAGTAACCAAACTATTCTTGTGATTCTCTTTTCTTTTGTTCACTCTCACCAAAGTGGCAACGTAGGGGCGAAGTAGCCGTTGCGTTATATTTTAATGTGAAAATGTTTATCGTAGAAGAACATAGCTTTTTTTTAGAAGAGCTCGTTTTTAAAGCTAGCGGTAAATATACAGTTTTAGATGGTAACAAATTTAGCATTCAAGCAGCTTTTTTAAAGGCACAAATGCCAGATTGTGATACTGTGCGAGCAGTGGTTTATTAGGGATAAACCTCTCAATCTTTCTGACAAGATGACGTTCAATTAATTGAGGAGTTGCCGTTTATATTATTTCCATTACAAAAGAAATATTGCAACATGTATTTGATAATATAATTAAATGAATTCCATTTTGCAATCAAAGACATTCAACATGTAATGTAAAGAATATTTCAATAATGATATAAATACATAAATGGGAATAATGATTAAACGAATAATCCTATAACGTACTCAGTTAATGCGGAAGAACGTTTGGAGGTTTACGCCCGTTGGATATGATAATAATTCGGATATATTTGGTAACGAATTTAGTAGTGTGTGGCTGTTAGAAGAATTCTTTCAATGGAAACAGTCTGCATCGGGGCACACTCCAAACCCCCATAAATACGCAAAATCCTGTATTTTACTAAATTAGAATTTGTATTGTAAAATAGATGGAATTTATCTCCATGGTCATCTAAAATTTCTCTTAAGTTTTCGGGGAAGAGATCGATATGATATAATTGTACAACATGTGTTTTTAAGGACATGAGAACATTTATTTAATAAAAAAACTATCATGTCTTACACTTCAGTTGTTCGTCTTTTTGTTTCCTAAAGAGTTTTCACTGAGCAGTTTAAAACCTAGCCAGGATCGATCTTCCTTTTTGGTTAATTTACTCTCAATGATCTCATCATGCATTCCTACGTTTGGGCCAGTAAGTATACGTAAAAATGACAGAAAAACATATTGCTACCTGTTTTGAAAAGCAACAATACCATCTTTCAATTTATGATCACTTATCTGTGGATACGCGGTTTTAAAACATAGAAATTCTTCATCTCTTTTATCCTTTGCTTTTATATATTTTTTAACAATATTTAATTCGATGTTTGACGAACGTACTACTTTCGGGCCAGCTAATCGATATTTATGTAAAGTTTTTAACCATTTCGATTACCCCATTCCCTGTAAGGCAGCTATGCTTAGAGTAACTAAACTGTAGACTCAGTAATAAATTAATTACCTTGAAATCACCACAATCACTATAATTATGTTGTGACTACTTTATTTTTTCAAGTACTAATTCCATTACATCGTATGAAATTTGCCTACTAAGCTGAAAGATTAGGAGGGAATCTTTTTGCTTTATGAATTAGTACGACTTTTAAAGCTTTATTTAGATTAATCTGCAAACATTCTCCATCGTATCGGCTTGATATTTAATTTCTAAGGCAACCGTTAAATCCGTAGTATTACAAAACGCTATGTCAACATTAAAAGAAGGTAAATTTGTTAATTCATGGGATTTATGGCGAACAGCTGTAATCTGAACTTTTTTCTTCTAAATTGGAATCCTTAAGTCAAGACATCAATATTTCAGATATTGCTTTACTCAATTCTAACATGCAAATTAAATCATTTATTGATAGGGTTCCAAATTGAAATGTAGGCGTAACATTTCCAATATCTTATATTTCAGGTATTTGTACAGTTTTGCTTTATCAAAAATTAACTGCAAATATATATCGTAACATACACGTATCATAGTTAAGTATAAGGAAACCGTGTTGTTTGTGTTATTTTAAAGGAAACTACATTTACGTTATATTGAAAATTTTTAACGCGTGCTTGAAATTGGGTCGAAGTGAGTGTATCTCGCCGAAAATCATTTGGCGTTACCGCGATAAATAGACATTTGTGCCAAGCTGGTTTGTATGGAAGGACAGCTATGCGGAAACCGTTATTACAAAAAAGTAAATAACCGCTCGGACCTGTCGGTCGAGTTCCTCTCATGAAAGCTTGATCGGTTAGCATGAGCGAATGAACACAAAGACCTGATGTTGGAAGACTGGAAGAAAGTGGTCTGGACCGATGAATCTAAATATCTTACGTTTGGTTCAATTCGTCCGTTAATCGAAAGGGGAACGAGCACTTCAATCCTGTATTCCACCAACAATAAAACAAGAAGGTGGATCAGTGATGATTTGGGGTTAGTTTGGCGGCGCCTCCGTGGGTGATTTGATCAAAATAGATGGTATCCTTACAAAAGAAGCTTATAGGAAAATTTGCCGTCTCATCTGGGACACGATTAATCGGTGAGAACTTCATGTTTCAGCACGATAATGATTCAAATCATACTGCAAAGATATGCCGTGAGTATTTAGAGCAACTGTAGCACAGAGAAGAAATTGTTATTAAGAAGTGGCCGTACCAAAGTCTAGATTTCAATCCGAACGAGCTTTTATGGGACGAATTCGACCGAAAATCTGCTCCAAATTTGACGACAGTACTTTGGACGCAAGTACAGGTAACATCGGAATGTCAAGATTGTGTGCGGCAGTAATAAAAACGGAAGGTAGACACGATTGACGAATCGCAAATTTAAGTTAGGTATCTTTATTAGCAATTTGAAAAGCACATTGTTTGTATAACTATTACAGTTCTTTGTATAAGTACGGAATATGTCTATTTTAATTAGTTGACTTGTTTTTGCAATAATAATAAAGTAATCCGGTTTTCGGATTCATTTCGTGGTAAAAGTGTTACGGTTCTGAGAACCGTTCGATGCTATCGTTGGCATCTTCTTCTGGAGTGCGTTAATTCGACATTTCTCATCTTTTATGCGAGAAAACATTCGTCTAAACATCGTAGGAAAGGTATTATCCTTCGAATGAAATATTTATCGACAAGCTGCACGTTGGCGTAACAGTTTTTCAAACTTAGAGGGCATAATTATCTATTATTTACTCGAAAGTAACCAAAACTATTTTAAACATTTATGTTTGACTGACATTTTAGATTCCATTATAATGCGAGATCAATAATCGGGTTACTGAAATTTCATCAAACTTAATGCGTTTTCACTTGATTTCTTCAAATCTATCAAGTTCGATTTATTATAAGAAATTGTAGATGCTTACATGTCAAACGGATCTTACAAAAAGCGATGTCAGCTATTTAAAGTATTGTATTACTACTAATTATTTAAATTCTCATATTAAACCAGATAAAATAAAAAAGTTGTTTTACGAAATAATTACAAAACACTTAAAGGGAGGATAAGGAATTTGGAAAGATAACCTTGTTTTTTTTTTTGTAAAAATGTGAGTATGTATACGTATTAAAATATTGGAGTTTATTGGAAAACTCTTAACTTTAGTGGATTTTTTGGAATCAACTTACGGCAATAATTTTTGCGCTCTTATATAATAAAAATAGAAGTGTTTATGACAAGCCGGCGTTTTCTATTTTGGGTGAGCACATTACGTTGTCAGACTACTCAAAAATTATCTTGGATAGGATAGTTAGGTGAAAATTTAGAAATGCAATAATAATTTAGGTAAAACAGCGCAATTTGGTAGTTGGGTAGGATACGTTAGATATTTAAGTTGAGTTGCCTAACTGATGTAAATAAGCCGCTAACTTTTTTAGTTTATACTTTTCCTGTGGGATATCCTGTATATGTTTGTTTTCTACAAATGAGCTTGCCTTCTCAACTGAAATGATTAAAAGATTCCGCTATTTTATTTATATACAAATTCTCAATCTCGACTATTTGACTACATGGCATACATATAACTTTACTAAAATAGTCCTATCTAGAACAATATGTACGAGATATCGCAGTAATCTCCACATTACACAAATAAAGTGGTGTGGAATTTACTGCGATACCTGTGAATTATATAACCATACCAATTGTTGTGACAATAATATTTGTATACTACCTGCTGTGCATTACTTATACGGAATTAGCAACTTCCTTTCAAAATTCGGGTTTGTCTTACGGGAAAAATCAGCTGACACATACCGGTTTCTGCCTATCGGCAGTGACTTGCACCAGATCTCTTGAATATTCTTCTTCTTATACAACTTGAAGTGGTCATAACAGTTGACCATATTTCTTTGCTTGTCGGTTGTCATCGTAAATCATAAGTATATGGCAATGTTTGTACACAAACCGCACACATGCATTTCCACCCGTAATTTATAAAGTGTCTGGATGCTAGTAAACAAATGAGATAAAATACAAGTGTAAGTTGGAGACATTAAAATGTAATGGCTTTTATAAACAAGCAGACCTTTTTCGTTCTATTCCCGAACTTGTCAACAGATTTAGCTTAGTCCTGTAATTGATTTATTAATGTCTTCTAGTTTTCTGTATCTGTGTTGTGTACAATACAAGGCATCGCTTTGAATCAAGTAAACATGTAAGCTGTTAGCTAAAAATGTTATCGTATATTAAAGTTATGTCTAATTGGATTTACGGTCCGGTTACGCTAACTACACAACAAAGGGACCACGGATCCGCGTTTATTACTGAATGCGCAACACTTAATGAAAACATATTAACTGTGCAACGTTTTCACACGTCATTCTAGATGTATAGTATGTTGTATTGTCATTGTATATGGACTGTATCTTCGTTGGATTAAGATTTGCTGCTTGCATATTACTAAGATATTTTTTTTAAATAAATGATAGGTGCTACAACCAGAACTGGAATAGTTCCTTTGGTTCCTGAATTACATATGAACTAAAAAGAAAAAAAAAAAAGGATTTTGAACGTAATTTGTATATCGGTCATACTGTAATTTGTAGAAAAGGTAAAAAATGTCTTTTGTTCTGTACATTTCTTCATATTCTAATGAAGCATATATTAGGCCTTCCGAATATGAGACACTTTATGCTTTTGTATCCATTTCACAGTAAATTGGGTAGCAGATTTGGCAGGGTATCAAAATCGTTCTCAATTTCGTAATTACTGAAATCGCTTCAAACGCTTACAACTAAAAAATGTTAACAGTGTAATCATAAAAAATTACCGTTTAAATTGATTATAATTAAAATAATGTTTTTTCATTCGCTTTTTCAGGGCATACTACCAAATATTCAAATTATATAAAATTTTTGTTTATAAGGTTATTGTTAATGCAAAAAATCAAGTGTGCTGTATTTTTGAAAAGCGTAAAACATGCTTTACGCATGTTGTTACGTTTTTGTAGATTTCTTTGAAGTTTTATAACAGCAGCAATGCAGATACTTCAATTACTTAGGTTTATTTACAAAGAATAAACAAAATATCAAATTTACACAATGTGTAGATTGTACGTCTATAAGCCTGGTAAGTACATAAACAAAGGTGGATGTATAAAAATTAATACTGCTAAAGCTAAAATCTTGACTGCGATTTTTTTTGTAATAGAAAAAAATATTGCCCAAAGTTAACAAATAGAATTTGTCTTCCTCTAGAGATTATATCACTTAAAATATACAAAGTCGGTCAATTGGTGATCTGCACCAATATTCTAATGTGTACTATTACATAAATTATATATAAAAAACTTTTCAAGTATAGACATACACACATACATTACAACGGAGTAGTATTCACTAATATTTACCGATGCAAAACAGATGTTCGGTATTGACCTTTGCTTATCCGCAATTCAACCTAACCGCAAAATGTGCCAGATTATTTGACGTCTTGACCCTTTGACACCCTGAAATTATTATTCCTACATAAATTTGAATTTACAAAACACCGTAGAATTTGCACGGATTGAGTAATAATCATAATATTACTTGTGTAGTACTGTTCTCAGAAGAACAAAAGGAAAACTATGTTTTGGCCTCTGAAATATTTCTTGAAAAAATGGTATTATGTCAGAGATTAGTTAATACCGACCGAGAGTGGAAATACATATTAGTATCAAAATACGTTTATATCTACTATATACTCTATTTCGATTTCGTTGAATTTTGCTGATACTTTTCTATGAGATTTTATTCAATAGTCTGATGCGGTAAGTAACTGTACTAGAACCATTCTTTGCCTCTATCGACACACTTGAGTAAACAGAAGCGAATACCATCTTTTACCGGTTGTTTTAAAGAGCATTTCATCTTAACCTTTGTTTATGTTTACTTTATATAAAAAACTTATTTGGCAAACTAGATGGTTAAATAGCCAAGTAAATTAAGGGTTTGCTGGGTGGTGGGAACGGAACTTTAGAGAAGATGGTGTAAACAATCATTTTGAAAAAGTTGATCGCATGGTCTACCAAACGGCAAAATCAGAGACAAATTTATTATTTATTACTTCATCTTTTCTTTGACATGTTGAGGTAGAACGAAAATAATATAACAGACCAAAATGAATATGGAAATTTATAACCTTTGGTGATATTTTGGCGATTTTCGTTATGTCATGCTGCAGACTTTTTTCTAGTGTCTTGCCAGTTCATTTTGCGTTACGCAACAATAGCTGTGAATAAGGTAAGTGTGTTATTTATAGAATACACAATAAATGTGATATAAATATATCTTGTATCGCAAGGTTGCCCGTTTGTTCGTACACTCGCCTTGATACGATCCTGACACGCGCGAAAAATACCCCAACTGTCTAATATACAACCCACTTCTGGATGTAGGTTATACTTACCGAGAAATCGCATTTCAAAGTGTACGCTTTCAATTTCATATAGTAGTACTGCCTAGATTCAAATTTGTTTTATATCTGTAACTAATGCAAAAAGCGTTCAAATAAATGTTATCTTTAGTAGCCCATTTCAATAAAAACTTTTGTCGTAACTTGCACAATTTTCAGTTGCATTAGTTGTCGATTTGACAGAGTTTTCGTTCAGAAACATAGATGACAGGAATTTGTTAAAATTGTATTGTAATTTAAAATTGGTTTAAAATGATTTTTTATATACAACACTCAATGTGGAGGGTCCTTTCGACAATTTTTAAAAAATCTTACATCTTTGTTGCAAATAAACATATTTCATTCAGTGAAAAATTTTCGTTTTATGATTTTGACAATTGTCATATAATTGAAATAGCTTATACCAAACAAAATTTGTATTAAGAGTTTCAGTAACAAGCTACAACATAATTACGGTTTCAGAAGGTACTTTGGGGTTAAATTCATTCATTTGAACGCGTGTTATATATTTTAGCCATTCTTGATGTAGATATTCATTCAATACAGTTTTAAAATCTCTTGAATTGTGTTTTTAATTATTTCATATTGTTATTGCTATGATATTAAACAAAATATAATACATTAGTTCTAAATATCATAACGCAGTCCACTCATTAAAAAACTATATCTTTTTATGTTTTCCTACATTGCAGCAACTTAGCATACAGTTAGTAGCTTAATACCAATTACAAATGGTTTTAATGACGATTGCAAGGACTGTGTGGATGTACAATTCACTGGTATAGCAGTAAACTCCACTCACACAAATTAATTAATTATGCGGAACGCAGCGTTTCGAGAGCACGTGGGCTCCCATTGTCAACCGTGTTACCGCGGTAACACGGTAATTCCGCATAATTAATTAATTTGTGCGAGTGGAGTTTACTGCTATACCTGTGAAATGGTTTTAATGCTACACAATAGTGATTGTAGCTGCAGAATAAAGTTTACTCATTATTTTCTTCTAAGAGTAAACACACACTATCGTTCATAGCATTGGAAGCAAGGTGAAATTCCTTTAAAATAATACAATTGATATATCGTCAAAATCGTTAATCCGGATTATAAATTATTGTATGCAAATATAAAATTTTTAGACATAATTCGTAAACTCCAAATTTAGGTAGAAATTTCACCCCAATACATTTTATTACTCTTTTCCAAGAATATGACTATTCTTTGACGCGGATGGTAGTCGTTTAGTGCATGTAGTAAAGATATTAATCCTTAGTGTCTTATAGCTTTCCTGTGCGGAATTAATTTCTTAAAATCAGTGCACAATTGTAAGAATTTGGTAAAGCATTGAATGCCAGGACGCAGACAGTTGACTGTAGGACAACGTAGTAATATTTGTACTCTTCGCGACGAAGGATATGCCGAGAGAGAAATTGCTCTACGGTTAGGGATTTCACCAAAGTGTGCATTACACATTGGCCTTGAGAAGAGAGACAGTACAAAATCTTGATAGAAGACGAAGTGGGGGGGCACGGGTGACTTTTTATTTAGAGTAACGACTTCTAAAGGAAATCGACGTCTAACGGTACCGGATATCACATCGCGTGTTAATACACAACGACGAACAAATGTTTCTATTATAGCAGTATGTTTAAGGCGATGCATCTGCCGCAAAAACGTTTTTACGCGCGTATAAAGAGAAACGATTAACATGGACAAGGGAACATGCAAGCTGATCACTAGATCATTGGAACGCAATCTTATGGACCGACGAATCCAAATTTCAGTTATTTTGGTACGCAACGGAGAGTTTTTGTTCGTAGATGACCAGGGGGAAGAGCTAGTGGGGCATGCTTAGAACTGTCCGTCAATCACGGAGGTGGTAATGTTATGGTTTGGGGTTGTTTCGCTGGAACAACTACGGGTGATTTAATGAAAATTAGTGGTACAATGCGGAAAGAAGGGTATTTTGATATTTTCAAAATCATGCTATTCCGTATACACGTTTTGTTGGTGAGCCCTTTGTGTTCTAGCAAGACAATAACCCCAAACACATGGCTCGAATCTGTCAACACTTTTCAGAGGAAAAAGTAGCCAGAAATAACTAAAATTAATGGTTGGGCCTCCTCAAAGTGCGGATTTGTCCTCTATAGAGCTCTTATGGGCTGAGCTTAATTGAAGAGTTAGACAGCGACCTTAGAACACCCAACACCTATAGGAATATTTAGAGAACACATGGCCACAAATTGACACAGACTGCCTCGAAGAATGCCTAAAATTTGTGCAGCGGTTATCAAAGCGAAAGGTCATATCGACGAAAATAAACTTATGAGCTAAATAATGCATAAATAAGTTTCTAACAACCGAATTTCCGTAAAGTATCAATGGCAGAATTATGTCAAGTGGCTCAATATTGGTATCTAATACTTAACTTATTAATTCACCAATTAGTATCTCGGTATTTAGATCAGTAATATATTGGGCTACAAAACAAGAGGTTCCCATCTGCATATCTGTTCATTTTGAAAAATCATTAATTACATCGTTTGAAATTACATCTCAATGGTAGCAATATAACAAACTTTATAAGGGTTTGATTGTCAATTAATTCCACACAGATTTTGATTTATTCATACGACGCATGTATGATATTAACTGTAAGTTCGATAATATTGTTTCTCAAAACGAACGAATACGCAAATAGATTTTGAATAGCGCAACCAGGAAGTAATTCTTTGCAAAGAATAATTAATTACAAATTGCTTTATTATAAAAAGGTTCTCAAAGAACAGCGCGTTTCTTTGATTTAAGTATGATGGATCGCGTTGCAATGTCGGTTACAACACTGGATGAAGCGGACTACAAAGAATATACTCAAGGGAAGAAGCGACATGTAATGGAAAAAGATTGCAAATGTATGTCAACTAAGAACGTGCGGACACACTAACGGAAAATGGCAGGATAATATAAAATATAGTTTAACTGATAATACTGCGTTTTTGTCTCTCCACGATTAATTTACACGAAATTATGAACTTTTCTGCATGATAACTTGATGTTATATAATTAACTATATACAAAATTAAAAAAACATGTGCATATTACAATAAAGTATAATGAGGATGTACAATAAAAGGCGCAGTCTTACCATTACGATTTTATTAAATAATACTAATACAATACAGATTTATTTGTTCCAAGATTCGTCAACTATAGTATTAAGCCGGTAGTCCTTCGTATTATTTTTTTTATTCGTAGCACCGTATATATGACGGCAGATAATGTGTACTATAGATTTCTTTATTATGTGCACATAATCATGCAGGTTAGTACTTTATTTCTAATACATTTTGAAAGTAGAATAAATGTTTACCTTAAAAACACATCGCAAAAATGCATAGAAAAGAATACCCAAAAAATAATTTTGCTATAATACAGCTTACTCATGGTATTCGTTGGATCATTTACGAGAAAGACAATATGAAGAGAAAAAACGCGGTCATGTTTTTGCCTACCAAAGGCGTCATCAGCGCGGTTTCGAGCGTCCTTCTCCACCTTAGTTTAAATTTTCCACCGGCTCATATCAGCATTCTTCTAAACAAGTGAGCATTTCTTGACGCCAGTACGCATTTTTTAAGGGTATTTTTTGGTATTATTTATTTTTTGGTTATTGTTGTCAATGACAGAGCAAAAATGGAAGTAAACGGTAAACAGTTTCTAATCGGCAAGTGTTATAAAGATATCATGCACTTTATTCTATTTTTTTAATTGCCAATGTTCTACTTGCTCTATAACCAACAAAACCACAATTCGTTTCCAGACGTAAACACTGATTTTTAAAATATCTTACTGGTTATATACTGGTTTATTTACCGCCGAAGAACATTGTATTGGAAGTTATTCCGCGATGAACTTTAAAATAGAATAAAAATGAGCAAAAATAAAGTTAATACAGTGAAGGAAAAACCAAACAGTATTAATGAAGTGGGAAGTGATGTGTCCAATGCCACACAAAGAGAGGGGTTTGGTACTTGAAGGAACAGTAAGACGTTGGATGGCAAAGGAAATGAAAGCAAACTCGTTTATCGAACAACTGGATGAAGACTTAGACAGAAGCCAAAGATTGACAGGAACTAACACCTAGAATAGCTAAAACAAAAAGGAAGTGAATGTATTCCCATATATTGTCCCGCTTTAAAATTACAATAAAAACATGTCATAGAGAGGGGGAAGCAAAAAGATGAATTCAAAGCTTCCGATAGCTGATGACAGGTTTTCTAAAACAACTAGCCACTTACATATTGAAGGCTATAATAACACAGTTTTATATTATAGAGAATGGCTTCACTATTCTTTCGTTCCTACTGTACAAATGTTTCTGAAGGCATGGATCAAGAACCGAAAGCTTTATTTGTTCTCGATAATTGTTCAGCGCTGACTTGTGTTCAATGATAGTAAAACAAAAAACACTGCCCTCATAGAACCCTTAGATTAGAGCATGTTTTTAAGACAAATTTCAGAGGAGAAATGGTAAAACATCAACATGTTGATATAAGTACGTTTAAAAAGAACATGAATTTTAGAGATGTTTTTACAGTATTGGACTTGCTTAGTAAGCAATCGCTGTCCAGATAATTCGAAACTGCCGGAAAAAGTTATGTTAATTTCCACATTAAGATACTCCTACCGAACTGATTTCAAATTGTAATATGGTAACATTGAGCTACCAATTTAATAACAACGGTATTACCTGTATTCGCAAAATATTGATGAACTGGCATACAAAACCTTAATTAAGTAGATTCATATGCAAGCAGGAGAAGACATTTGTTAAGAGATGACCAACAAAAAAAATTCCCACTAATTCGCCGTCAACAACCAAACAGGCATTGATAGCAATGGAAATCGCTACAAGGTGTGTGGAATTTCAAGAAAGTGTAAGTTGTGTAAAACTGCTGCAATTTGCTTTCTGAATAATAAAATAATGAATAAATTGTGACAAGTCAAACAATAGAAAATTGAAGACTTTATTAAGCGAAGTACTGCAAATTTGACACAGTAACGTTATTTGAGGATCAGATTGTATGTATATAGTTATCAATAAATATTCTGTCACTACCCATTTCCTCATTACAATACGGTTCAGCCTATAACGTGGTTTTACCCTATCGCTCTCTTTGATTTCTTAAAAAAAAAATAAACATTTCTTTGTATATACAAAATATTGCATTTATCTAACATACTTAAACGGATTTCAATGTAATATGCGAATTGTTTAATGAAGGATTTAGATTATTTAGCCAAAAAAATAATCTGAAGATTTAGATACGGATGTAATTGCCTCAGTTATATTTAATTAAAATAATTTTACTGACTTTCGAGCTTATGCCGAAAGTAGGCATCGATTTTATTATCTAATATATACAATAATAATAATTGTAAATTCATATTCGCATAGTTGGAGTCTAAATAGAATTCTTGAAAAAGTAGTATTAATTTCCCGTTGCTAGTTTCAGCCGTGTTTGAATTACTACTTCTTATAAATAATTGCACGCTAGTGTTATTAGTCAGGCCTCAAACTACTAGTACTTACGAAACTTTTAATAACTAATAGCCTATCGTAGTAACAAACTGTGAAAACATCTTTTTAATGGAACATTCTGTACATTTTTACACTATCAAACGTCGCAACTAAATTTTCATCATTTTTTATCGGCGCTCTTACACTTATCCCCAATACTTTTCATATTATTCACAATTTTTAAAATATAATTCCCGCATTTCGTATTTCTAGAGTGTGTTATGAATTTAAAACATGACGAATGGAATACCTAAAATTATTCGACTTAAAAACACTTTTGTTACAAAAAAGATATGTGTCCGACGTTTAAAGTTGTCACAATTATTGAACACCGTCTAAATAATTCAAGAGAAGGTGCGATAGTATCTATGAGATAAACGTTATATGTTGTCGGTCTGACAGATTTATATATGTTCAAATTATGTTATGATAAAATTGCACATGCACTAAACCTACGGTATAAAAATGTCGAATTTAACACATTCTTTTTTACTCCTAATCAAATTCACCAACACTTAAATAGCATAAAAAATAGGTACAGTGTTTCCGTTTGGGACAACCATTCCTTAAAGATGATAACATCCGCACAAAACGATTTTTTTATGAAAAAAATCTGCACAAAACATTGCCGTTAGGACATTTTCATAACTCGTGAAATTGGTGCGGTGGCTGCGAAATAAAAGTCTCTACTTAGCCCTCAATCTGGAATATCTCGGGAGTAGGACGAACACAATTTTTTTGACGACACAAAGCAGTACAAAACGATAGCATAGTCAATAAAAGCGTGAACTTGACTACCACTCTTTAAACGGCAAATTTTTTGAAACTGCGGGAAAAGCGTGAATTTGCGTCCTACTATTCAAACTCGAATATCACGAGAATGGAATGAGCTAATATATATATATATTCCGTTGGCTAATTTCGAGCTTGAAGAGTAGGGATCAAGTTGAAACTTGTTTGTTTTGCGCTTATTTGCCCCATATATATATATATATATATATATATATATATGAAAACTATATATATATATATAGTTTTCAAAAATCGAAAGTACGGGGAAAATTTCAACTTGATCCCTACTTTTCAAGCTCGAAATTAGCCAACGAAATTACCGCAAATGTTTAGCGTAGAAACACTGGTACGAAGCATTTGCTTATAATGAGGGATAATCCACAGATATACGTAGACATAAAGTGATTTGCCACTCCATCTGATTAGGGAAAATTAAGGAGTATTCATAAAAATTACTTACGTTAGTGCTAAGTTGTGAGGTTAATGTTTTAACTTTTTCTTGGGCTTCCATGAGTTCTCGTCTCAGCTTTCTGATTTCATGAGCATGCTTTTCTTCGGTTGACGAATATAAACTTGACGCCGTAGAAACTAAACTTATAGATGATCCATGGACTGCAAGAGGAATACAATTATTGTAACTCTTCAAAAATAAAATACAACAAATATGTTCCATAACTAGTACATAGAAATTAATTTGTTAAAGAGGTGTTGAATTCATATATTTGGCATCTTCAATTTACAATATAGTTACTTTATATTTGTTAAAGATTCATTTAATTGAAAAAAACAGATTGATAAAGTTAGTAGAAATAGTCACGATAGCTTTATGACTTCATTGAATTCGAATGTTTCGGTTGATTTAATAGCATGCAATCACTGAACTTTACTGAATTTGTGCCACAAGAATTCTTAGAAACTTTAAAAGTAATCCTTTATTGCACGATTTTTTTTTTAGGGAAAGGTAATAGTGGTACATTTGTTTATTAGCAGAAATATTCTAAAATCTTTTATCATCAAACTGTCAAATTTCCTAGCTTATATTTACTTGTTACTTGTATGAACCCATGGTGTCTCGTAAAGATACACGAGGATTATTTTATACTGGCTGACGTTAAAATGTTTAAAAAAATCGAGTGACCCATCAACTATGAAGTAAGATCAGTCATAATTAACGCAGCTTTATATAATAAACGGTGTCGAAATCTGTCGGTCGGTATTGTACGTTTCATGAAAATGGAAGATAACATAATTGGGTTCAAACTTGAGATTTGTTCAGTTCTTTTCCGTGAGAAGGATTCGCTGTACACTTCAAACTTTGCACGTAGCTAGTACCTTCTGATATCTGGAGACACTTCTGACAATGAAGAGAAAACGAAAAATTCTTTGTTTGTTACGATAAATACTTAAATCAGCAATGAAATTATATACAAAAATAAACAGTTGTAAATACACTCAGAAAATAAATATGTTTTGTAAGAAAACTTTTAAAACAATTATTTTTACATATAAAAGCATAAATGGATTTCATATTCTGCATGTACAGATAATACTTGACAGTATTACTCAAAATTTGTCGTGTGCAATTTTTCCTAAATAACCTGAATAAAATATATTGGTGGGATATTGTTTAGTTTATATTAAATATTATACAACGTTAAGAGCTACAATTTAACCGCTATCAGAAGGTTTCTCGGAATCTAGTGACTGAAATGGAGTCCGCCCTTTTCATATTTGTTGAAATTATTACGTTATAATTTAGTTGGCAATTCGTATTTAAGTGAGCTGATTTTGTTTATACAGTATTTAAAAGAAAATAGTTTTGCGTAAAAATAACACTTTTGTTCGAAAATATTTGGGTCATGTTTTTTTTATGATTTCAAATGCGGTATAACGAGGAAACAATCTATAAATAGGCTTTTAGGGGTTAAACATCATCCGTGAACAATGTTTATAACTATACTCCATTCACGTTAAGAATGCAGACTTGAAATAGATAGGCCTTCAAATACGAGCTTGCTATTGGCTAATGGGCGAGGCATGTTCACACAGTAAAAATTCATGCAATTTCTTTATATGAAATTTCTGTCAGTTGTCAAATTCACTTACGATTTTGTTGCCGTTGTTTCCTGCAGTTTTTCATGGAATTTCATCTTTATAAACAAGTTGTGGCAAAAAGAATTCTTTTCAGAGTTCTTTTATCTCATCATTTAATAATTCAAGGACTACATAATTAATTATACAAACAAAATAATTTTTACTCTACTATTACAAAATTACAGCTTTGATTATGGTATGCCCGAGGAAGCAATAGTACATCCAGTTGTAGGACCATTGAAAAACCCTCAAGGGAAACATATTGGCAGCAGGCAGAGGCTAATGGCGTACAATTTATATGTGAAATTGAAGCAAGAAAATTGCAAGTCAACGTCTGTTGACTGCAACATGACTTGGTTTAAGTAAAAGAATAGTATGAGAACAATGCCGAAGAGATTAATATAAGATAAATTCCCAGTTTGCCCCCTAAGAAACGCCTTGGAGAAACAATATACGATCACTTAGACGAAACTCAAAAATCTATAATTAGGCGACATGTCCGTTCATTCTTTTTAAGAAATGACTTGCCTACATGTACAAAATTATTAAATGTAAATATAATACATTTTGACCTTCGATTTAAACCAACTTATTAATCCTTTGCAGGTTATTACTGTATATGACAATTTGCCCTATTAGGATTTAAGTGGTTAAAAAGGAATCGAAACAGTGTGCTAATGTAACAACAAGACATTGTGCTATGGAGATGTCGGTATTTAACTAGCATTGGAAAATTAAATAAATTGAAATTATTTGTTTATAAATCAAATTCATATGTTTATTTCATTTGTTATTTTATAAATAAAATGCTAACAGTAAAGAAATCTTTTTTATTAAATTTATTGCAGATATAAAGAGAAGACAATTATATAAATTTGTAATATGTGCAGTTAAGAGATTTTTATAATTAACTAATATATTTGATATTTTATTGTAGTTATTAATATGCATGCAATTATTTATTGACAGCACTGTCGTTGAAAATGTACATTGGTTTTACCGCAGTTGGGCTACAGTAGACAAAGATATTTGCACTGCT
The DNA here is from genome assembly GCA_023509865.1 of Trypoxylus dichotomus. Lineage (NCBI taxonomy): Eukaryota > Metazoa > Arthropoda > Insecta > Coleoptera > Scarabaeidae > Trypoxylus > Trypoxylus dichotomus. The sequence continues at coordinate 33,054,684 of CM042079.1, forward strand.
GTTTTCTTTTACACTGAACAGCTCAACTTCACCATTGACAATAACCAAATTCTATGCAAGATTTAAGGATGTTGTGTGTTGGCATATACTTTGAAGCCATTCGATGGACTTGGATACAGTCCCGTTGAGCCCATGATGTATTGTTCATAATCAGCAACATTCCTCTTTGTTTGGCTTTATCTTGTATATATTGAATTGCTTAGTTTCAATCATACCATTGAAACTTTCTCTTTTAAAATTGATGGAGATTACCAACGGAGAGATTTACTTCTTAACAAATGACGGTATCACACTATGTATATAACGAGACTCATGTCAAAGTTATATTTTTGGTTCAAGTTTATCCATGGCAATATTGTCATTTTAAAGCTTGTCATATGACATTTATGTTGTCTTCGATTAACACCAAATGCATTCTCATTTACTTTTTAACATAATTAAATAAGCTCCAACTATTTTGGTAAATGAAACAACCGAAGGATACATTTATATTGCAATTGATGTTACTTTTACTTTATTGTTGCGGTATTATTTCACCAGGTCATATAACCATAGTGTTGCACATAAAATACGAAAAACTTCCTAAAGATTTCAATAACCAAACTTGGATGTTTACGATGTTGTCATTTGACAGTGCCATCGGTTAAATTTCACCAGTGTAATACAGCCACCGATCGTAGCGCTACCTATTGCATTCTTAACGTGAATGAAGTATAGTAGAATTCCAGTCAGGGGCAAATTTCGTTAAGATTGTTCACCGACGTCTACTGTTGTTAGCAATATTAACGCAAAGTGTGTAATGATTGTAGTCGTTGGATCCTATACAATTTGAGGACCTCAAAAACAAAATCATGCCATATGATACAAAAATGCTTAAGAAATTTAACCAAACTAGGTCCAATTCAGTCTACAATACTGTAAACCTGAAACTACAACTCATCGTTTGGGTGGGCAAAAAATCAACAAGAGCTAGTCGTTCATACAGTGCTGCTAAGCACTTTTTCGATTTGAACAAGTGGATACTGTGATTTTAGAAAATTGAAGAGCCGAGAATATTGATTGGTATAATATATGTTTTTTTTTTTAACAGAAGTAATTGATGAAATAAAAAGAAAAAAGAGAAATCGGCGATTAATTCTTTATCTGATAACATCAGTTCTCGCACAGCACATTAAACCGTTGATTTATCAATCGATAAAAATGTTGAATATACTCACTTGACGTTATTACCTTGTGATTTCTTTTTATCCCCAAGCATTAAAAGTAAAATGTGTGGCGTATTGTTGAAAAATTTCGAACACTACTTTCCGTGCTATGCTTTGCAAATTAGGTATATGCAAATGTGTATTAACATCAAAGGTGAATACTTTGAAAAACAAAGTCATTTACTGGATTTTGTTCGAGTGTTTTTTACATTTTCTGAAATATTCCCAGTAGTTTTCGTGTATTTAATAATATATAAAAGGTTAAATTAACAACATATTCCCAACACAAAAATAATCTTAGAGGTAAGTAGAAAGTGTTGGAGTTGGCACACAATCAGGCATAATTACTTCTTAATTTGTGAAGAATCGTTCAGAAATTCACTACATTAAAACGTAATATTAAGTGCTATGGCATAAAGTGTTCTAGTAGTGTGGTCATATAAGCTAACTAGTGCCTTGACACCGCTTTGCCGCAATTCAAGCGTCATAGACCAAATTCAAGTATGCGACATTTAAATATTGAGCACTGTCCATTTAATATCAGTGTCATCGTATGAACTAAACTTTAGCTATAATAAAAATTAAAATAGTAAAAATTGGGTTTTAAACTATCCATATTTACCATGATTGCTAGGACTATGAAGTTATACAATGCACAAGTATCATAATAAACTTCATATTGACCAGTGAGTTAGTAACACGGTTGATAATGAGAGCGCACGTGCTGTTGAAACGTTCCGTTCCGAATAGATAATTAATTTGCATGGTCTAGAGTTCACAGCGTTACTTGTACTCATATTTAAACAATACGTGGACGATTGTTGACATATGAAAGTAAGTTGTACTCCTTAAACATTTAATATGCATCATCTAAAAACTAAATTTACTAATAATTGTTTATTTTTATTTTTTATTTGTTTGCTTTGACTTAGATTTCCAAAAGAGGTTTCTGAACAAAGAAAAGTATTTTCATGCGTGCTCCATTATCCCAAAGCTCCAGGAAAGATAGTTTTCTAATGAAAGAACTTATTCCTTTCGGTTATTTGGCTTAGAAAACTTTTGTTTCGTCGGAAAAATACTTTATTGAATCTAAGAAAACAGTAATGTTGAAACAAATATAATTTCTTTAAATTAAGATTTACTCTCTTTTGGATATATCAAACAAACATTACATAAATCTTTTTCTCATAAGATTTAATAACTTGTTATAAAGATACACTTATTTTCTGCTTGTTTGTTTAATATTTGTTGAGTTATAATTAGCAGTAACACATCCGTTCTATTCGCCAAAAAAGTATTTAATTACTGAAGATAATACAGTCTGCAGCACAACAGCGTGTAGCCAGCTTTGGTAGTTGACGTACGCTGCAATAATTTGTTTGTATATTCTTTAGTAGTGTGTCTTAATCATTATCACGCAGTTAGCCAATAAGGTGTTTTACCGCCTTCACTATCAAGTACAAACTGACTCCTTCGCCTTACACTTTCTAATGTATGGCAGACACTTACCATCGTCATTTTTCGGAATGCTATGTCTTGGAGTTGAGTGTGTCGGTGATAATGGAAAGGTTCTCGCCGATCCCGGAGCAGGACTCGTAGGTTGTGACCAATGGTTTAGGATTGCGCCAACCGGTAGGCAATAATACGGTTCGGTTTCTGGCTCGGTATTTCTATGCAACATCGACGGGTACAGTTTTTCGGATTTTGTAGACCTGGAAATTACACATTTTACTATTGCAGTAATTGATATTAAACGAATGATGAACGGGTGATAGCCAATTCAATACGATGACATCGAAAGCGGACATATTACAAGTGCGCTAAGCGTGTTGCGGAATATATTAGTATCATATCATTCATAGAAATATTCCAAACAATGAGAATACTCAATAAGATGTTACAAAAGAATAAAGATACATATTGCGATTATTTATTACGAATGATCAACTCAAAACGTCTCCATATGCTGTATTGGTACCGAATAGCAAAAGAAATATTGAAAATTATATACTTTAGGAATTATAGACGTATTAAACGGAATTTTATATTGACAAAAGTGATTTTACAAGGGCCAAATAACCAATTCCTTTGTGGTAAAACAAGTAAAAAGAACGCGTGTCATTCAAATCTAAAAATCAAAATTTAACTTTGTCATTTATTAGTATACGATAGAATAACGAAAGAAATTTACACTATCAATTTACACAATTTTGCTATTTCTGGTAATACTTATTTTTACTATTGGTACAGTACTAATCGCTTGCTATAAAAGTGATACGTCAAGTTGCTGCATAGATATATTAATCGATTATCCCCCCTGTTTCTTTGCATATGTATAAAAACATTTTTCAAATTTCAGAATTAAAATAATTGCCAAGAGGATATAGTTCCAGCTTAGACTAAAGAATGCAAAACACAAGACGTTTAGTAATAAATTTATCTCATACCTCAGTAGAGAAAGCATTACAAAGAAAGACAGAGAGTTTACTATAGTTATAAAAATCGCAATCCCCTTCCACATAGAAAGAAAACCATGAGGGACATATCAATACCAATGAGAATGAAGGAATATTTATACTGAGTTGTGTATACCAAGATATCCTGTGTGATTCCAGCGTTTAATGTACTCAAAAAAAGATATATTAAACAGTGAACAACTATTCCTATTAGAAGATAGTAATTAAGGTCAAGTACTATTAATAGTGGTTCCCGATTAGTTTCAACTTTTTGAAATAAATTGCATTAAGATTTTTTATAAACAAAAATGGTTAATTTGAATTAATCTTTGCACACAAAAAGTGGAAGATCCCATACTGATGATGCAACGTATCATTGCGGACAAATAACAGTTCACAAACGTGAAGAAATGAATGAAAGATATATGTATATCAAAGCGAAAATATACGCCAAAGATTAGCATACGTTAGCTTCATCTTAAGAGAACAGACAAGACAAACACTGTTGAACAACAATTTGATAATAGTTATTTTTTCGTAGTTTATATTGATTCAAAACCTCAAGGACAATTAAATGCGATCTCAATTACCAATTCATGCCACGACTGGCAAGTAACCCTAAATTTGTTTTCGGAACAAATTCAATATCTGGCAAAATATCGGGCTTGCTTTCTAAATTGTATACCGTAGTCCAAACCGATTAATTTTGGATGGCACCTGAGATTCGCGAGATGTAGCCTGAACTAATAGCATCTACGTAACGATTGATATTCTACATATTCTGTTTTACACAACGCGATTCGTAGATGTTCCTTTTGTTTCATACTACTCATTCTTAATGTTTATTGTATACATATTGTATATATATATATGTATATATATATATATGTATATATATATATGTATATATATATATGTATATATATATATATATATATATGTGATGATATATATCCTTAAGGATGAAAAGTTTATAAAATTTATTATTAAATTATTAAATTTAGATTACGGAGTTTTTGAAGCTTATGTAGTTGAATGCTAAGATTTATCGGTCACATCGATAATTTATGAAATGCTTATGGGATTTGGTTGAACTTATCTTACAGAATATTATTATATATCTTATATATATGAAATTAATATCATGTTTAATTTGATTTTATGATGCAAGGCAAGAGAAGCGATAAACCTCGAGGCATGGGTAGATATTTTCCCTAAACTGCTGAAGCATTAGTTATCAATACTGTTTGCTTAAATAAATATGAATTAGTAACTCGTGCAGTCTCGTTTTCTTTTGTAATGAAATATGTTTCGGGTCATGTTGAGCCGAACGATATAATTGTCTAGTGCACGCGAAAGAACAAGGGACAATTAATTAAATATTACTGATGTATAGGAGGAACATGTAGATGGATTTTAAAACGCAACAGAATAATATTGAAGGTTTCAATCTATTAAAATACTATCATAACCTAATTTGAGTTTAAGTGATCATTCGTTTTTAATATTCCGTATCCCTCTACGTAGTAAATGTTTTTCATATTTATTTATGTGTATTATAGTATTAAAAAAAAACATCACATATTGTGTTTAAATATTTCTATGATATAAAGCAAAGGATTAGTAAGAGTACAATGTGATACAATATGCTTCAGGTATGATATGTTTCAAATTCCGCTTAGTGTGTACCTGGGAAAAGTCCGTTCTCTGAGGTAGCTACATTGTGAAAAGAAAATTTGTGTAAATATCAGTTGAAGTATGAACATTAAACTTAAAAAAAAACAATATATAGAATACAGTGCAATCTTGACAACGTGAACTAATTACGGACGACTGTGTTCATATATTCGGGAAGTTCATATTCCTGGATAAAGTGAATCACAAATGAAGGTGGCATTAAAACTAACTTAAATGTGTAATACATATGCTTAAAACATACTTTATTTAAAAATCGGACAAATCGAACAAACAAGTGCACTTAATTTTTATTTAGAAAATATTCCAATTTTGCTTGTTGACGGAAATGTTGTTTGGTTCAAATCAATTTATCAGTCATTCGCTCAAGGTTCGATATAGCTATAGTGGGAGAACATAGGATTCTAGATACCTCCTTGTCGTTAACTTTGCTCAGATTATATATGTATATCCTCAGACAATTCTTCATTTTGATCTGTACCATATTCGATTTCAGAATCATCTACTGTAGTACAATTTTCATCATGTTCGTCGAAGTTATCTTTATTTCATTTTATAAAGGCAGGCTAACGCCGAATATTTATTTCAAATAATTGGCGGCGTAATACAAAGGCACTAAATTTACTGACTGAAGGAATAAAATGATTTTTCATTTATGTTCACTCTGTAGAGGTAAAACATTCTTGACGTTGACATTTTGGGATAGACGCATATCAATTTGGTTCTTCACGTTCAGGGATGTTGATGTCATGGGACGTTCACGTTATCGAAACTCTACTGTAATAAGTAATAGGGTAATATTTATAAGCTGACATTTACACTTAGGGGTGTGTGTTAGATTTGTACTGTATTCTTTTTAAGAGTATATTAACCTATTCAGTCAATAAAAATTGCTAAATTGATTTCTCTATGTATTGTCAGTGCAAAACAGTATTTTGTCAGAATATCAAATTTTTAACATTACAAACATAAGCAAGTTATTTTGTTTTATTTTAATTTTGTATTTATTTTTTTAAATGGACGCACATATTTGAATCAAAAGCTATATAAGCAACCTTGTACCAAACGGTTCATATACTGCATGTTGTTTGTTACTTGTTGGTTCTTACGCTGCTCAACTACTACATGTTCTGTCACAATCCCCATATGTATGTAGTTAAGAATAGATGCAGTATAAAGGTGAAAGTGTATATTTCGAAACGAATCATTAATGGGAGTACTAAACACGAGAAGCAAGTTCTTACCTAATACTGTTACTACGACTTAATCTTGACGGAGAATCCCTTAGTAACCTTGTATGCGTTAAACTACCACGATGACCGGGAAGACTCGATAGGCTTTCCATACTGTCCGTTTCAGATAATCTCGGAGCAACAGAATAAGTGTTGCTGGAGAATAAAAATATAATAATATAATAATATGATACGTATTTACACCTTGCATTAACTTTGACTTTACCTATGTCTTAACCAAGGCGCGTATGGACTCGTATTTTCGATAGCTTGCGTATCGGATAAGGATCCATCGCTTGCTTTAGGCCTTGCTTGGCGCATTACTAAACCATAATCTTGGCTAGCTCCTTTCGGCAGACTTTGGGATCCCATTATTAATCGCTCTCGCACCGATTGACTCAGTTGATTGGCGGTATTACCAGTAAGAGAGTAGCTTTTGAATTGAGGATTTTCTAAAATAATTGTTAAAATCAACGATTCAATTAAAGTGAATTTCATATCTGACGCTTACTGTGTGGTTGTAAATCGCTTGAGCAAGTCTGTGTGCCACCGGATACCTTCACTTTAGTCCTTGGAACCGCCGACACTTGCGCTGTTTTTCCAGACTGATTAGGCATTGCTAAAAAGCAGTACAATAAAATGCAGTTAGCAATAGGTTTAATAGAAATGAATTATATAATCATACGAATTCCTATATTTGGTATAAGTTAATTTTTCCTATAATTCTCCTTATTAATCAATAAATAATATGAATATTGAAAGTTTAGCAATAAATGACGCACCTGCTAACGAACACATTGCGAAGAAAAAAATACAAACATAATAACTTGGAAATTAATACGTATGTCTATTTGATCATGAAGTTATGGAGGCATGGTTAAGGAGGCCCTCGCTGCAGGCGCGCCTATGTTTCACACAAAAAACACATAAAAAATAGTTATAAAAATCAGATATTTTATAACTGTATTTTTAATATGCGACGACATTCCAGCTTAGAGATAGAGTCAAATGAAAACCATAATCTTCCGATCTTCACCTTATGATAATATTTTTGTTCGAAATTTTAAAGAGAAATATGTGGTTCTAATTTCTATCTTTCTTATATTTTCGCATTCATAATTTTAGTTAGAAAACATCGTTATAAATTGATCGCAGTGCCATAGATTTATAAATTAAAAAAGCTAGATATTAACTAAAAAGAGACGACAGAAAATTCCACTTTCGTGCAGTATTCGAATTAGAATTGATAAAATCACAATTAAAAAGAAACAAAAATCATGAATTTTTATGAAAACATGATTTTTTGATGTATTTTAAAGAACAATAATTTATAAAACTGGATTATTCCCTTTTTCATAAAAAAGTACTGATACAACATCGCAGAAGAACTCAAAATTGGTAAAAACTGACTGAATATAAAAAACTAACAGAATAATTGTTTCAAGCCAACAACCCTTCCGCGAACGTGTTGAACATGTCGAAACGCGCGCTACTTCGTATACAAACCGAATACCGCATGATGTTTCTCGTAATTAGTCTGTAGAGTGAAGATATACGCGTGACGTATTAGAATGACAAGAAGCAGAAAAGAAGATAGTATTTGCAATATTTGTCATTGATATACTTGGGTGTCGCGTTATTTGTAAAAAATACAAGTATCTAAGGGTTGCTTGACAGATTTAAAAATCATTGCGAAACTATAAATAAAAATCAGTCAATTCAGTGTCAACGAAATCAGTTGGAAAGTACTGTCAATATTGAAGAAAGTTGTTGCTTGTTGAAGAATAATATGACAGACGTATTCAATGTATAAAATGATTTTAATAAATTCAATAACTGCCAATACTTTTTAGTCAAGTTTTCAAAAAATAACTTTTCTTTAAATAACATTAATAGCACTGCCCAACAAAATAATTTTTTTGTTATGGTGCCTGTAAAATGTTAACTGATTTAGGGTATTTCTGATGTGCTGGTTCCAAAAATAAGTGTCAGTTCTTCCTAACACCTCTAGTTTTTGAGATACACCACGGTCGAATTTATTACTCATACGGATGATAAGTAGCAAAATCAAAATAATTAACTAAACATTTAGTAGACCTAAATTGTCTGTTTTTACCTGAAATTAGATTATAATATAATTATAATTCTTAGTATTCCCCATTACTGGAAAAATCTACGTGTCTAACCCAAATCACGAGCACTTCATTTACCTCTAACATAGGGTTCCCCGTAATTCTGTCTGCATGCCACAGTTCAGTTTAGTGTTGTACTTTCGTGTGATAATTGTGTCAGTGTGTACTAAATATTTGCTTTAAATTATTAGATGAATATTAAAAATTCAAATGGCAACAAGCAGACGTGTGAACAGTTCCCCACCATGTTTTTTGTTACATTTGTGGTGAATACATTTTTAAGGAAAGTAGAAAACCTATATCTCCCTTCACAAAAAGGGCATTTTTGGCGTCTAGTTAGGAGGCCAGGATAAATCTTGGGCACCACCATTTGTATGCAAAATCTGCATAGAACATTTGCGACAGTGGATAAATGGAAAGGGAGGAGAAAAAGAGCTTAAAATTTGGAGTACCTGTGGTATGCAGGGGACCTAAAAATCATCATGATGACTGCTGTTTTTGTTCTGTCAAGATCAAAGACTTTAATCGCAATAACCGGCATAAATAGGTATACCCTAACATGGAGGCAACAACGAGATCTCTTTCTGAATCAGAAGAAATACCTATTCCAACTTAAGTAACTTACTTATGCTTCTGGAGAATGACTGAGATACATCATCTGAAGAAGTGTAGTTCCAGAAAAGTGAAGGTGATAGTGATGTTGAAGGCCCATCAGCGAGTCCCCAACGCTTCAACCAACAAGAGGTTAATGACCTCGTTAGAGATCTGAACCTCTCAAAGGAATCGTCCGAAGTGCATGCTTCCAGATTAAAAGAGAGGAACTTACTACGTCTAGATGTAATATTACATATTATCGTACCAGAGAGAAAGGTCTGCTGCCGTATTTCTCTAAAGAAAACAACAACGTAGTGCTTTGTAATCACATAAGAGATCTCTTGAAGAAAATAGGGTTAAATGAATACACGCCAAGTGAATGGCATCTTTTTATAGACAGTTCATCTCCAAGTTTAAGATGTGTACTTTTACACAATGGTAATGAAAATGGTTCTATACCTATTGGACATTCCACCACTATGAAAGAGACAATATCATTGGTCCTGAAAATATTAAGTATGGAGAGCATTAGTGGGTGATATGTGTCGATGTAAAAATGATAAATTTTCTCTTCGGGCAACAAAGTGGTTACACAAATTATCCTTGCTTTTTATGCTTGTGGGACAGCAGAGCTAAGGCCTAGCACTGGATTGCTAGAAACTGACCTTTAAGAGATGTTTTAGTTCAAGGAGAACACAACGTTCTTAGCGAACCGTTGGCTGACAGAAATAAGATCATCCTTCCACCAGTGTATATGAAGCTGGGACTTATTAAAAAATGATTTTGTCAGTATTCTGCCAGAAGTAAATAATATAAAACTAATACTACAGTCTGAGGATCCATCGCTTTCCACTTTGGGTGTTATTTACTTGGTGGCTACGAGAATATTTAGATTTACACAAAAAGGAATCTGTTGTGATAGATCGTGTCTAATGATTTACCAAACATTTTTTTTAAGTGATGTTTTCGTCGATATTTAAAATACATCATCCTATATATTTTAACATTTTTAAATTGCTGATATGTTGCGTCTATTGTTTAAAGCGTTTTGTGCATCTAAATCTCATCGCTTTTGGGATATTTTGTATTCTTCATTTGTTGTCCTTATGCTATTTGTATGATATTCATGATGTTTGTATTGAAGTATATTTATTATATCTCATATCGAATATTATTAAATTTATATTAAATACAGTTATCAAGTTATGTAAGAAGTCAAAAGTTTAAAGAAAATAATGAATTTATGCATTTCTTTAGGAGAAATTAGTACTTTTTTAGTGTTAGAGTTTATTTTGTACTTCCATTATAGTTACAGATTTATTTTAAATATTTACAAATCTCTTTTTGTTTAGATTTAGATAGCTAGCTTTCCATTTAACTTAGATGATACTGACAAAATTCTGTTTCTTTAGGACATTGATTCTTCGGACTTGGAATAATTTTTTGGAATAAAGATTGTAAGTACAATACTTATTTGTATGCAAATTTTGGTCTCCATATGAATTATTAAATTTAATATTTTTTTCTAACAAATTTCAAAACAGCAATTTTTTTATCAATTCCTTAAATAACACGGCTTCTTTGAATTAAGACTACCAAGCAGGTTGTTACTAGTTTATTAATAAGTAGCTGGTAGCACAGATAGGATATAATCTACAGAATGACTTAAAAGAAAACAAAATTTAAGTTATTGAAGAATCTATAATAGAATCGTGAAAATAATGTTTAATGTCATTCGTGTAAAAAGAGTAAAAAGAAACAAAAATTCATCCATACAAAATCAAATTCAAAAAATATTCCCGAAAATGCTTGAATGCAATTTTTAGTATTTATCAGAATTCGGTGGTTTCAAATACCACAGTTTGTGTACTAAAATGGTCAAGAGATCTATGCATTTTCAATTATTTCTCTGTCCTATCTATAAGTTAGATATTATAATTGATTTTTAAGCATGACGCTTTTATATTTCTAAGTTATTCTGCATTACAACTTTGGAATCAAATTGAAAAGAAAACTGTTTGAAGAAGCTAAGAATGTACAAGTTTTATCGCTCATGTTAAAACTTCTTACAATTACCTGGATTGGCCGAAGTATTTCCGTTCACCGTAGGGCCATTACCGTTATTTCCACTGCCTCGCTTTACATAGCTGAAACTTTGGGGGCCTCCTCTTGCTTTACTACTCTTCTCCTTGTTGCCATGTGGACTGCTACGCCTTTCTCTCCTCGAACTTGACGGACTCGATGGGGCTGGAGCTGGCGGTGGCGGTGGTGGACTTCCAACTCCAGGTGAATCTGTGTATCGTTTCCATTGTCCATGCTTTGAATCTTGAAATTGGGCGCTGCCACCGCCACCGCTATTCGAACTTCGGGAAGATCTGGAACCACGTGAACCTGTCGGGGGCGGAGCAGGTTCCTCCGCACGCCCCCTTCTATTACCTTGTTCTGTTAACACCGTGAGGCTTGGCGATATTCTGGAGGATCTACGAAGAAAAAATGATTAAGTTAGTTTAGTGACAAATTGCGCAGAGAAAATATGGTAAACAATTGATGTAGCAATTCTTCAAACAATTAGTTCTTTTGAAACCCCGAATCTGAATACTCTTTCTCGCTTAAAAGAGTGAATTAAGTTTTTGCAAAAGTGTTGAGGAACTAAATTAGTATTGCCGGCGTATGATTGTGTTATTGTCTTTATGTATACAATACCATATTTGGTGTTTCAAAGATTTTTTTTCAAATGATACTATTTATATTTTGGTATGCGTTACTGATTTCTAGGCACAAACGAGATATGTTTCCTAGTTCAAACTATACAACTATTCATATATAAATTTGGTTTAAATATGCAATAGACGTCATAGAAAACATTTTCAGTAAAGATGATTTCACTATATTGTTCTTTTACATCCTCCTGGTATTATATAACTATGGTCCAAGACTGGTTTTATATAGGAAACGTTTCTTCTCCGTATATAACAAAAAAATCAATAATTGGTGCTTGTATGAATACGCAAAAAGCTCCATTTAGGAAATTACCTTTCCCAGAATTGTCAAAATAAAGGAAGTGTTACTTTTCAGAAAGTAGACAAGCGTACAGTGAGCTTTTTATTACTTTTGGCGTACTGAACAAGCTCAAGGCCTAAAAATATCCATTCTATTGTAATATTTCGCGAAAATTCAAGTTAAATGAGAGATAATTAGGTTGTCATGCCATGGCTTTGGCTCGTTTCGTTTGAATTGAACTTTTTTCTGTATTAGTTGAATGCATTTTGAAATCAAAATTAATTTATTGGCTGGAAAAGCTAAAGTAGACATTGTTTTATTTGCATTATTAAGTACCCGTTGAAGAATGTATTTTCAATAAGAAAACTTTCTTGACCATTTGGATTTTTTAAAAAATGTTGGCTTACACCTTCTGCAGGATTTAACACACTGCGATTTTTTCATATGGTTTATGAAGATTAACCTGGAACATTGATCACGTAAAAAATAGAGAAACTGCTATTATATAGTAAGCGAAATGTAGTAGTCAATGTTGAAATTTTGTATATCATATTCTTAAGAAAACAGTATTTCTTATTGAGATCTGAATAAGTAACAAAAATTACTGCAACTCAATGTAATTGTGAGTTTGTTTATGCACTGTCAGAAAACTTGATACAGACCTATTGTGTTGTCGAAAGAATGACAGAGTGATGCGTATATGCCATCAATTCCTCGTTTTTAAGTTGTTTTTTAAGTGTAAATCTAAATAATTACAGTTGAATAATAAAAGGAATATCGAGATAAAAAGGGATATTTTGAAGACTAATATATACAAAAGAGATATCTAAAACAGAAAAATTATTTTGAATTGTTTTTTCTACCCTCGTATTTGTGTTAAATCGGCGTTCAACTTGGTTTTAATATACATAATAGGTACACTGCCTCAATATTTTGGTTTTCATTTCGTAAAATTTGAAGTGAAAAATCATTACTTCTAAGTGTAATGCTGATTCTTTTAATAATTCTTAACAGTATACGGTAGTTTATAGTGATGCTTGTTTTCTGTTTTTGTAAACTTATTAATCTTACCAGTAGAAATATTCTTAATGATATATGCAACACGGTAAATCTGACAATAAGCTAATTATAAGCGTGTTGACGTGCAAATGAATCCAATTAGGTGTTATATGTTATTCTCAGTGTCAGCGACATGTACAACATACAATGCAGCACATCTCACTTTTATACACAGTTAGTATTACCGAAAACAAACTCTACAAATTGGAGATTATTTTGAATATGAGCTTTGTAATAATCCATGAGAATTTTATATTTCTGCAATGTATAAATAAAGTGCGTCAAGAGGAATTGGAAAATATTTTAGGAGATGATAGCAATGGTTATTTTGATTAGAAAGGATTCGTATTAGTATGTGTTTGGCATTACGGTACTGCGACTCTCTGTTAGTTATATCAAAACGCCTAACAACAAGTTAACTACACTTATTGATCATTTAAGTAATAAAACATAACAACTATTAGTAATATTTCATTAAGGTTGCTCTTTAAAAATTGTACCACGAATTTCACTTTCGAATTCTCGACAGCACAGGAATTTTCTTTTGAAAACCTGTATTTCCAAAAATACATGAAATAGTTCCATACATTTTATAAACCTTGTGCTTGTGATAACGATATAAAAATAAAATAGTTTTCCTAAATATAACGGATTAAAAAACTTAGATCATAATTAAACAACAAGTAATAGTTACTGATTAGCAAATAGTTGGAAAAGTTAAAATCACAGTAGAATACGAATGTAAATCATAATCTCCTCACATAAAGGTTTATTTCTTCTTAACGAACATCCATGTTGTCTTTGAAGAAACCAAGATAAAGGGCATAAATAAATTTGGAATTTGGCGATTGTTTACAGGTTCCTCATCGTACTACTATTGTAAAAATCCATTATAAATGGGAGAAGTGTTATTAAATTTGAGCAACATGATTCAAGGAGATGTCGTGCCTGTTTTTTGTTAACGGTCTATAATGGCGCAGTGTTTTGTTGTTGCCTAGAATTCGGGCACATTGCTTTGTAATCATTCTCATAAACAGTTTACACAGAATTTTAATAAAAAATCTTAGTTTGCATACCTATAAAATTCAATTGACGCAGGAGCTAAAACCAGTAACTAATGATAGTATTGGTAATTAGGCACTGCGTCGTCAACAAATTAATGCTGAATTTTCACACAAAAATATCTTTAGCACTGAAGTGTATTCTTAGCTCGGTTTTATGAAGGCTCTGCAAAGTTATACATTTGAATCTGACTTTGTGTGTATCTGTGTATAAAACTTAAGGCAATTCAAATCATATTACATTGTAGGGAATCCATGCCACTAGGAGGTTAAAGGGAAATGATAAGGCTGACAAGCCGGCTAGAGAAGTAGCGAACATGCCTTTTATGGAATCAAAGCCCTATTGTGGTCTACAAAAAAATTCAGCTAAAACACATAACTACGAAATGGGGGGAACATCAAACGGGCCTCGCAGTGGGGAACATGCCTGGACAAAATCATGCGAAGGCACTTATTTCGCCTTCGCCAAGTAGAGCAAAAACATTGCTAACTCGCTTACTGTCTCGCAGAGGCCTCAGACTGTGTAGTATTTACACAAATTTGAAAAAGCTGAAGATCAATCCCGCCGTCTATAGCAGGAACGTCAAAAATCGGCAGAACATATATGTTATGTTATGTATGTACATGTGTTGCCATCAGTCGCTCTCAACACGAATGATCCTAGACTAATACTAAGGTTTCCTAAAAGCCTCGAACTATTCTGCCGTTACTAAACGCAAATCTTTTAGGTTGCAGTGACTACAATAATTATAGCAACAACAAAACAATAGCAGTAACACTAACAATAACAATAATATCGTTACAATAATTAGAGTTTTTTCGAAGTGTCACTTTCGGTAGCCAGTCGAAAATCACTCTTCATGTTTTCAGATGGTAAAAACTACTTTAAAGTTTAAAATTCAATTACAGTCTCCTTTAATTGTCATTTTAGCACCTTGTCCTGGTTCTTTCTTGAAGCCGTTCGTGTGAAGCAGATTCTTGTAACACATGGGCTGAAAAGTACCGGGCCTAACAAAGAAAACACGGTTTTTTTGGTTCAAAATTAGCTTTATTCATCAACGTAATCTCCACCAAGAGCAACGCAATCATTCCAGCGCCGCTCTAACATTTCAATACCACTTTTGTAGAATGATTTATCTTTTGTCTCAAAATAGGCCTCAGTTTCAGCGATAACCTCTTCATTCGTGCGAAATTTCTTACCGGCGAGCATTTTTTTGAGGTCTGCGAACAGCCAGTTGTCGCTGGGAGCCAAATCTGGCGAGTACGGTGGATGTGGGAGCAATTCGAAGTTCAATTCATGTAGTTTTGCCATTGTTTTGATTGACTTGTGACACGGAGCGTTGTCTTGATGAAACATTTTTTCTTTGTCATATGCGGTCGTTTCTTTGCAATTTCGGCCTTCAAACGCTCCAATAACGCTATATAATATTCACTGTTGATGGTATCTCCTTCTTCAAGATAGTCGACGATTATTACACCACGCACATCCCAAAATACCGAGGCCATAACCTTTCCAGCCGATTGTTGTGCTTTCCGGCGCTTTGGACGAGGATCACCAGTTGCTGTCCACTCAGACGACGATCGTTTTGATTCCGGAGTGAAGTGATGGATCCATGTTTCATCCATTGTCACGTATCGACGCAAAAATTCCGGTTTGTTACGTTTAAACATGGCCAAATACTGCTCAGAATCATCAACACCTTGTTTTTGGTCAACAGTGAGCAAGCGCGGCACCCACTTTGAACAGAGCTTTCTCATAGTCAAATGTTCATGCAATATAAAGCCAATACGTTCTTTTGATATCTTTACGATGTCAGCTAACTCACGCAACTTCACTTTTCGATCATTCAAAACGATTTTGTGGATTTTTTTGATGTTTTCTGGTGTTACCGCCTCATTTGGACGTCCACTGCGTTCTGCATCATCGGTATCTCTACGCCCACGTTTGAAGTCAGCATAACAACATTTTATTGTTGTTTCTGATGGAGCGGAGCCCTCATAACACTTTTCAAGCCATTGCTTCGCTTGAACGGTATTTTCTCCCATCAAGAAGCTGTGTAAAATTAAAACACGAATTTGTTTTTGATCCATTGTTTTGAAAATAACAAAAGTAGCGTGACTCTTAGCACAATAACTCACAAACTAATGAATGGAATATGATGAAATTTTAACAGCTGTCTTTTGAAGGTTAGTACTAACTGAGAGAAAGGTGACTGCAATAAAACTAGCGTCATCTATGTGTTAGGCCCGGGACTTTTCAGCCTATGTGTTATTACACAATTCTTGGCATCTATGTTTCAATGTACCCTCTTTGACGGGAACTTTTGTCACGAATGCATTTTTCTGATACTTCTGTGGGGCTAAATTATTATTTAGGTAACCATTTAATTATTACTCTTTAAAAAATGCAGTGACAAAATCGCTGGTATTGTAATTTGTCTATAGCTATGGTTATTTTTGTTTACTCCAAAAAATGTTGCGAAATATTTTGAACCTACTAACTAAGTAACGTGTAAAGTTACAAAGATTTCAGAGATTGGCAAAATAATCACATATTATACATTACATACACTCAACATTATAGGAAACAAATACAATTTGTAAACAGTAGCTTGAATAATGAGCAAAAGGGCTGTATCTTATCGGAAAATTAATTAAAACAGAGAGCTCCAAATTTAAAGCCTACTGAAGTAGTGGTGCAGGGTTATGTTATAATTATGTTCTATTCTGTTGTATTCAATTGTATTTTCACGCAAGTTGTGCTATAAGGGGTTGTAAAGGAAAAGCAATTTGTACTAACTTGATTGTTTTGGTACAATAACATTGTTAGATCGAAGTATTCTACGCATACTATAAAGTGTACTGTTGTCTATTAACTTAACAGAAGGGTGTTTGTTTTCATGCTTAGCATGCTTAACAATAACAATATTGTCTACAGTGTCTAAGTGGTATTTAATGATATATAATACATTAAAATTTTATATAGAGGTGCTGAGAATATAGGTATTTATTTTTTTAATATAAACAAGTGCCTGTATTTAATCTAATTTATACGAGGGCTCACGTACTACGATTTGCATCAGAAGCGCTTCATCCAAGTGTTTTTCTTAGAACTACAGCCAGTATGTGTACAAGAGACTACGTGAAAGTGCATGAGTGGGTACATTATCTATGACCAACTATATTTTGTTTTTTGACATATTTTGTCAAGTAAACAAGTTTCTTCATTGTGGAAATTGTATTCGTATTAATATCAACATATTATGTACTGCACAATAGAGGTTTTTCTAAATTAAATCACCTGCCCTTGCCAAATCCTCCTGATTTAGGTTTGTAGTTAATTAATTACGAATTTATTAGGAAAATGTTACTTTTATATTATTGAGGTTCGCAAAACCGGTGCCAGACCCACGGCCGTGAGTCTTACAAACATACCTTATATGAGTATTTTAATACTATGCCTACGTATGCAACAAAATACGTCTTCAAACAAAATATTTGGGTAATTGTAATTGCATTGGTATACACTGCAAATGGGAAATCTCACTGAAAGTTTCCAATATTAGCGTTGCCCTACCTGTCCCCTTTTCTGCGTATTCCTTAAAGCTTAAAGCATGTGTAGAATATAGTTGCTCACAGTGAATTTTTCCTGCAATGACTAGATATGAAGCGTTGTGGTTAGTCCTGTAGTAGTTGTTATTGGTAATATATTGGTATCCTGTTATCGGCAATATATTATACCAGGTAATAGCTACAATTTATCTCTTACAGCACTTTACGCGATGAGCTACATAATTAAGTGCGAAAAAACTGGACGATATGAAAACTTTTCTATGTATAAACCGTCTAGATCATAACAAAAATGATATCGGTCCATCTTAAGTGGAATAAAAAAACGGTTTATTATAAGATTTAAAATAAAGTGACAAAGTAGCTACAGAAAAGAGGGTAGTGCTTTTGATGGCAATAACGAATGGTTGTAGGTAAAGTTTGTTATATGATGCGGTACAATACAAAACAGTAAAAAAGAACGAAATAAGTCAGACCCTTCAAAGCAAAAATTTGTATCGACATATAGACATATAGGTATTTCTATAAACATACATATGTGGTACATAGGCTATTGATAATTTCGGATTTATCATATTAATATCAAAATTCTCCACAACATTATTATAATTATAACTTTAAATAAAAGAAGAAGAATAGTCCTTATATTTTATATCAATTACAATTATGATCTTAATAAAACTCATTAGCACTGGGTAAATGTATTGTCTTGTTCCAATAATATATTTTCTTAGATCGCAGAATATAAAGTTTGCTATTTTTTCTTAGATTTTACAGCAGCTAAATAAAACAAATCCTTTCTCTTGGAAAACGTTGTTTTATAACTTTCAATCCCTATATTTGTTTATATGTGCACATTAGGTATCTAGATATTGTATTGTTCACGCATTGCATAAACTTTTACATTTATGGTGATGGCTACGAGCAAAGTTGATGTAACGGTACGACGTGTTGTTTGATTATGCTATTATGTTTTATCTGTTGTTCGCAGCCGGATGTTTAATTTCCGATCCTTGGTTTCCCTGCAATTTGAAAGATCTGATTAGAAACGTGCTTCGGGGAAACTTTCGTACGCTTTATGAGTTTTGCGGTAGTAGGATCTATGTATATATATATATATATATATATATATATATATATATATATATATATATATATATATATATAGGAAGGGCGTAACAAACATCAACGGCGATACTGTAATACTGAAACTTTTTACTAACTATTTTTATGCACACGAGAAATTAACAAAATAGCCCAAAGTGTGTTACATAGTATAATACAATACCTATATTGTTCACTTGATGTTATTTCTTATGTCGTTAGTGGCTTCACCATTTTTTTCTCTCTCACTCGTGCTATTTTACAATCAAAATTGCATTTTTATGTCAAATACCTAACCAACTTTCAGTTAATTTCAAGCAAGCGAACAGCAGCTTACATAAACTGTTCAAACAAGAATGCTACTAACGCAGCTACTAATGGTTTCTTGGCACTGTTTTCTGAGCACTTTTTTTGTTATGTATACATACACATGTTCAAGTATATTCAATGATTCTGCTGTTCCATGTATCATTTGTCACATCAATATTGCCAGTATTCATTAATTCATTAAATGTAAAATATTTGTGAAAATAAAATGAGAGCGCCTATTAAGACTGGCTATTAGTAAATAGATATACAAAAAGGCTGCGGAATTAAAAAAATTAGCAATATGAGGTCATGACAAAAATTAGCCATCTCCATATTGCGATCTGATTACAAGTAAAATTATATAGGAAGTTATGAAATTTATTATTGAGAAAAGAGATTGCAATCCTAAAAAGTAGATGCACCCCGGACGAGAATGCATATGTGATAGGTGCATCGAACGAAAATATATAGCTAATTCAATAAAACGTCAATACTTTTGGAAGCACTGAATCGACTGTTCTTCGTAATCTTTGACTCGAAACGCAAGTTCAAATTTGGAGCGCGCAAATTTGAGATAATTTCCATAGACGTCCAGCGAGATGGACCAAGGCAGCAAACAACAACGTTAGTGGTAGGGATGCAACTGTGTATCACCACACAAGTATTTCGTTCGATGCAATGACTAATACGATTCTAAGTTTAAGTACGTACGAGCTTTTGTTGTGTTCATAACGACCAGTGTTTAATATTGAATTGTAATGTAATTACGGGTGCAAAGCTGAAAATAACCATTTCTTAGAGGCTGCTGTATATGGTAGGAAGTGGTTTTTTATTATTTTAATATCAATTTTCACAAAATAAACTTCTTAGTGTTGCAATTCAATCTTAAAGAATCAGTATCCATTAAAAAAAAGTTGGATAGAATTTGAAACTTCTCAAGTTGAAACATATTTATAAACTATTTATATAAATTACATAGCAGAAGCGACTGCCATCCGCAGCTAGCGTTAGTCTAATAATTAAGAATAGTGAATGAAGTGCAAATGTAAAGAATCTTCCATTAGCTTACCATTTCGTTGTGGAACGATACACACTTCAAAAGTGTTTACAAATTATTCAGATGGTTGATAAAAGTTCACGTTCAGTCGCGGTAGCTTTTCGTGTATTAACTTCAATTGTCAGTCATTGTAATTATCCAAGTCGGAGAACAATTCAACACAGAACGAGCTGTCCGTCAGAATGTTCGTGAAGATCCAAATGTGTTAATTCCTCACCGATCTCAGATATTGGACATTTTCAATATCAGTTTGTGAAGAATTTTGTGGAAAGATCTTGGCCTACGTGCCTACAAGATTACTCGGCTCAACACTTGTTTCATCGCACATTCAGTAATTGGACTTTCGAGAATCTTGAAAATGAATTCTATAAGAGAAACATCTTCAGTGCAAGCTTAATAGCATTGTGAATAAGCAGATGTGCCGTATCTGATCTTAAAGTCAGGTGGAAATAATATATGAAGAAGCATTGCATCCACTTAAACTGAATGGTGTGTATTTCTCGCTGTCTATCACTACATACTGGACGTTTATTCTTTTTATTTTTCTCTTATATTTTTACACTGCGACGAACATCATTTTCTAAAAAGAATGTGGAGGCTTACGCAGTGTTACGAATGTTTAGGCTAACTAGATTATCTCGTAGGTAAGTGTATAAGAACAATTGTAGCATAAACCATCTTGATTATTATTAATTATTTATTGCGGTAATTAGTCAATAGTCAATAATGTAAATGATTTAATTATCCAGCTTCGCAATTCGACTTAATTTGTAATATCTCACTTTCATACAAGAACCGTACAGACGAAATAGGCGTTTTTCTTTTCACTAGTCAAAACGCTTAAATACCATGACAACAAGCACTCACTTTCGAAAACAATTAACAAATTCCTAAGTTAAGTCCTATGTACGCTGTCATTTCAACAGTCATCCGTGTTAATATTCACAATTTTGCGTTATTTATGTAATTTTACGGTTATTCACAATTCTATGAACAATTTCATGTGTTCTTCACAGATGCTGCTTACCTACTATTCAGTAATTTTGTTTTGTACGAAGTATGTATGTTGAACCGATGGAAGGTAAGTCTTAAATATATTTTTAGAGAAAAATAATAAGTTTTGAATGTTTATGTCATGAGCACATTGCGTTTACTATATAGAAGGTGCGTTGAAACAGATGTTCATATTTTCTAGTTAAAACGAAGCCTGTGCTTCCCTGGCTTATATTCGTTACAAATCGTATATTAAAATCGTTTATTAAAACCTTTCAAACGCTTTTAGAAATTAAGTCAGTATTTTGTAAAAATATACATAAAAATGCCTAAATATCCAATTTGTAACGCTAATTAACTTTAATCAACGTAGTACGTCTACATATGGAGTATACTTAAAGATATGCAAAAAACAAAATATATGCACTTGTATATAATCTGGTCTCTAATCATAACATTAGTAATCTCTCAATGAAATGCATTGTAAATGTAATGATGCTAGCGTTTTTCTTATTGTCGTAAATTTAATTCAAAGCAAGCAAACCAGACCAAATTCAACATTTAAGAAAAACTGATTCAGTTCTAAGCAGTTTGTGAAAAATATCCAAACACAACCATTTATATTTTACGGAAAAACGTAAGAGAAATATTTTTGGTCGTTGATTTACTTAATAATAGATTTGTATCTCTGTTTAAAAGTACACACGGTATTAACTAAGAAAAAGGATAATTGGGTATGCATCGCATATACAAGCTATTAGCACTACATTGATTTATTGGTAGGTGAGATACACCTATATTGAAGAACTGTATATACCCCTACTACACCTCCAAATACTATTATTAATACACAAGTCTTGCAATAGATTGTTAACATCATCCTGATTAGCTACGTAATTAACTATAATAATAAACTATATGAACAAAGACATCTCCAGACAGCAATTTTGCAATTATCTATTCAATGCATAACAGTTATATAAGATTTTATATCATATACACGATTCACATGATACAAGTTACTGTATTTAACTAAAAATGGAAACATATTTCTATTTAAAAACTGGGGTGTATACATCTTCCATTTCTTGTTGCTGCGAATGAGTCATTTGATGCCTCGAATGTGTCACTTGTCAATGTATAAAAAAGCATCTACAAATATAACCCATATTGCAATTATTAATTAACTGATCGTATTCTTTTGATTTTTAACATAATATTTTGTGATATCAGGCAAACGGATGCTAATGCAAGTTTTGTATACTAGTAGCATTTTATCATCAAGTAAGATTTCTTTGATTCGATAATTACGACTGCTAAACACATTTTATTATTCGCATAAGAAATAAAAATGAATAAAGGAAAAATGTCGGTACGCACACAAACAGGAGTCAAAAAAGTAACGAACATCGATAAAAACAAACGAGCTCTTTGCTCGTTCTTACCGACTTGTTCGGACGGGGATGTCTCCTTCTCTTCCCCAAACACTCGCCAGACAAAAAAGCTTCTCGGGCCAAATCTCATCACAGCATCTAATATTCACGGCAAAAAATGAGATAAACTCACTACTCGTGGTCGTGTACTCCGTACGCACGCACTGCCTTTTCGAGAAATTCCACAGACACTTTTGGCAATAATATTCCTGACGTTAGGCCCCGGTGACCATGTCTGTCTTGCGTCTACTACAACTGGGTGCAATCGATGAGGGAGCGCATGTACACTGAATTTACCGGTGGGAAATATTACACCACGGTTACACAACGTTGTAGGATACCGCAACCGGCTGGCCGATTTGTAAATAAGGGGATGTACATTACGTATGTACGTAGTTTTCAACTTTTAAACAATTCGATCTGTTTTTTTAGTTAAATGCGCGCGATATTTGATTATAATTAATAATATTCTAGAAATAAGTGGTTAATTAAGAATTAGCTTATACGTTGATCATATTTTGTTATAGAAAAAAGTTCCTTAAGTATTTTTGTGAGTTAACCATTCTGTAAAGAAAATTGTTCAAATTAGATAAAGTTTTAAAAACATAATAACTAGAGACCGGATTATATGCAAAGTGTATATATTTTATTTTATTTATTTATTATATTTTACGTCCATATGTTGGTGTATTACACTGATTAAGGTTAATTAGTGTTAATTAACTTTAATCAGTGTAAGAGATCTACAAATAGACGTAAAATATAATAAATAAATAAAATATATGCACTTTGCATATAATCTGGTCTCTAATGATAGCTATCGAACAAAATATAATTGAAATTATAATTGAAAGATAAAACATTTCGTTGCAAGTTTTGTAGAAATTGTGTGTATACACCTGCATCGTTGTCTCCATAGTGGAAACTAACTTAAAACTTCTCTGAAGTCCAGATGAAAAATCAAGAAAAAAATATCGTTCAATAGCAGCTCAGGGAAACGGAACACAAACTCGCACAATAGTTGCAAGTAAGTTAATTAAATTGGTCCCGCTTTCTTTCTTTTTTCCTATATTTTAAATTGGAACTATTTGCAGCCACGCACCTGAGGAGTTTGATCCGCCGGTCTTCACTACACTTTTCTTCATTAACCTTTTTAACAGATAATAGGTAAGACTGGGTGCTTTCGGAGATGTGGCCGGCTCGGTTACTGTCAATGCTAAAAATAATTAATGTAATTACTCACTATTTTAGTTTGATTATGTTGCTGATGTAGGCTTTGTTGATGTACAGTTTACATCAACAAAGTAAATTTTTAATAATGATAGTAACCGAGCTAGACGTGTCTCTAACAGGACAGCCCTAATAATAGGGTAAATTACTATTCTGATTAAAAAGTTGATCTTCATTACATATCTCTTCCAAATACGCTTTGAAGGTCTTTACGAAGTCAGAAACGTAGTTACAGTTAATTTTACCTCCTAGCCTATCCATTGAAAACGTTTAATTTCATTTAAATGAGAGCTGTAGTTGGATACACAATTTGAATAAAATGAGTACTATCATTTCCGCATTGCTCTATCCATGACTTCAAAAAGACGTTCTCTCACCTTTAATGGCAAAAATAAGTCATTTAGACCATGTTTCAAATTATTTGCCTGAAGTATTCTAAGTGAGCATATCGAAATATCTCACTAATAAGACTTACAAGTCTGGTAGTTTTATGGTACCATGATGCGATCAGTCAATAATGATAGTCATAATGCTTCTTTCCTGTACAGCCAATTCCAACCACAATTGTAACTCGAGTAGAATTAAATTTTGTTTCAAATAAATTGAAGATCGACTTAGATGTACAATCTAACGATCTGCGTATGATTAATGGTGTTATAACCAAATCTTCCTTCTTTGTTCGCAATTATCATATTTTTGAAGCTTACTTTTGTAAACTTAAAAAATGTGCAACTTGTTACTTATTACCCTGCCTTTTCTGCCAGCTTATGTTTTCTTTTCCCCAAACGGGGTTTGATATTACTTCCACCACTATTCCAAATACCTATTTCACTTTCGAAAATTTTGCAGTAAACAATATTGGGGGCTGCGTTTTACGTTCTATAAACGGATATTTTTTTTTATAACTCCATATTGAAATGACATTTTCGCCTTGAATAATAACAAGAACTAGAAACTGGAACAAATACTGCGAAATAAAATTTGATATGCACCGAGCTACACGTACTCTGTCCGAATATTTTTCAAATAAAACAATTCGTCTTCAAAATCACAGATTTATTCTAAACGGTAATCCTTAATCTAGATAGCATTCACTTTCTTCTTTAATCTAGATAGCGTTTAGATTTAAATCAGAATTAACTAAAGCCGGCGTCGGTTGTCGTATATAAACAGTAATGGAATAGTACAGCATTTTATGCAATTTGTCCCTTTCTGTTTGTACCTAGTTTAGAATCATTTCCAGCCATATTCATAGTCAGACTTAGTGGCTACTAAGTTAATACTAAGATGCTACTAAAAATATTCGTATTCATAGATGCAATTAGTGACTACTAAGACCGTATTAACTTTAGTTGGCTACTAAAATCTTAGTAGCGCTGTAGGGCATGTTTAAAAGGCATTTAAAGTTAACCTACAAAATAAAAAGTCCGCAAAATTAGAATGCGGAGGTTGTCTTTCAAAAGATATCTTTTAAAATAGCCAGCAACATGGAAATAGTTAATGCAAGTGAGAATAAATCGCTAAAACAGGTGGAAATATTGAGCTATAAACCATTTTTAGACAGAAAGACCGCGCTTCCTTAACGAACCATTACGAGAGAAAAAGAAAAAAGAAAGAGACCAAAAGAGAAAGGTGGGATCTCGACGTTTCGCCTCCGTTGTAGGAGGCTTCTTCAGGAGAAGTGGCACGGTAACTCGACGTGTAAACCACGCTAGAGGCGAGAACCTTCTCTCCTTTTACTCTTATTTCTTTTTTATATATATCTCATCATGACACGGTCCAATTCCGGAAGCAGTTCGTTTATTAACATATTCCTTCTTAAAAAAAGCGCGCCAAAGATAATTCTAACCTAATCTGTTTCAATTCAAACATGTCTATACACTACGCATGCTCCTTCCCATGTTGCCACATAGTTTTACCTGTTAACATTATATTAACTAGTGGCCACTAAATATACGTTTATAAATATGACAAGATAATTCCGTCTTAGTAGGGTCTTAGTGGCTACTGACTAATAGCACCCTACTAACTTTATGACTATGAATAAGGCTGTTCATCTTTATCGAGAAACGTATCTGACGAAGTGAAGCTTCCAGGAAATTCGCCGCTACGGTTTAAGAAACAATATTGTGTAGCGTAGAAAGTAGAAGTAAGTACAGATTGGACTGAAGCTCAAAGAAAAGAGCAGGGGGAACATTAAGAACTAAGATTTTTGATTTTACTATTAAAAAGAAATACAATTGTACGTGTAATTGTATCAGTAAAACACTTTCCTATATTTGCTTTACTTCTTTAGGCGTGGTATTATAGACGACGGTCTGTACATACTATACTTTAATAAAGCACAGTAATAAGCGAAATATAATTTTATAATTATTCAATTTAAAAATTAATAAAAACTACAGTATAACAAAATTGAGCGTACACTTTGATTAATTACTAGTAGTTTGGTAATTGACGTTTGCATCTACGACGCCTGCCATTTCTAAAATTTCATAGTTTAAGAAGTGCTCGCGCTTTTCAACTGACATATTCGCAGAATTTGATATTTCCAACCCGTCATTCCAGTCATGTGTAAAACTCCTTTTTTTGCGTTAGCAGTTAAGTTACATTTAGTTAGCAGTTTAAAAAAGCTGCTACATCTTGCAGCAGTTTTTTTATTGTTGGCGCTAATCGCTGAATGTCTACGCATATTACGGTCAGATTTTGCAGGACCCAATACTGGTCGTATATGCACATATGTCACCATAATGTGATAAAAGTGCATATATTAAGGAATATCAATTAATAAACATAGCTATATATTTTTGTAAGTAATACTTAATGATTTAAGTATTACTTATAATATAGCTTCTCGTAGTAGAGCGGATATATAAAAGAGCATTTTCTATTCTTAAAATAGCGCAGATGCAGTTAAAATATGTAAGAACTTGCTGTATATTATTTTTCCTGTACATTTTAGTAACTAATTTTATAAGATCAATAAATAAAAGCAATAATACCAAAATTGCTGCATTTAGATCACAAGACTGATAATGCAAATTATGTAATAAGAAAACAAAATTTATTTGATAATAACTTAATAAATTTGATAATCACACGAGTATGATGTTTTTATTATATATGTATCCAAGTATCAACTATAAAATACTTCAAATTAATAAACGTATCTGTGTGTACGTAATCCACATAACGTATAACCAGTTGTTTGGTAATTGGTTACGTACGTATTTTACATCGTTTCACTATTACACTGCTATATATCTACATTTTTGTTTTACTCTCTGATAAAGCATGCTACATACTTGACGAATGTCTATCTGATTGTCTTGTACATCAGAAAGCTACTACAGATGGTACAGTTTTGATATTGATTAACTGCTACAAACTACTAACGGTAGTTAGAAGAAAGTCCGTAGTGTGTTAACAGTAGTTAGCACTTTACTAACAGTAGTGTGCTGACGATAGCTAGAAGTTACATAATGGGAGGGTGCTCTGTAACAACCCATAATTCAGTTAAGAGTCAGCACTTACGTAAGCCAACTAATTTTCTTTATATATCACTTGAAAATGGTTTTGTGTAGAAATAAAATTTCCTCGTAGAAAATTTTGGGCTCCGACTTTTTTATGATTTCAACGTAGTTTAACGTCAGAAGAAGCATCGAACAAATTTATTTGGTTTTTGAGGATAAACTATCCGACTATTCGAGAGCAGTGTCCTCCATTGATTTGGCGAACTCATTGTGTACATAATTCAAGATTGCCATACAGAAAGGGTTTAATAAAGCAAATACTGAATTTATGTTATATGGAAAAAGAGCAGTAGGTATAGGTATTTAAAATTTTTAAAATCCGTTACTGAGGATAATCTTAAATCTATAGAACAAAGTTAGTTTGCATTGCAATAAATTTCGTAGTTATGCAGCTATGTAATGTTTGATAATAACTCGACCTATTGCAAGTTTTCGCAATTTACTATGCAACTTTATCTTACTTACTATTTGTTTGAAAATGTTATCGGAGAACAAAGTCAGATCAGCGTTATCGGTTAATGGATTTTGGATCCGAGATTTCAGATAAAGAATACCGATTCGAGCCAATTTAATTCTAAAGAAGCAGAAACCGCTTATAATTCCAAGGAACTTAAGTTTTTGCAGATTTACATACTATTTACAATAATTACAAAGAAATAGTTGAAGGGATAATGTCGTTACTGATGTCACTGCAAATAGTAGATGATGTACACCCAACCGGCAAAAGAAATCATCCTGTTATGGAAAAGTTTAAAAGTTTTTAAAATAAAGATTCATGTATCAGACTAAACATTTCAGGTGATGATAATAGTGCTTCTTCAGATCCCTTATGAGACTATAGTCATAACGGTTGTTGAGTTCCACCGTGTCACTAGGTTTTTTGTCCCTGACGTTTCGCGAGCAACTGTGGTTCGCATTTTCAAAGGTACCTTTGAAAATTGTTGTTCGCGAAACGTCAGGGACAAAAAACCTAGTGACACGACGGAACCTGACAACCGTTTCGACTATGACAAACGGCCGTGAAAGTCTGAGATACCCCTTATGAGACTATTTTAAGTACGCAAATATTACATCACTAGATGTGAAACGGTCGCTTTATTTGCATAAGAACATTGTTTCATCACCTCGAACATTCCTCAATGAAATGCTATTGGAAACATACCAAATATTGCAGGTATATAGTCGAGTTCATTCGGTTTGACAAAGTTACGCAGAAGGGTGTGTTTTGGAATATCTTATATATAATATATAACCCGTTACTTATTGATTATTTACCAAGAAGGCTATATTACCTCGATCAACCTAGCAGCTTTATTTATCACCAAATACGCAGAATTTTTTATCGCGATTACAACGAGATTACCTACAACACCTATAATGAAGAATTCAAAAAATAAATATCAGCAATCAATCTACCGATCAATTCAGAGAAAAACATAATTATAAAATATAAAGATCAATAGTTCTGCTGACATTTGCGTGTTAAGATTGGTGGGTGGATACTTACCCGGAATACGCTCGTATTAAGTCAAGTAGACTTGATTAGCTCGCGCAAAATGTAAACAACAAATCGCTATAAGTTTATCCTCGATTTATAAGATCGATATAAGATCAGCACTGTAATAATAGGAATTGGTTATGTAATGAAGAAAATATATATTCACGAATACCAAAATCCTTAATTTAGGTGGAAGTATATATGTACAATTTACAGCGTCGACAGTGGAAATTTGGCAAAATGTATTTTTTATATCATGAAATTATGTGTATATTATTTTATATATTTGTTGTACTTTTCCGTAAGAAAAGTGATCGCAGGATAATCGTTACATTTTAAATTCGTGTCTCTTACAAATTTTTCCTGCAATTCTATATGCTGTGATGGAGGTGATGAATGATATATATATATATATATATATATATATATATATATATATATATATATGAAAAGTGATTTATACTTCTTATTACCACTAATTAACCATTATACACAGACTTAAAGCCTCCCATATTATTTTCACGGCAAAATGTATCAGTAGCTGTAACTACTATTATTGCAAAAATACAACCAATATACTTTGTCCAAATTATTATTGACTTTTAAATCTTTTAAAATAGCAATGTCTTTCTAAATTTTTCTTATATTTCGTTATTGGTTATTTTCTCGTCAGTGTATGGTTCACGCCCTTATATTGTTATTGTTGATGTTGGAGGCAAAGTACCGTTAGGACTCCCTCTTCATTTAATTTATTTATAATGTTTATTCCGTAGTTTTCTTTCTGTGTATTATATTTTACAGATATCTACTTTAGTTGTTCATTACTAACATATGATTTACAATTTTTTTAATCATATTAATATATATATATATATATATATATATATATATATAATTTTTAACTTTAAAATTGTATATTATATGTTAATAATGAACAACTAAAGTAGATATCTGTAAAATTTAATACACAGAAAGAAAACTGTATATATCGTCCCGAAATTATAACGCACTATCTTCGAAATTTCTATCCACTGACACAAATTCATCTATCGTTTCTAGCTTCACGATACTAGGATCCTGCAAATTATTTTGTAACCATACACTTAAAGAAAAATTATCCTCATCGATTTTATCTTCATCAAAATCAATTTTCCATGCGCACCGAAAACAATTTTTTATGGTTTCTTGCAAAATTTGTTGTCAAGCTTTGGCTAACATTTCCATAGCTTCTAACAAATTTACTTCAGTAGAAGTTTCAGTATTCAAGCTCGTAATATGCTTCATTACTAACAGGCGTCTACAATAGGATTTTAAGGTATGAATAATTTCTTGGTCTATTGGCTGATCACGGGGGTGGAATTGGGTGGTAGAAACTCCAGGCGAATATTTTTAAGATCATTTATGTCGATCAATAATAAAATTTTTCTTTTCTGTTTGTTAGGTCTTCATCCAAAGTTCTTATTTCGTCTTCACATTTTAGATGTCATCCATGCCCGACGATTAGCAACATAAGTACAAGGTGAAACATCTTGGGTTTTTGAATTTTCCAATTATAAAAACTTTACGTTTCTCATTTCCCGCCATATTAGCATACATCAACACAGTTAATCTCTGATTCGATTGTTTGCCCCAACGCATTTTTTACCCTTAAATTTTAGTGTACGTTTAGGTGCAAGTTTGAAGAATAAGTCCATTTCGTCAGCATAAAAGATGTCATTTATGTGACAGTCTTTCATAAAATCACTCCCTCAAACTGGTTTACGTATCGCTTGACATTTTTGTTCTAATAGGAGAATTTTATCTTTTTCATTATGGTAGAAACTATGGTTTCTTAAGACATTAGCATGACAAATATCAGATTGTGTTTTACCACTTTGAATTTCTTTAACTATATTTATTTTCTCGTCATGGAAATATTAGCCAATGCTTTACGCCACCTCTCAGTAGAAGTACTCATTTTTAATACGTAAAGTTGCACTTAATAATCTATCGAAACAAATGTCTCTAACTTTCACGAACAATAACTGAAACTTGTGCGATGAAAAATAAGAAAATTCCTTTAGTACATTATACTATACGCCTCACCTAACAGCGATTGTGGTGTTCTACTGTTCCGTCGAGAAAGGTAATTCCCCGGTATTTAACACGTACTGCATGCTGCTTTATACCAGATTTATCTAATAACTACGTTACTAAAAAATCTTTCTTTTTCTTTTTTGAACAACGTAATAACAGAAGTACGTAATATCAGAACAAGAATACATTATTTCAAATAAGGCTTTGCCGGGATCAAGGAAAATGTACGCTGTATTCGAAAGTAGGTTACATACGAATCCCTTATAACCGAGCTCTACTACAGTTCCTTATGCAAACATGTTACCACTTAGTTCGTACGTATACGGAAAAGTATAGGAACGAACATAATGCTACGGCTTTTCACTTCAGTCAAAATTCCGTTGTGGGTTACATTCTGTAGGTAAAACTACAATTACACACCAAAATGTTATTTGACATGCACACAGCTACAGATGCATATGATAACATTGTAATGCAGCTTCATATATAATATTACAATTTCTCACCTGAAAATGTTACTTTCACGTTTAGGAAGCATTCTTATGTGTACGTTATTGTTAATTTATATTTTTAAGTACACTTTCAAATGAATTCTTACATAATTGGTCAAACATGTTCAGTAACCTGCATTTACCAGTGTAAATTTACAGAAAATTTTATCTCAGTAGCTTAAAGAAAAAAGCTTGTCAAGGATAAATGTAAGTAAACGACCGTTAACAATTTTTAAACACGCTAATGCAGCACCCCGTTGATTTTCGCGGATTTTCTTTTACGCGGAATATGGAATTTTTAAATAATACGCTATCCTTAGGGCGAATCCTTCTAAAATTTATAATTATTAAACGATAAAAACTATTAATTATTGGACTTTCTTTGTTGAGAGTAATATTTTTACATTATTTTGTTTGTTTTTATGTACAAAAAATTAGTGAATATTTTTCTGCAATTATCTAAATGTGTAAAAAACTTCCATTCTCAGATTACATATGTTGAATATATCAATAATTTCCAGGTTCATATATATCATATTTAAGTTGTTTATTTATCTTGAGAGGCTAGTTGGCTAAGAGATTATTCTAATAAGCACTTTAAAAACGACGTGTACCACAAGGTTT
Source organism: Trypoxylus dichotomus (assembly GCA_023509865.1). Classification (NCBI taxonomy): domain Eukaryota; kingdom Metazoa; phylum Arthropoda; class Insecta; order Coleoptera; family Scarabaeidae; genus Trypoxylus; species Trypoxylus dichotomus. Next base: position 33,087,036 of record CM042079.1, read on the forward strand.
CTTTGTAGATATGAACATTGCCTTATGGAAAATTGTGAATATTTTGAAAACGTTATTTGAAAAAAATAAAACTCTTAATTAGAAACAAAAATCGTTAGGAGGGGTAAAAGGCTTCTCATACATGCTTTGCTGCGTGTTTTATATACAATATTGTTTCAATTTTACCGAGTTTTACCAACATTTTTTATCTCTATTAGTTTCTACCTAAATATGTAAATAATAGATGTGACACCGTATATTTTCGTTTCTACTTAATTTTAAACCATATATGTACTGTATAAATACGTTATTTATTTCGTTTCTTTTTTATTGAATGCATTCATATGCCTTTGTCTTGCCTATGTAATTATTTAATAGTTAGTATTTTTTCGACCGTGGTGCTATTATTGTGTAACGCATTTATAAAACGAACCAGTTGCCATATGCCTCGAAAGAAAAGAAAGGGAGTAGGGACCGAGTGCTTGAGCGATATAGATCCGTAGAAATACAATACACACACATTACCCCGTCGGTCCACTAGCGGCTGATTCATTCGTTCAATCAGTCGAACGCGGGCGGTGGTAGCGATACACCTCCGTTAGCCGACCGTTGCGCACGTTTCACCCTATGGAACCAAGCGCTTCCCCCAATGCCGACCAGATCGGGTAAACCACTGGTTTATCAAACGGAGTCCCTGAATGCCACGTCAAATTGACATACGTAGAGATGAGATGTAACACACTGCTACATGCAGGAAAGAAGTAAATGAAAAAACCTTCACGTCGGTCGTTGCAAGTCGGAGGATGTACAAAGAATTGAAAATTGATTATTTATCGGAACTATTAAAGGGTCCCTTCGTGTCTTTAAACAAGAGGAATTGACGTGTTCGATAATCAGTTTTGTTGGACAAGTTTAAGGGAAGGAAGTTTAAAAGTTGTGGTTGTGACTGCTTGTACTCCTTTGAATTTTAAGATTGGTTTTACGCTTAGAAGGGAAGTGACAATCATAACATGCATTAATTTCTTTTATAACAATTTCCTTTCGCTAATTTGATACTAGGACTTTTTCCTTGCACGGAAGCAAATGTTTTAGATGAGGAGATCTGAACTCGAAAGAAACTTTTTAAGTTGAGTGCAACGAAAATAATTCTTTTCTAATCTCAATTTTTATTTCTTTAACAGTTCAATTTTTTTGTTAACGTCAGTGTATCAATTTGCGAAAAAATAGTGAGAAGCTGATACTCAACATCTCCAGCATGATCGATTTTTTTTTTGATAACCATGTTATATATTAAAGCACTTTATAATGAATTTCGATATTTTTTCGTAGTTTTTCTTCCACTTTCCTTTATGACTCTCAATACCTTACCTCTCACAGAACACCACGTAGACTGGAATAGTTGAATGTGATTTCTATTCATCTCTATAAAATGCAAGTATGTAGTATTTATCTATATAAAGGGTATTATCCGATCGATATATGTATTAAACTAAATAGTGGGTAGGTACTTCAAATGTTGGGATAGGTTGGGTATGCATTCGAGTTAGGTAGTGGAGAACGGCTCAGGTGCTGGTACTGGGCACTAATCAAATGTCAGTATTAAAAATTAACCTCCATTTTCAGTTAGCCTCAATCCAAAGTTTCAGTGCGAACTACAACGAAGTGTCAGAAGTGACAGGTTTGTTGAAAATGGAATTAAATCGGGAACATCTTCGCGCAATGATTTTGTATAATTTTCGAAGACAATTATCTCAAAAAGAATGCCTCGGCAAGCTAGTTTCTGTTTTTGTCAATGAAGCATCACATTACTCAACAATTTCTCGTTGGTATAGAAAATTCAAACATGGAGGGATTAGTCCTACAGATGATCTACGAGCAAGTGTACCATAAACGACAGTCACTCAGGAAAACGTCGATGTTGTGCGCAAGATCATCAACGCAGATTGACATTGTAACACATCGCGAAATTCAGGTATCGTTGGGGATTTGGAAGACCTCAATTCAAAAATGTTTAATCGCATATGTTGACTGAAGAACAGAAACCAGTTAAGATGAATTAGCATAAAAAAGCTCTAGACTGCTTCAACGCCCAAAACTCCAAAAAACGTGTGCATCATCAATGGTGATGAATCTTGGAGTTACTCATACGAGCCAGAAAATAGACTCCGGTCAGCTGATGGTGTTCGAAGGTGAAGAAAAGCTGATAAAGTCACCCGTTCTTAAAGTGTCTCCAAATACATCATCGCGGCATTTATCTCGGAAGCAAATCATGTAAGAACAATTTCTCTACAAGCTCAAAGAACTGTTACTGCCGATTAGTATGTAACCATCATAGTAGCAAATATGCTACTTGCTGGAAGCAGGTCTAGAACAAATGTCGTCACAAGACATGATATTCCAGCAAGATAGCGCCTCTGTCCATACTTCCAGATAAATCAAGGACTAGATTCCTAAAGAGGAAATCAAGTTATTACAGTGGCCAGTTCGCTCACCCAACCTGAACATCATTAAAGATCTTTGCGGAATATTGACAACAGAGATATACATATATGTCAATAATAGGCAATACAATAGCGCCAACACGATAACGAAGTGATAGAATGAGAATCTTATTTCAACATTAACAAATCCATAGTCAGTGTGAAGGAGCGGATTTTTGAAATTATATCGTATCCATAGGTTTGGGTACAAGTGCGAATTTATGCGGCCCTATAAATATTTCGTTGTTTTAAATTGTCATTATTGTAGAACGACGAATGAAATTTTGTATTTTTATGACCTATGGTTGACAACCAAATACGTTAAGAATAAATTAATTAATTCCTAAAATACAGAATATTCGTAATTGTTATGCTATGTTTCAGTTCTTGTTACCATTGACAAAACTATATCTTGTTTTAAATCAAAGTAACGTTTATTTCAATTACCTGATAGTAATTTGCGTAAGTTCATAAGTTAATGTATAACATTTTTCTCTCACACTGTACACCTTCTTTCAAATATTTCAATTTGATAAAACTAAATTCATTAGTCACGCACCATTAGATCATTACCGCTAATACATAAAAGCCGGCAAACTCGTTTTTGATTACTAACTTGAAAGGTAAAACTTTCATCATTAGAGTGTGTCTGGATTACTCACGAAAGCAGAAAGAAATGTGTGAGTCACTAAACACTCCATACCAAATAAAATATTGACCATAGAATGAATATGTATGCATATTTTATATTGTGAAGAGAATTTAAAAACCATTGACATTTTCAGTTTGCCTTTCACTTGATTGGAATTATGGTGTATAACGTATATGGCTTTTTAATAATAATATGTTGGCACTCGTACGATGCACTTTTCATGATAGCTTAGTTGAGGAAATATTGCAGTAATGTTTTAGGTAGATTGTTTTATTTACTACGAGGAATTGTATCCATGTTAGTTTTACATTCATTGCGTTGATAATCTATTCGCGCTTCGTGCATGTGATGAATTGATACGTTTATTTGAAATATCCTCTTTCAAGCCTCTTTGTAATTGTATACTGAACGTGATACAGTAAGCTTGTTAATGGATTCACAAAAAAAATAATATAGAATTTTCAAAACATTTCTCATCGTATACATGGTAAATGTACGCTAGCAAGTAAACGAAAATAGATAGAAAATAATCCTAATCAGTAACAATTCCAATGTTTTTAGTAATTAGCAACAACTACTTTTATGATCAGATATGAATTTAATTCCCTCGTTATTCAATGTGTAAAAGGTGGTGGTACAGCATGTCAATCAGTAAACTGTCATCAAAGGATACAAATTTTTATGTCAACTAATTAAATAGACATTAAGTTGTCTGGTAACTTAAAAAAAAATATTGAAAACCTTGTGGAGTATTTTTTCAAGTTGGAGTTGATTTTCAACGAAATTTATCAATTGTACTAGCCAACAAATTTTACTTTTGGTTTTGCTATGAAATAACGCACAGTAATTAAGAGAAAACGTAGAACCATGTATGCTAATGGAAGATATGATCAAGGTTAGCTCTATCTCGTTTGGATTTTAATGACAGGGTTTTTCTGTTTATAACAATTATTTCAAATGTCTATAATTAATAATATGGCGAAATATTACACTGTGTTTTATGAACAACATCCCTTCCTAACGTCCAACTGTAATCTGTTAACATAACAGGATTCCATTTGTCCTGATACCGCTTCTCCATTCCAAAAATGTCCTGATGGAAGCGTTCACTGTCCTCACTAACGTAGCCCATAAAGTGCAAATGATAATGGAACATGTGCATTTGAAGAGATATTGTAATTAGTACTGTAAAATACTTGAATCTTATTCATTAGTAAAGTGTTGGAATCTTATGCTTTTTGTTTTTCAATAAATTGACAACAACTTGCATCATGCATACACTGTGTTTTCTCGCAATGTTAAATTGGTTTCAATATTTTATCCCTCACTATTTCTTATATTTGACGTCCAACTAAAATACGTGTTTTTACTTTCTCTTCTATTATTTATTAGAACTTTTTCCTAAGGTAATAGGAACCACCACCTTCGGAGTCCAATCCTTTAACAAAGTTCTTCATGAGCAGTAGTTACATGTATAGGTGGTCCTCCGATCTCTTCTTTTTCACTAAAGACTGATATTACATATTGTCTTTTTCTGATATAAAGCCTAATGCAAGGGGTTCTCCACAGCTGTATTTGGTACAATCTAATTACATGCCTAAAATAAGTACAATAACTTTATCCGCACAAATATCCCAGGAATAGTCTGCGTACTTTTCCAATATAATTTCCAGGTTTACATAAGTTTTTCTCCATAGAAGCACTAAAAACTAGAAAGGAAGGGTAAAGGTTTTCATTAAGCAACAAAACTGCTTTCAGACTGATATTTGACGTATCTACGAATAATATCCTCTAACTGGGTTGGTGATAAGCATAACTGCATGAACTCATTTAGCGCTTATGCCATAGATGTCGTGTTTGTTTTTTTAAGATAATCCATTGTTGTAGTTGCCATCTAAGAAGTTATATTTGTGATTTTGATAAGATCAAATCATGTACAGTCATAAAATTGAAACTAAATAATTAAAGGTGGATCGTATGATGTGGACGAAATAAAAACAAGATCTGTTGAGCATTCATAGTTAACATTACTTATATTAGTTGGACTCCCAGCGCTTTCTTTGTTGAAGAACTGGGTAATGTTCATCACGTGGTGAAAGTTTTTGAGCTGATGTTGTCTCCACATGGTTATGTTTTCCTTCCTCACAGCTTTTGAAGATTGCAGTCTTATTAATGCAAAAATAGCAATCATTAACATGGTCCTTTTATTTTTTCCACATTATAAGGAGGACAAAAAATAGAGATTGTCGTTGTCCGGATAGCCAATCCTTTAAATATGAGGTTGATGTAGTAGTTATAGGGGTTTAGAACAAAAGGATTTTTTTCGAAATGGAATTAAACAATCTTTTAAACGTGGTGATAATATACTCGAATTAAGTATGCATTGTTGTTGCCAATTATTATCGATATTATAAGCTGTTGTAATAGTTATAATAGTAACTACACAGCTCTGATTACGTAAATAACATTTGTTTCGCGTTAACACGCCTAGATTTTTATGTGCATTTTACTATTCGTTGATTGAACGTGATATACATAACATATCTCCAACGGAGAAACATGATGCTCTGAACAACAAAGCTATTGAAACGGAATTTAAACTGCATTCACAAATCGACACAGTAATTACAATTTTAAGATCATAGCTTGTAAATTGATTTTTATTATGCTAATATTGTATAAATGTGCAAAAAATTTTCGCTATTTCTTTGCAGTAAGAAATTCTGATAAAACAGTCATAACAAATGATATTAGTAAAAAAAAGGTGTTTTGTATAACTGTGTGGCGTAGAATAAATTTAGAATTTCTTAGCACGGCTTTATCAATTACTACTTAGCTGTGTCTATTGCTATTATAGCTTATAACTATAGAGAAAGATATAGAACGATTTATATTATATTTCTAAAAACTTTATCCTAACGAAATTAAGACTAAAAACAAATTAATTTGCTAAAAATGCGTACTTTACTTATGTTTGGTGTTAAAACTGTAGTCAATATAAATCTTGCGCATCACGTTTGCGCTACCTTTATAGAAGCTTTGAAAATTTGGAGCAAAAGTGGCAAGACATCCTTTTTGTATCTACAGTACAGTTTATCACAAAATTGTACTGATCATTGTTACTTTTGCTTTTTGTCTTTTAAGATTTCAGCGAAGAAAATGAGAAAATTATCTACTATATTACATTCTGTTACCTCTAGCTCATGATCCCAGTGGACCTGGGAATAGTAAAGTATGTTTTCTGACATAGAGATATCTTACCATGGCAATCCAGATTTTGATTTTTATCTGAGTAATTTTAATGATTCATAACTTTTTTCCACAAAGCGAATAAATTAGCGATTTCAATTTGTTTCCTGTTACCTGCAAAATTATTAGCATCCAGACTTCGTGATAGAAGTTTAATAGTTACAAATCGCAAGAAAGTGTTGAGTCAATATCTTTGGTTTATTATTACAATAAACCAAAGACTCAAAATTCTAACCTGATTCATCAATTGGGATAACTCGACTACAGAGAAAATATGATTGACAGTTGTCTAATGACTTTAGCAAGAAAAGGCAAAAGATGATGTTAACGTATTATGACAATCATAGTCAAAAAATTGTGATTGCTGCAGTCGGGTATTCCGTATATTCAAAGTAGATATAATTAGATTAGAACCACTTGAATAATTTAAGACGTTTTATTCTAAATAAGTAAATCCATAACACTTTTATTTTTTTTTTGTATAAATATGTACTTAGTTTTCTGCACAGTTATTAAGCCAATATAACACATGGGCTGAAAAGTCCCGGGCCTAACACATAGATGACGCTAGTTTTATTGCAGTCACCTTTCTCTCAGTTAGTACTAACCTTCAAAAGACAGCTGTTAAAATTTCATGATATTCTATTCATTAATTTGTGAGTTATTGTGCTAAGAGTTACGCTACTTTTGTTATTTTCAAAACAATGGACCAAAAACAATTTCGTCTTTTAATTTTACACTGCTTCTTGATGGGAAAGAATACGGTTCAAGCGAAGCAATGGCTTGAAAAGTGTTATGGGGACTCCGCTCCATCAGCAACAACAATAAAACGTTGGTTTGCTGACTTCAAACGTGGTCGTAGAGACACCGATGATGCAGAACGCAGTGGACGTCCAAATGAGGCGGTAACACCAGAAAACAAAAAAATCCACAAAATCGTTTTGAATGATCGAAAAGTGAAGTTGCGTGAGTTAGCTGACATCGTAAAGATATCAAAAGAACGAATTGACTTTATATTGCATGAGCATTTGGCTATGAGAGAGCTCTGTTCAAAGTGGGTGCCATGTTTGCTCACTGTTGACCAAAAACAAAAACGTGTGGAAGATTCTGAGCAGTGTTTGGCCATGTTTAAACGTAACAAACCAAATTTTTGCATCGATATGTGACAATGGATGAAACATGGATCCATCACTTCACTCTGGAATCAAAACGATCGTCATCTGAGTGGACAGCAACTGGTGAACCTCGTCCAAAGCGCCCGAAAGCACAACAATCGGCTGGAGGTTATGGCCTCGGTATTTTGGGATGTGCGTGGTGTAATATTCATCGACTATCTTGAGAAAGGAAATACCATCAACAGTGAATATTATATGGCGTCATTGGAGCGTTTGAAGGCCGAAATTGCAAAGAAACGACCGCATATGGCAAAGAAAAAAAATTTGTTTCATCAAGACAACGCACCGTGTCACAAGTCAATCAAAACAATGGCAAAACTACATGAATTGAACTCCGAATTGCTCCCACATCCACCGTATTCGCCAGATTTGGCTCCCAGCGACTACTGGCTGTTCGCAGACCTCAAAAAATGCTCGCCGGTAAGAAATTTCGCACGAATAAAGAGGTTATCGCTGAAACTGAGGCCTATTTTGAGGCAAAAGATAAATCGTTCTACAAAAGTGGTATTGTTATGTTAGAGCGGCGCTGGAATGTTTGCGTTGCTCTTGTTGGAGATTTCGTTGATGAATATAGCTAATTTTGAACCAAAAATAACGTGTTTTCTTTGTTAGGCCCGGGACTTTTCAGCCCATGTGTTATTACAATATGTATGTGAATATGTATTACTCCTCATAAATTTGTAAATTAAGATTATCTATCTCCGGTTATAGTACAGCGAAGCCAACGTAATTGATGTGTACCAAAATTAAAATAAGGATCCTTCTGCTGCGTAGTACATTTAATTTTATTTCATATATGAAAGATTTTGCAATTGCTGTTATGGGTGAGAAAATGTACACACTGGCGGAAAAGAAAACAAGAATTTGTCATCTTTTAGAAACTAAAATGTACCCTAATAATGAAATAGCACGAAAGGAAGGTGTTTTCCATTAAATTGTCACCAAAAATTGGTGACAGAATTGTACCAAGAAAAGAAGACTCCTGTCTGAAACGATCGCCATAAAAATTGTAACGCAAAGCTATTGATCAAATCATGAGGGAACGGGGTGGATACATATTCCACCGAAGATTTCGGGAACATCTACTTACAGCCGAATTAAATGTAAGCTTCCAGTCAAAAACAAAAACTAATGCAACACATAAAGTAATGCTATTTTTGGGCTAAACAGCACTGTTGCCAATTGAGAAAGTGTAAACATTAGTATTTATTGTAATAACTCTATGAACGTAATCTTTGCTTATTTTCTTTAGATTGTGTTTAGTGAAGAAAAATCAGAAATAAAGGATGAAACACGCCGTCCCTAGTACGTTGGTTCAGGTAGACGTTATAGAGAAGACTGTATCGTGGAATCAGAAAAACGTTCACCTTCTGTCACGTATCGCACACCAGGTCTCTGAAAGTCTACCGAAAAACAATATAAAGACGTTTCAAATGATTATTGATTACAATATACTGAAAAGTTAGATGAAAATAACATCCCATACAGATTTATTTGCCGTTGCTGGGTTAGTCTAGATACTCTCTGGGCTTAAAACTAACAGAATGTTTTAAGAAAAAAATAATTAATGAAGGATAGCAAGTGTTGGAAAGCACCAATGAAGTAATATTGGTAATGTAGAAAAAATCACGTCGAAAGGAATGATTGTTGTTATTAAATCAAAAGCAAGCCATACTAAATGCTAAGAGGTCTACGCACATCTATATTTATTTGTTTTAATATTCATTAATACAAAAGTACAGAAATCGAACGAATTGTTTTCTACTTGTTTTAAATACAGAATTACGATATAGTTTCCGGGTGGTATTCATATAATGATCAACGGAAAAAACTTTTTTCTGATTCAACAGAAGCGGTGTATAAGGCACTTCTAGCGTCTGCGGATACAAACTTCATTTGAAAAATCTTTACCTAAGCAACAAATTCAAAATATTGTAGGTATTCATATATGGAATTTTTATCTTTCCGATGCTAAATTGAACAACCTGTTAGGTTTCAAACAGGAGCATTATGTATAAGATATTGGCTTCGAAAATTTGATGAATACTATTAAAAAAGTATTGTTTCTGAAAGTATGACAACTACATAACCTTGAACATACCACGCTACAAAAACTTTCAACTTTTAGATTACAGTATTAAATGTACCTCTCCTTTCCTCGCACTTGAGCTCCCTCCAGAAAATCTTGGTGTTTTTAGTGAGGAACACGGTGAGCGATTGTATCGCAACAAGAGTAGTGGAGTGGCTTATTTGCTTTGATAACGTTGCTCGGTATTGCGTGTCTATGATTGCAAAATTGGATGATATGGCGTGACTTGTCTAAAAAAATACATTAGGAATCAGAAGAAGGAACGTTTTTTAGCAAAACCAATCAGATGCAGTTTGAGAAAAGAGTCATAAGATGCAGTTTTGTGTTTTCATGTACCGCTGTTGTAACTAATGGAGCTAGAGCCATGGCAAGCCGCCATATTGGACTCGTGAGGCTGTTACAATAAGTAGGAATATATTGTCCAATGCAGCACTGTACCGTCGATCAAGAAGTATTGTGTGATATTTTACTGCAACAAAGATGTAAGGGAGAAAGTATTCAAAATGGTTTGATATGAAATAAATAGAATTAAAATATACGTAGAAACTCGATTAAAGAGTCTAAACTTGAAAGTATAATTCGCTACTTGACTTCACATTAAAAACTGAAATAAATTTTGAGTTTTTCAAAGATTTTTTTCCAAAAAACAAAATTGTTCCTACAACGAAACGAATACTCATGAAATAAAAATATGTTCTGAAATTTGTAGTACTTAAATAAAATCTATTAAAATGTAATAATTATTTAATGTTTTCACCTATTGTCTACTTACTATATTTATCTCGTTAATATAATGTGTTTTAATTTCAGCAAAAATGTATTAAACGATCTACTCAATGATATGAATAGGTATGGAAAATGTTGCAGATCAAATGGCAGTAACAACTTACATAACCCTTGAGTGCAAAATATACGATTTTTTTTATTATAAGAAAAGTCAGTCCTTTACGATTCATTATGGCTTCAATTACTACTCCCAGCTAAAATTGCGAAAAATTGCATTGTTTATACCGTTAGGATTTTATAACTCCAATATTGAAAACAAATTACTAACAATAAGTTACTTACGCGTTCGGCATCTGAGCCGGCATTGTTTGCAATCTCCTAGCGTACAATACTGCACCGCCTTCCGACATGTAGCCGTCACATATTTCCCTTGCAACCGGATTTCGTAGAACTTCCCCGTCAGATAGATAACCGTTTACAAGCGATATCTCACAATAATCCGCACCACCGTCAGGCTGCACTCTCGGATAATGTCTTGGTCGGGCCGGTAACGTAAGAGTACTGCAATAACCCCTCAACAAGGGTCTCATCGGTTCGACGTTAATACCATCTTCTTCCCCATGATTGGCGGTATTCAATTGTTTCTCTTCCTGATAGATTTCTTGGATTATTTTATTTTGATATGCGTGATTCTTTTCGTTTGGTGTCAATTGAGATGATATGTTATTTTGATAATTATGAAAATGGTGGTAGATATTATTGGACTGATGGTATAATTGATCATGTTGCGGGTTCTGATAAATATCTTTATTTGGAAAATTAGGTATGAGGACATCTGGCTTCAACTTCATATTTTCTTCTGATTTTAATTCATTATTTTGATTAATATTTTCATCGTTCGGTTTTCCAGAAATCGTTTCCAGTTTAATATTTCGTTCATCATTATTTGATGGCAGTTCACTTATTTCTTGTAGGTAACCTACTATTTCTTTTTTGTTACCTATTAGTGCACTATGCTCCGAACCACTTTCACTGGATGGTCTATAAATAACACTACTTTCACTAGAATTGCTATGGTGGCCTGTAGAAGCACTATGACTGCTTTCCGATAACTGATTCTCAATTTTCATAGGAGATACGAGAGCCACAGTCGGCTTGGTTGATATACTTGCTTGGGAACTCTCTCTGGAAACTGTAGGCGACTTTAATGAATTCTTATCGTCTCGAGGAGCCTTGCTAGTTCCTTTAATAGCAGCTGTTGGCTTTGGAATTCCAGTGTTAGGAGTGTGCATGGCATTCTGCGGCGGCAGTTGAGGTGTTTTGCCACTTAAGTCGTTGCATTCAGGTCGCTTACTACCACCAGTTATTTTAACTTTCGGTTCAGTTAATTTAGAATTAAGATTAGCTACTTTATATGCGTGCTTCTCGACTTCCTGTGCAGTTTTTGCCGCTTTCGTTACACTTACATCTTTCTTTGCAGATACAGGACTACTTTTGACAACTGTAGTTTTTGACGGTCGTTGCTGTTTTACTCTGGAATTATTTCTTATTGGTTTCAACTCAACATTTGGTTCCAAACTGGCACTGCTATCTGATTTTTCACTTCTAGCGGAAGAAACTCCGCTTGAACTGCTAGTTCTCTTTCCGTTTGTTGGAACTGGGGCTGGACGATCGGTCGATTTAAATAGTTTCAGTTTATCTAGCATGGAATTGTTGTTTTTTTGTTGCTGCTGCTGTTGAACGGAGGTAGTTTGGTAAGGGCTGGTGGTTGGAACTGCAGGTGGTCCTCGAGGTATCATTGACATTGCAGGACTGGAAGCACGGCTTGAGCCAGCTACAGGTCGTACTTTGTCCGGTGGACATCTTCTTGCTGGTAGGGCTGAACCGGGTAAAGGAATACTGCTACTGCCTTTATGTGGTATAGCTGTCGATCTGAAAATAAAATATTTTATTAGGACTATTAATATAAATTTGAATTCAATGCTAAATTTTTGAGAATAAATTATATATCAAATATTAAGCTGAATTACGAACTTTTGGAACTAAAAATGAATCTATATCTCAAAGTCGGAAAGAAAAAAAAATACTTGGGACATAATCAATATATTCCACAATATTGCAAAAAGTAACTATAGTACACAAATTTAATTTTTTTTCAATTCTCCAAATAATGCGTAATAATTTTCAAACCTTCTTCAATAGAAAAAACTAATAAGACTGTTCAGACTATTAGTTAATTAATAGTAGTCTTCAAACATTCGCGGCCATTATTGCAAGCTGCTCTTCGGTTCTCTCGAGTTCTCTGCCGTGTTTGTATTGCTTACATTACGATCGCCTTGCCGTAATCTTGTTCACTAAAGAATAAATTTGTAACAAGAAGGATTTAAATCAGTAGAGAAAATGTATTACTTTAGAAAATAATTAAAGAAAAACAACATATTTCATGCTTCTCACAATTTAATGGCGGGACATCCAACAAATTGAATTATATATAAGCTGTCAAAAATTAACACGTCATTGAATAGCTTAAAAAATCTGTGAACATTTTTATCCAAGGATTCTTTTACATAAACTATTAATTTAGCCAAATTTTTTCGTCCTTGTTTAATTTGATATCCTTATAGATTTCAAGACCACCTTGTCGACCGACTTATTAAAATTTTAAATTAAATTAAGTTTGGAAAGGCTAGTATAATTATCTATAATTTTGTGTATGTACTACATAGTTTCTAATAATTGTAGTAAAAATATAATTCTTCAAAGCTTTATAAACGAGGAGATATCAACTTTGATTTAAAAATACATCTCAAAAAGCACCTTTTCGAATATCTTTTTATATTATATATTCCTGTACTTTTAACTTACGTAAAGCACAATAACTGAAATCGATCTTGTTTAAAGCAGATACATACGTGCTTTCGTTTTCGATAACTGTTGGATGTGGGTGAAACGGCAAATCAGTAGTGTTATTTGTTCAGGTTAAAATAAATAAACACAGCGAGGAGATCCTATTCATTTGAGTTTTGTAAAACGGAGCCTGCGTTTGTCTACTAGCATCTCTCTTACAATAGCACAAACGATAGTAGTCTTCGGATATTTGTTGCTTCTTCTCTTGTTAGTGGATGATTTCAAATTAGTCGAATGACAGATCTATAAATAGTTGTTTGATGTATGTATACGGGTGTTTTGAAAAGCTTCTTTCATTCATACATTAATCTGTATCGTATCTATAAGTGAATGTATGTATCTATATTCAAGTTATAGTGTTAGTAAATTTAAGAGTGGCTCTTTACAAACTCACGTTCTTATCGCATTTAGAAGAAACAGGTCTCTTTTAATAATCCAAACTATTTTCAATAAGTATGTCTGGTGATATGTATAGTTATCAGTAGTTTTTACAGAGCGCAAAACACTCGATTAATAAATTAAAAAGAATTTTGTGAATGCAGATAAATTTTAATTATGTGTCTAAAAGCACACAGAATTGTTAATCTATAAACGTCCTAGGAGCATTTACTTTATTTAAAAACATACTACGATAACGATTGTTGAAGACATTCCCGTTCAAATGAAGTCTTTATTAATTTTAATATATTAATGCCATGCGACATTGAATGAGTCATAAATTTCCTTGACACATGAAGCAAGCTCCTCAATAACAGAGACCAATAAATGCATCTATTGCTTTAGGAAGGCAAAATCATTTGATTAAACTAGTCAATGTCTCTTCTAGACTATATATTCCTTAAATATAATCTACTACATCCTTTGTGAGCAAAAATAAAAGATAAATTAGGGTATTGATGTGCATGTGGTTTAAAGATGGAACGGTATTAAATATATCTTGAGTAAATTCATTTCAAGGAATTAAACAAGTACGTTATGTATTTTATGTAAAACGTGAACATAGTTCAAAGATACTTTCTTTTTTATTTTCGATAGTTATGTTCTCAGACGTCTATTATATGAGGGTAATATGGGAAATATACGTGTATGAGAGAGATGCCGTTTATTGTTAAAATCCGCATTACCAACTATGAGCACTATTCTTTAGTACACGTCTGTCAAAATTTTGGGGGAATTCATCGAATGGTATTTTGATAGCTGTTGAAAGTATTTACGTATTTGTAGAATCATGGTAAAAGGTTCGATATCTCTCTTTGGATGGAGAAACGTGCTTCAAAATCAAAGGGAAGTTGGATACGGTTTATAAGGACTATGTACCTTCATCAACTACCATCAGATACTGGTTTAATGAATTTAAGCGTCTTTGATAAGAAGCGTCTCATTGAGGTGGCTACAGATGATATGATCAATGAAGTTCATAATATCGTGTTAGCAGATCGCCGGGTGAAGATTAGAGAGATTGCTAATGTGGCAAACACCTTAGTTAAACGTGCGAGAACCACTCTTCACGAAAAATACTGAGTAAGCTATTAGCGAAATGGGTGCCGTGTCTGCTGACGATTGATCAAAAACGGAACCAAGTGATCACAAAGCAATATCTCGGCATGTTTAAGCACAATACGGGTAAGTTTCTGCGATGTTATATGTGTTGCATACTATAAATGAGACATGGATACATCATTGCACCCCAAAAGCCAAAGGCCCCTCGGAAAAATGAGTATTCCCCATGCTAGTCACTACCTTGGCAATTTAATCGCTTTTTACGGGAGGGGAGCGTGCGTGCTGTGTGCGAGAGTTTCACAGAAATTTCTTAAAGGAAGCGCATTTTTACCTTGATGGCCATGTAAACAGGCAAAACTGCCGGTAGTATAGTGCAACAAACGCATGAGATGCTACTTCACACTCCAGAAGTTACTGCTTGGGCAGTAATATGTCGCAAAATGACAGCGGCCGTACAGTAACCATAAATTGTGATGATATGAGGAGATGATTAACAACTTTTTTACACCAACCTTGCAAGATCTATCTATATGTTATTAAAGAAAAATATGAGTGCTTTACCAAATTATTACGTTACGTCTTAAATTATTTTATTACGGAACTGTTATACAGCAAAGTGGCAGCCCCATCTAATGTGAAGTTCGCGCAGACTTATACGCTACCTGAATTGTATTTGTCTAGTAAAATTCAATACTTGTAGTTCCAGGAAATATCTCTAGAATTTAGTAGTTCAAGTAGTGTGTTCTTCAACTGCTATCTTCGAATTTGACATTTCTAACCTATAATTCAATTGACAGTACTTTTTTGGGTGACGAGTAGTTCAACGGGGCTATAAATAGAGTTGGTATTGCGGACATGCGATTAGTAGTACCTGCTTCGAAAAAGTGGAATTTCATTTATTGCTTGCTAGACCACTCGCATGTTTTTTAAAGCGCACGCTACTGACCGAACGTTCGCAGTATCAATACTAGCTGAATACTAGTTATAAGGTATTTTACTCGTCATAACCGTAGGAGTATTAAGGCGTAGGTGTGTTTCGTGACTTTGTTACTTCATCCTCTCGCTCATGAAGCGCTATTATTTTACCAACACCGAATGGTGACTCGGGGGCATACTGAACCCGCACAAAAATACACAGTCACTATATCGACAAAACATGGGTTTCTAACGCACGACACCTGGGATGTGATTGGACCATCGAGCCAACTTAAGTAGACTGGTTTTGTTTCCACACTATTAAAAAAGTAATTTTGTGTAAATCGAATTTCGTTAAGGTTGTCCAACGGTGTCACTAATATTGGTGTTGTGCGTGCATTGATTAAAGAGATCGGCATGCCATGTACCGCAAGGTTTAAGAATCCTCGATATTTACATTAAAACAGTATACGCGATTTTGCATCAACATCTGAACGTACAGTCGTCGAGATAGCCGGTGTAAGGCAGCAGAAAAGTGTAACACGTCATAATTTTATAGTTAAAGTATGGTGAAATATGGCTATTAAAACAAAAGGCTATATGTCAAAATGTCAATTCTTACAGATATATATAGGTCTCAAAAATTATTTTTATGTAGATGTATTTTCTCTTTGTTTAAATTACATCTGTAGTTGATAATCGTACATAAACAAGACAAAAGTAAAATGAAATTATTTTTTGCTACTGATGTAGAAGATATAGCGGTTGAAATATTTTCGGTATTAGCAATACAACTGCATTAGGTAAACAAGGAATTTGAATTGATAAGCCAAAGTTGTATAGAAATATTCTGGATTTTCTACAAATCTATGTGCGCAAATACCACTGTGCGCTTGTGCTTTAAGATAAACCAAGGACAGCTGCGTTCATTTCTTCCTTATCAAAAATCTTTTTTTAATTGCTTGATGTCTACTCCAGTTATTTTGCAATATATTTACATACTTACGTATTTACAAACTGTTGTGTTATTTGATTGTTAAATAGGCGCCGTTTGTTTCAGTGCTAACATGATAACTAATGGATACATACGTTACCAAAGTTTCCCTTATGAAATTAAATATTTTCATGTGATTCAATTCATTAACTATTTAATGGAGGTACATGTTTTTAAATGTTAGAAATGCAGTTAAAGGTGATATTTAAAAAAATCGTGGGTGATCAAGTTGTTTTTGCGGGTAGTTAAAAAATTGTAATTGGTTTGGGGTATATAGATATGCGTTAGTTATGGATTAAATTTTCCAATACCGTCGCACCGTCTTCTTTTTAATTAACTAAAAATCGGAATCCTTATTTCATAAATATTTCAAGAAAGATTTATAGATTATAGCCATATGATAGGTAAATGCTGTAAACACCTCTAAAAGAACGTAAAAGCTAGAAAGATAATATAGCACATAAATGACCGCGCACGAGAAGTAAACAAACAAGAAGTCCACGATACACACACTCGCACATACAATTACAAGACTAATATACGCAAAACACAGAGTTTTGTCGCTGTATCCTGCCATCGGCACCAGACACGCACCTTCGTACTTCAGGCGAGGTGGGCAGACTTCGGGATTTACGCACGCCTGCCGAAGAACTATTGTTGCCCATGGTGATGGACCCAACTGGTCCGCCGTGTCTGCCTCACTACTACCGTCGCTCCCACACGCGCACCCTAACAATGTGAAACTGCATCTGCCATCATCGGCTGGCATCAGCGTGCCTTTCCCGTCCCGCTGCACCCCACATTTGCATCAGAATGGACCGTTACAGCTTTTGGAAAACGGACATAGGTATATGTACAGGTTATGCCAAAAGTTCGAAAACGAACTACAGTCTATTCACTTTAGTGGCGCTTATATTTATTCTGTTTACGATTAGTTCAACATTCCTAAGAATTATATATGACGAAAAATGCTTCTTTGCATACGAAATTTATGTCGAATAATTACCAACACAATTGTCACTAGAATTAACTTAACTTAACTTAAAAAAAATTAACAAAAGTTATAATAAAATATTTAGCGCTGTTATTTTGTGGAGTTAAATATTCGCTCTGTAATACAGATACCAATTAGAGTGCTATCTACTAGGCTCGTAACGTGATTGGAGTAGTGTTGCAATTATATTTTTAATTTTAGAAGATAATATAGAGATAATGCTTGTCTAGTTTCAATTAATAATTGTAACATGAGCTGAAAAAGTTCTTGCGGCTTGAGCAGTCATGGACTGCTAAACGTAGTATACATTTCAGCATGTCTATGCTCAAAGTAACCTTAAATAGCACGTCGTTTGAAGTAACAATCGTTTATGGAATAATACGAATTATTATCTTCATTGCGTTGACCATTGCGAAAATAACGCTTCAATATATGTACTTTTCGATGTTAGTGAATATTTTATAGTAAAATAACTCAACAAGAAATACCTGTTTTAGGTTTAACGTACATATGTCGCAGAGTGCAATTTAATTTGTAAGAATAAAATTGCATGCATAAATTGGCACAAGCTACAAGTAACGAGATTCTTCGTTCGGTCCTGGATCGAAAATCTCAACATTAAAATATTGTACCATGCTTCACACGTCTTGACGAGGTTCACAATGGTCAGACTTTTAGTACACAAATTAGTGTTTATAGAGATAGCTGAAATTTAGAATAAAAAGGAATTTTTAATAAAATTTTTTATAAACGCTTCCTTTTTTACTTTGATGTTTGCATTTAACAACTCTTCATTAATATGCTTTGACGAAAAACACATTTAGCAACGTTGTAGAACAAGATTGTATTCTAATGTAAATTCAGTCAAAAAGATTATCGTTAAATTTTGACAGTTACGTCATAATTCTATGTTAGTATTGTATCATAATTTCCTTATTTTTTTTTTCGTGATTATTACTGCAATCCCAATCAGTTCCGTGTTTCTCTATTGTTTCGTTTTCTTATTTTGTTCACTTATAACGGATTTTTGAATTTTACAGTCAATGAATATGTCGATATGCATATGATGCACGGTTACTGTAATGAAAATGGTAATATGGTAGGATAAGAACATCATGTAAGTTTCGCAATTCGAAAGCATTCTATTGCAAAACTATTTCGAAGGCTAGATCAACGCCCTTATTACACTGACAGTTTTAGTATCCGCACCCACCATGTTTTGGCTATCATTTACAAAAATATTGAATCCACTACATCTATTCACATTCAGTATGGTACTTCTACTTGAGTTTCTCATTCAGAGTCATTCTTAGGTATTTAACTTGGTTGGAAAAAAGGTTGTTCATGGCGTCTTAATGTTATGGAATTGGTGCTGCTGATGTTATGACTAGTGAAAATGTAACACAGAAATCAGAAATAATGCGTTATATTATTTTAGTGAAAGAATATTTAAGGTGGAAGTCTCCAGTGTATATATTAGACAATATATAAGACTTAATATATCCTGGCGTAATCTATTACTGGCCATTCGTATTTTTTATAAAAACTAATCAGAACGTGAACTATAAAAGGTAAAATATCTAATTTGATAAGCTTGCTGTTCAGGATCACGTAACAGTCAAGGAAAGTTACACGTGCATCCATTGTAACAGATAATTTCTGAAGTCCGAACTGGTTAATTAGAAATTGATTCATCATTTTAAACCACCATTTTAATAGTGATCTAATCATCCTTTCTAGAATCTTGAAAAAATAAGAAAGAAAGGGAGATGGGACGATATGAGGCGGCTAAATTCGGGTTTTTACTGGATTTAAGAATCAGTACAATCACAACTGTTTTCTAACCTTCAATAGCTTCCGTTCTAAGTCAAACATCATTATAAATATTTAGTAAATATAGTTTTGCATTGCTGGGTAAAATTGGATATCGTACTTGACTATATCTCACATTATATATTGTAAAAAGAGAGAGACAAATTTCTAAACAGACACAAGTAATAGTTATTTCTTATTGGCAAGGTAAAATCATTCTACAGCATTCCCTTTTTGCTGTTAATTGTCAAAGGTTCGTCCTTAACCTTATTTATATCGCGTTTGCGTTTCGGCAATTTTGTTCATAATTATTATATCACCTAAGCTATTTCGCGGGATGCATTAGTTTTTCTCATAGCTTTAATTTGAAAATTAAAAAAAAACCTTAGTTGTAATGAAATCACAATTCTGTAGCTGTTCCTTTCAATTATGAATGCAGAATCTAGCACCAGTATTGCTAAAAGTACATATGTGTACTCTCCTCCAAAGAAATGAGAGAAAGCAAATCACTTTAGTAACGCTAACAATCAGAAAATGTTGAATGCTTCAAAAAATTGTAATGGATACACCTAACACATTAAAATGGTGATGTGATAAAACAGATTTCCAAAGTACTAGGTAACTTTATTGAGTGTAACATGTACAACGCATTAACACCTTACAAAATATCGTGATTGTAGGGGTTTCAAAACCGACAGTGTATAGGATTATCAGCGAATATAAAAAAACAGGGAGAACTTCAGAGCCAAAAAAGATAATTGATAGACTATCTGTACTGGAATCTTTTGATGAAGCTATCAAAACTGCTGTTCGTCTAATAGATTAGATAAAGTCTTGGCTCCAATAAACAATAGTAGTAAACAGGCAAATATGAGGCGGTCAACATTATATTGCTAAATGAAGTAAGTAAAATTTAAGTAAAAATATTTTTAGTATATGTATATGATTAAGTATAATTCTGCTGTATGTTGCAGGTACCGTGAACGTATCAGGAACAGTGTTCTTACTGAGAGAGATGATTCGTAAGAAGGAAACGACAGTATCTGAAAGATAACACATGGGCTGAAAAGTCCCGGGCCTAACACATAGATGACGCTAGTTTTATTGCAGTCACCTTTCTCTCAGTTAGTACTAACCTTCAAAAGACAGCTGTTAAAATTTCGTGATATTGTATTCATTAATTTGTGAGTTATTGTGCTAAGAGTCACGCTACTTTTGTTATTTTCAAAACAATAGATCAAAAACAATTTCGTGTTTTAATTTTACACTGCTTCTTGATGGGAAAAAATACCGTTCAAGCGAAGCAATGGCTTGAAAGGTATTATGGGGACTCCGCTCCATCAGAAACAACAATAAAACGTTGGTTTGCTGACTTCAAACGTGGTCGTAGAGACACCGATGATGCAGAACGCAGTGGACGTCCAAATGAGGCGGAACACATCAAAAAATCCACAAAATCGTTTTGAATGATCGAAAGGTGAAGTTGCGTGAGTTAGCTGACATCGTAAAGATATACAAAGAACGTATTGGCTTTATATTGCATGAACATTTGACTATGAGAAAGCTCTGTTCAAAGTGGGTGCCGCGCTTGCTCACTGTTGACCAAAAACAAGGTGTTGATGATTCTGAGCAGTATTTGGCCATGTTTAAACGTAACAAACCGGAATTTTTGCGTCGATATGTGACAATGGATGAAACATGGATCCATCTCTTCACTCCGGAATCAAAACGATCGTCATCTGAGTGGAAAGGAACTGGTGAACCTCGTGCAAAGTGCCCGAAAGCACAACAATCGGCTGGAAAGGTTATGGCCTCGGTATTTTGGGATGTGCGTGGTGTAATATTCATCGACTATCTTGAGAAAGGAAATACCATCAACAGTGAATATTATATAGCGTTATTGGAGCGTTTGAAGGCCGAAATTTTGTTTCATCAAGACAACGCACCGTGTCACAAGTCAATCAAAACAATGGCAAAACTACATGAATTGAACTTCGAATTGCTCCCACATCCACCGTATTCGCCAGATTTGGCTCCCAGCGACTACTGGTTGTTCGCAGACCTCAAAAAATGCTCGCCGGTAAGAAATTTCGCACGAATGAAGAGGTTATCGCTGAAACTGAGGCCTATTTTGAGGCAAAAGATAAATCGTTCTACAAAAGTGGTATTGAAATATTAGAGCGGCGCTGGAATGATTGCATTGCTCTTGATGAAGATTACGTTGATGAATAAAGCTAATTTGGAACCAAAAAAACGTGTTTTCTTTGTTAGGCCCGGGACTTTTCAGCCCATGTGTTATATCATTATATAGATCTCAAAATAGACAAATTTTCTATTTAGATGAAACCTGGCTGAGGCTATATAATGCAGAAGGTATGGAGTTAAGCAACATTTACATAATGCCATCGATAAAATAACTGTAACAACTTGGCATGAGTGCATAAATAATTTTTGCTTTTTATCACAAAAGAAGCAAATACATATGATGGAATTATCAATGAAGTTATAGAACCTGATGACTCGATTTCCTCACAAATATTAGGGTAAATTCAAAATTCTTCAAATAGTTTATAAAATTAACTTGGTCAGTTCTAATTTTAAATAATTATCATGCATTGTTGTAGTTGTAAAATTTAAGATATTTTCAACTCCATTGTTTATTATGTATTGCCATACACTGTTATCTATCGAATGACGTGTACTATTTACTTTTTTCTCAACAAATAAATTAAATATGTGTTTTCTAGACAAATTTATTTACTTTCATCTATTGTATCTACTACATATACCATTCTGTCGTCTTAGTTGTAGAATTATCTCTGAAAAATACGCAATGTTATTTGGTACAGATTTTATATTTCAGACAGATTTTCAAACTTAAATCTACCGCGTAAAATTGATTTCACAAACTTATAGGTTGTAATTTGGGCTGCAAGTTTACTCAGAATTTTGTCTCTCAATTTTTGGAATAAACTGTAGAAATTGGTTACTCGTAAATTTTTGCAATTTTTTAACAGACCCAGGGAAGAAATAAATGAACACTTGCCGAAATATCACAGAAACAGAAATACCAAAAACAAAAAAAAACATTTTGTTAGAAAATTGAATAGTTCTCTTTGTTCCTTTATTTTACCTACCAATAAAAAGATTTGTTGATGATAAAAGCTGCTATCCATTTATCTTAATATTTCACCATATGAGACAATTATCAACGGCTCCCGACCACCTGGACAACGAGTCTAACACATCAATGTGGCTTTCTAACAACTCTACAAGAACTAAATACAGCGACATTTTGATCAACATAGGTACTACCTCGACAGCGAACGTAGTACCCAGGGTAGTGAAATTCCGCTGGACTGGGTAACAACTTATAAAATAGTAATCATACTATAGTCCGTCCCAACCTCCGTATTCAGTATACGTCTTATGGGAATTTGTTTCATGGTTGCCAAATCATCCGATCGGCTGTACATTACTATTTCCGGTTAATTATTTGCAATTTCACCCGATCAATTCATAACCTTTATTAACGTTTATTGACGTTGAAGGTGCAAAATTATTGACATTCATATGACATTTGCTTATTATTTTATTAAAGTAACTAACTTTTAACAGAGTGCATAGCGACTTCGCTGCACGTAAAATTATAGGAAAAAATACTACAGATAAAATAGTTATATCTCAATATTTATTAACAATACTATACACACATCTATAAACAAATATACATATGAACGATATCTATGCAATGTACAGTGAATATTTGCTTCGATATTAAGGGTGCTATGCAATTTATTAAATTAAAAAAAGAAGATGATCATATATATATACAAATAATAGTTTCCACTTTTGTAACAAAAAGAACTGAGTCATAGAAATACGTATATGTATAATACAATAATATTTAAGAAAGGAATAGCAATTACACACATATATCTATGTCTTACGTTAATTTTCTAGTCAGTCGAAGAATCACTTTGATCTTCAGATGATGACGAATATCTTACGTGAATAATAAATTCTTCGATGTCGTCTTGCAAATTATCCACTATCCACATTTCCTTTTCAATATTGTTTACATGTTTGATGTAGTTTTGCCAATTATTAGTTGTTACAGTGCTATACGCTCGTCGAATTAATTGCTCCATATCTTTTACCTTAAATGTGGTATTATTCATTCTTACGTAGTTTTTAAGTTGTTCCCATACCATTTAAATGGGATTTAACTCACTGCAATGGTAAGGTGGTAATCGAAGAACTTCATGACCTTTTTCTTTTGCAAATTCGTCAATCCTACTTTTATCATATTGCGGTTTAATTTGTGACACGCAATACAGTAAGTCCCTTTTTAGCATATCGGTACTGATTTGTATTTGTTTTTCATTGAGCCAATCAATGATCTCGTTTTTTCCTCCATGCTGTTGTTGGAATTTTCTCCAATTTTCTGCAGTGGTAGGAAGCATTATCAAGAACAATGACTGACTTCTGTGGTATATTTGGAAGTAATTTATTTATAAACCAATCCTCATACGTTTCTGAATCCATCTCATGATGAACATCGGCAGTGTTTTTCTTGCAAAAGAAATGTATATTCAGCACCAGGAACAAACCCATTATCACTGCCTGCATGAACTAATGCAAAACGAGGTCCTAGCCCGGTTGGTGATTTCAAACCAGTGCTTAGTCCTTGAATAAGAGCTTGTCGACTACTTTGAATAGCAGTATCTGTCAAGTTTTTTATTTACCGTATGTCCTGTATTCACCCATGACTCATCAGTGTATATAATAGTTCGACCTGAAATATAAAATTACAGCCATGTCAAATAGCAAGAGGTAAATTTTACCTTCTTCTCTAAATTTCTTGATCTCTCGCAAGTATTTGTGCCTCCATCTAATAATCTCATCTCGTTCAATGAGTATACTTTTTCGTCCTACTTTTTAAATTCGAAGCCCATATCGTGTAACAATCTATGAAAAGTTGTTCGACTGAAGTTAGGAGATCATCGTCAGCATTGACAGTAGTAAGAATTGTATTTAAAGTAGGTGGCATATTCTGTATAAAAAATCCATGCACTTTACGTCGAATAGCTGCTTGCGTGTTCTCACCATATGTATGCAGTCGATCATTTACTTGTATGCCCTTCCTTTTTTAGGTTTTTTGGACTTGATAATAAACCATTTTGTTGCTCCTGTTTTACATGATATATTGCACGGTCTGAGATGCCCAAAGCTTTACTTGCTTCTCGAACGGCAGCACTCACATTCATTGATTTATTGAAATAATTGAAAACATTTGCAATCATACACTTCTCCTTACAGTTAAATTGTCTCCTCTGCGCCGTTTTCTTCCTATAGGCTCCATTAATGTAGTGAAAACTGTAATTACATTTATATTCTGTTATAACATTTATAAAAATAAATAAAAATACCCATATTACCCTGTGCACGCTTGAAAAAGATAGAAGTGTTCTGAAAAGAACAATTTGTACAACTATATAAGCAAATTAACAATTTAACGAAATATTTCAAAACAAGGACGATGACGATTGACAGTTGATGCTAATAGACAGATAGTATACAACTGTTGTCGACGCCGACAGCATATGTAAATAAGTTGCAACATAGCAACCGGTTGTAGAGATAGCGCTAATGACAGCAACCAAGGATAGTAAGAGATAAAAGTTGCTATTCTATCCCATACTGAATACGGAGGTTGGGACGATCTATAGGCACTCCGCCGCTGACTACTGTTGTGGCAGGTAGTGACACACTTACCTGTCTTAGTGACACATTAAGGTTGGGTGTTTTGTTATAAATCAGCGTTTGATTGTAGTGAAATTCTGTACTTTTCAAGTATTACTGCGTATAACGGAACTATCGAAACAACGGTTGTGTATTTTTAATACTGAAAAGATGCAGTTTTTGTAACTACATATGTTATGTGACTTTACAGGAGTCCTAAATATCCTGGCTGCTCCTGGGTTTTGAGCGGTTAGACGTAACAATAGAGCAAAATTAATAAAATGTTCATCTTTCAAGAGATAAAACAATTTAAATACGATCATAATACCAAAAAGTTACAAGAATATAGAGGAAATACAAAAAAATGGATATTTAAACGCTATGTTGTAATATCATTATTTAAATAAAAAAAAACCGACAGGACGTAGGACATTGCAGGACAGTCGCTTTGAACAATCCTAAAAACACTCTTGTTCGAGAAAATGGGATGGTAAATTAAAAGCTTCCTACGCAATGTCTACATTCGACAACGAGCAGTTGAAAAGGGGTGATAGCGACGAATCGAAATTAATATTTTTAAGATACCACAGATCTATATACATAAAACAACAGAACGTTGTCTGTATGAACTTGTTTTTCAGGATTTCAGAGGGATCATCATTAGTGGATAAAGAATATGAATGGCTCCATGTGCATTAACGACTAACGCTGATGTCAGAAAGAGAGTGAGAAAAATTATGAAATTGCTAAGGTCAGAGCAGGATATCAGGTCGCAGAGACATCCTAATTACTGTTATGGAATCTGAAGTCGCTGAAAATAGGCGTTTAAAGCATTTTTTTTAACATGACAGTGATCTAAACATTCAACAATCTCGGTTAGCAACTAAAAGATTAAGGATAAAGAAATTAATCCACTCCCGATTTCCCACTCTAAGCTCCGTTAAAAACTCACGAATAGAACTCTGATGAATGTTCTAATGTTCTTAAAAGTACAAGCAACGAAATAACTGCATTATATACTGCGCAGGAAAACAATACAATTCAGAACATTAATAAGATCATGCATTTACTTTCCTGTAGAATTTGTTTCAATAGTTGTTTTCGAGCAATTACAATATTTGCTTTTGTTTTTGATAAGTTTTTACCTAACCCCAATATAAAGTATAACAGATTTTAAAATCTTTCTAATAGTTCATGATTATCACATGCAATTAATGTATATTTATTTACGTTTTCGTCTTCTCCAATATATCACTAACGTAATTCGCACACACGTAATTCTATTAACATATAATATATATTTAAAATATTTGTGGATAAGCAATACCTAAATACAAACCCTATCAATGATGATTGATTGATGCCGGTGTATCAAACAAGTCCAATATATATCTACAGTTATACGTATGCACGCCTATACTTACATGAAATTACGAAGCACTTGTATGGGTATTAACAAAAAAAAAAAAAGAAAACGATATAGTCCGTTAATATCGTTAAGAAATGTCTACAGCTCCATCGTAATCGCTCCTCTTTAAAAACCCGAAACGTTCTAAATGCAACAAGGGCTATACGCGACCGTATGCAACTCTTCTCATTCCGACTGACTTCACAAGTTCGTATTTCGAGTTGTGTTTTTTAAAAGTATTTATAGTTTAAGTGTGCGTATGTGTGAATGTATTCATTCGAGTGTATACAATACATATATATATATATATATACAAGAATATAGTGAATGTACAATACAAAAAAGTGTATACAATATCGCCTACACCATTCAATTTGAACATGTAAATATTTAAATATTAATATATCAATTTGCTCGTGAATCGCAATAAAAACGCATTAAACACTTACCAAAACTGACTTAAATGATCACATATGGCACTCTATCCATGACAGCTTTAAAAATCAATAATAAGTAAAGCAACTATATGGAACGGGTTGTTGAGGGAGAAGCGCTGAATTAAAGCTGTGTACTGTCGAAGCGAAACGCGTACAGTTAACAATTTTGGCATTACGTACGATATACATACATTTCATACATATGGTGAGTCACGACGTAAATGACGCATTGTTTAAAACGTCTATGTTTATAGAGTAAGGGCTTAAGCTGTAAGGGTTAAATATTAATAATGGAACGTAAGTTGCACTTATGCATTGATGAATGTAAAAAATACGCAGCTATTATAGTTACAGCGTGTTGCACTTTGAAAATACGAGGGGTTCTTTGACCTGCATTCAGAATTTTCGCAGCAACATTACACAGGCATCATTCCATAATTTTGAATGGGTGATAATATGCCAAATAAAACTATTTTAAAATTACGATTTCCTTGCATTTTACCAACGTTTTAAATTTCAGAAAAAATATCAGTCACGGTAGGATTTCAACCCACAACCTCTCCGTTATCGGTGGAACATGCTAACCACGACACCATGGGACTGAATGTGAGTTCAAATCATTTTTAATACCTACATGTCAGTGTCTGTAGATAATATCTCAGCAGACACAATCATTACTAACACCAACGAGAGTTTCATATTAATATTAATTTAATTAATAAGAACTTGCCTTTAATAATATTGTATGTATCTGCTGAGATATTGTGCTATACCTACAGACGCTGTAACATCTAGGTACTAAAAATGATTTGAACTCACATTCAGTCCTGTAGTGTAGTGATCAGCACGTTCCGCCGGTAACGGAGGGATCATAGGTTCAAATTTTACCGTGACTAATGTTTTTTTCAGAAACTTAAAACGTTGATTATGTGCAAGGAAATCGTAATTTTATCATTACTAACACCAACAAGAGTTATATAATAATATTAAGATTACTATTTATTTAATTAATAAGAACTTGCCTTTAATAACATTGTGTCTGCTGTCATATTGCGATATATCTGCAGACATTGTAGCATGTAGGTATTATAACTGATTTAAATTCACATTCAGTCCCATGGTGTAGTGGTCAGCACGTTCCGCCAGTAATGGCGAGATTGTGAGTTCAAATCCTACCGTGACTGATATTTTTTCCGAATTTAAAACTTTAGTAAAGTGCAAGGAAATCGTAATTTCATCATTATTAACACCAACGAGAGTTTGATATTAATATTAATTTAAAACCATATTGTTTTACATATTTTTTTAATGAAATCCGCATTTTGAGAAATGCAAGCATAATCGTAGTGAATATGCCGTAGATCACCAAGACCGTGCTATTCATATTTCTATCTCCTAGGTTTTTCTGTTTTGTTTATTTATTGATACTAATCCTCACTCTTTCCGTATTTCAATGTTTGTTCTGTTTCACTTTTTATTTTTTTTAACGTTTTCCATGTTGTTTGATTTATGAAAATCTCCGATTTCTTAGTTTACGGCTGAGAAAACAGTGCGAAAAATCCACAATACAGCATTATTAGATATTCTTTATGTTATATATCTGTTAGATTGTTATTATTATGACATAAAATCAAGTTGTTGACACAGTTACACATAATATAGATGTAGTGATTGTACTTGCACTATATTTATGGAAAAAGCATTTATATACGAAATAATATACAAAATAGTGTCAGAAGTGCAGATTCAAAAACAACAGAAAAAAGAAGGGCAGTAGAAAGCATTATATAGCACATTTGAAATGCTAAAACGTATCAAATAAGCTACCAACATTAAAAATCAATGGAAATTCGAATATGTACTGAAATTTTTTAAGTGTTGAGGGATCTGACTCTGTAGGTGATAAGGCAAGGATTGCTCTATTAGTCTAGTACTGAAGAGAAATTTCCAATATTGGCAAATATATTTAAGGAGTATTGTGTTCTTTTTCAAAATATAGTAGAATGCTTTAACTTTAACGCGAAATAAACCTTCAACTTGTGAATTTAGTATGTTACAAGAAGGACAAATTCGTAACAAAATTGCGTATGCTTTTAGAGATAAGCGTTTAGAGATACAACTACTGAAGGAAGCCAATTTAACTTTAAAATATTGTATTGAACCTTGCATAGCAGCAGATTAAAGTTAGCGACAGTCCAAGATCCTTCAAGAAAACACAAAAGTTGAAGTAATAAAGAAACGCTTTCCAGAAAAAGTGTATGGCTTATGGAAAAATTTGTTTGAATTGTCAGTGATATAGAGCAACACCCAGACAGAAGAGTGAATGGACAAATAAGAAATAACAGGGTATACATATTTGGAAATATAAGAGTATGTGAAAGTGTACAATATTAGAATTTTAAAGAATTCATTATTTCAGAAGTTAAAGAGGATAATTTACATTATTGATATGTCATTATTTTTGTAAATAATGTGCCCGTAAAGTAGATTTAAGGAAGAGCAGACGTTGATGTTTTTCCTGTCACCTATGTTGACAAATTTGGTACCAACATAAAAGTTGTAATACAATATTATTTTCATATGGGAACAACAAAATTAAAACATTAGGGAAAACAATTAGTTCGGAGATATTAAAGTGTTTTGAACTATTAAGTTTATATGGGTTATATAGAGTTAGAACCTATTTTCAAATTTAAAATGATTCAAACGCTTGTTTAAGCAATGTTAAAACTATGTCCAATAGTTTAGAAAATGTTTTTATAGGATTGAACAGAAACACTATATCGTTGTTAATGTTACTAATGTAACTGTTGTAGTCCACTCTTCCAAGCCGAATACCTTTATCCCTTCAATCCAGACTTAAAAGTATACTAAATAAGCTTAAAGATAAGAAAATAATGACTAAAGTTTACTATCTAATCGATTAGGTCAATGATTTATAGTTGAAAAGAAAAATGGTGAGTTGAGAATTTATCTGGTCTCTAAAGATTACAGCTGCAATTAAGCGCGAGTATTTCATGACACCCACAGCCCAGGATTTCCAAGCTAGCAGGTAAAAATCTCTTTACAGTCATAGATAGCGCAGGTTTTTATTACAGTTTACTGCTAGTTTACAGCACAGCTAAATCAGCTGAGTTCCGAATTATGTTGTTTTAATACATTTTTTGATAGATACAAATTTTTACGGCTATTGTATAGTTTGAAGTCCGGTTCAGATATTTTTCAAAAATATTTGGTCATATCTAGGAAGTAATTTTGTGTGTAATTTTTCACATTTCTTTTTATGTGGTGAACGGCCCAACGGGGTTGTAAGTTATTTTAGCTTGTCATAACCGTAGGAGCTAATGTGTAGGAGTAGTGTCACTTACATGATTTCATTATAACGCCAAGTAATGTAAGGAACATTATACAATATTATCATATGTTTTAAATACATACCATTACATTACAGTATAGAACAGAAATTTAATTTAAAGTAAAAACTGTAAAATATATGAATAAATTCTAATAGAAAGATATTATTTTAAAGCGCAGTATATGTATGTATATATTTGTAAATGTATGAATATACGTATGTATATATATATATATATATATATATATATATCGGCCAAAATTTGAGACCCTATCCAACAGATACTATTTACTACCAAATTAAAACGTACGAAGTATTGGTCTTATATAGTCGTAAAAGCAAAACAGTGTACGGTATATTTATTGTTAGTTTTAGCTTATGTTGAATACGTGTTATTCCACATCAATGAAAAAAAGAACGAAAAAATATCTGCCAGCTAAACGCATATTGAATTCCGAATTGGAAATATTCCGACAATCCCCCACTCAATTCTATACCTTCTGTTCACGCTGTATGCTCATTTGAATAAACTTTTTTACATAAACAGAAACAATGGTTGTCGTCTACGCGATCCCGCTTGACTCCCCTTTTATACATTTAAGTCATTCGCGAGAACTTTATGGAATTAATGGAATCGGCTGAAATGTGCCCTGCCGCTGGTGCTATTTACCTACACGGCGACGAAGCGGCACATTAACCTCTCCCTTCTCATTAGCGCAGTGTGATGCAAACGGATATTTCGAAAACATCGGGGTTTAACGTGAATGCACCCTTTATATGATAATGTGAGAGAAGTGTATCAGAACGCTGTGTGTGCGCGTTATGTTTATAAACACGACCGATAGGAACTACAGTAAAGTACTGTGTAATGTAATGATGCGGATGGTTCTCATTAATGTTCTTAATTGCAGAATAGTTTACTTTGAATTTATGCACAAAACAAAAGCTATTCAAACGTTGACTAGTTTTTCGAGGATGACAAAAAGAATCCCATGGCTTGAAATCGCGATCAAAAACGAACTAAGAAGATAAGAACATAGGGGGCAAACAATATAAATGGTCTTGATATGCGGTCGTACCTGTGAAAGGTCACCACTTTATCTAATTTCCAAAGTAAAGATTGAAATTTTAGCTTTAGTTTTACATTTAGAATATCCCTCTTCTTCAGAGATGAATGCATTTTCCCCTACTCATCTGCTAAGGAGATTACGTTACCAATCTACGACTTGTCAGGTACTCCCGGAAACCAAGGACGCAATACCAATGTTAAGAGCACTTTTTAACATTTTAATGAAGTCACAATTTGTACGAAAACGTGTATTAGTTTGATATCTAAATATAAATTTGTTTGGAGTTATTTTCCTTTTTTTGATTTAAAGTACAATCTATCATGTTCGTCTTTGTTCGAGGATGATCGGATCTTCTACAGTACTAACTTTCCGCTAGACATCATCTCTCGTTATACTTACAAACGACGATCCCGAACCCGGATAATTCGCTAATGGTAAACGGTAGAGACAATATTTTAAGATATTGGGTATGAGAATAAGTTTCAGTTTTTTTCCATATACATACATATATCATTAATAGAATCGCTGACATACTTTCTAACCTTTCGATACATTGATTAAAAGGTGTGTATAAAAGCTGTTAAACGCAGTATAAGAGTTTTGTTTGGAGCGCAAACAGCAAGTATTCATATGGCATCGAAAATGTCGGAATTTGTTCTAAAAAAGCAACGTCCCTGGGAAATTCTTCTCCACTACTATCTTTTGAAGAAGAGTACTGTGGAAACGTGTCGTTTACGGCAACCGACTTGCAGATTAAACTAACATCCATATTAATACTAATAATATGAATATAAATACTAAACCACCGTTGGCATTAGTAATGATAAAATTACAATTTTCTTGCAATTTCCAACGTATTAAATTTCCGAAAAAATATCGGTTTCTGAGGGGACTTGAACCCCTATATGTTGGGTTCAAGTCTCCTCCGATACCGATATCTTTCGGAAATTTAATACGTTGGAAATTGTAAGAAAATTGTAATTTTATCAACTTGCAGATATTGGTTCCAGTGCTTCGAAAGTAGTGATTTCTTATGGTTATTGTTTACCCGTCGAATGTTGCTTCCTTCGATAACCTACATATTCTTTGTAAAAAGCAATCTAATCTAATGAAATCGATAAAGTAAATTTAATTAAAAACAAATTTTACATGATAATAAAACAGATTGCATCTGCAGTGAATAAGAAAATTATTAGGCTTGACAGCACTTCCTGGGAAACCATTGTTTCTAACTGTTTTTAACTTTCTGAATTCTAACTGTTTTTGGAATTAGACTGTGTCATGATAAGGTAGAATAGTTTACATGTCGCCACTTTGGTTTTCCCTGCTTTTCGCCCGAAGAAGCCTCCTACAACAGAGGCGAAACGTCGAGATCCCGCCTTATTTTCTTTTTCTTTTCTTTGTTTCTGTTCCTTTTCTCTTTCTCTCTCTTTTTCTTTTCTTTATATTTCCCGTACTTTCACCTTCTTCTTTTTTATTCTTTCTTTGTTTTCCTCTTATTTTATTTTATTTTTCTCCTCTTATACCTTAACATAACACGGTCCAATTATCGAAACAGTTCGTTTATTACCCACTCTGGCCATGGCAGCTTAAGTATTCGTTAAAATGCAATACAGACTTAGTAATTACATTTCAACGAAAGCAGCATACTTTTATCCTATCCACGCTTACCTATTATCAGTATAGTCATCAGTGCGACAAAAATCTGTTTTATATACATAAAGCATATGCAAAATCGTATAAAAGATATTATAAAGTTATTTTAGGTACACCTACCATACTGCATCATAAGTTCACAATTCTATCTACAATACCACGTAGTGTTTGTATTTTTTATCGATATGAAGGTGACAAGAAACCATATACATTATAGAAAAGGATCGCGGTTACGAAAGTTCGGCAATATACAGGTCTAAATCCGAAATGATGATTGTCGTTGGGGATACATCTCAAATACCATTACGATAGGATACTGTCTGGGATAAAATAAGCTTTTATTGAAGAATTATGCAGGGTTGGAACCGACATTTAAACATATATCGCTGAATTCAGGAAAAATGTATTGAATGATCCGTGAAATGCCTATATTTCAGTCCCAAGCACTATTGCTATTGATGTCTCCAAAATACCGTCTTTACAAATTTTATTAGGCATCGTTATACAGAGTTGTTCAGAAATAGTTTTATTAGCTTAGTTTTTCTTTATTATTATTACTAATTTTTGCCAATTAGGTTTACAATTCTTACTGATATTAGTATTTATTCAAAATAATAAAATTCACTTTGTATTTCACAATTTATTGAATTCAATTTAATTTCACAAATGCTCAAAGTTTTAGTTATTAGCATTCATTGTATATGGCTGGCGAAGTATGTCGGAACAATTGATTTCTGACTGAACAAACAATTAAAACTGAAAATACCTGTGATAAAACTATTCAGTAACATATCTTGATGACAGTTTCTTTAACTTCACAAGATATATTTCAATTGCGTAACATGTTGGCCATAAAATGACAGCTGCTTCAAAATACCTTAAAATTGATTTCAGTTATATTTGACATTGGTAAATATGGAGAACCCCAATAACTGAATTCATTTTTAAAATAATTTGTCATGTTTATAAACAATATCAGCCGTACTGCGATAAACCTGCTTACTTTTTTGCTAAGATCCGAGCTACAATTGTGATTGCTTTGACATTATAGAAGCTTTATGCTACGAATACACGTATGTTATCTCAAATAACTGGAATTGGTTATCAATAAGAGACCACTGCGGATAAACCATGTGGCAGAACTTAAGAAGATATTTTTGGGATATCAATTTATACCATTTATTGATAGAAATAGTCATATTATATCTGACAATATTGCGTACGTTAACCTAAATAGCGCTGTCATCGCTGTTTCCCATTACCAGCCAAAGAACTTGGAGATGCTGCAAAACCGGATTGCTGCGTATAGTCATCAGTATATATCAATATATATATATATATAGTACGCACGTAAAGCACAGATGAAAGACGTCTTAGTAACTCTAACCATAACAGAATGCCGCCACAATCCTTCCCGGAGAGCATGGCAAAGAGGAATCTGTTTGTTAGGGATGTTATCGGACCAACAGACCAACAATCGTTCAAAGTGTTAATCTCAGATTACAAACAATGTAGTCCCATTACATCCTCCGTAATACGAGGGGCTCGACTCAAAAGGATTTTATATAAGACGTCTCCATATTATATCTTGTACAAGAATTTCGAAATGTCGGCAACGAGAAGCAAGACGCTGTTCGAATACAGAAGCCAATGCGAGTCTATAACTTGGATGTAATACCAAACGCTCGTAGTATCTGTAGCACACAGTAGAGGCTTGTTTTGTAACCGCTTGTTAGACGTATCTGCGAAAGTATTAGAAATGTCGTTTTGAATTTTTTGCAGGAGATGTTATGGAGCAGTACCTTTTTTATAACATCTTTAAATTTATAATACTTTAGATCAAATGCGTATGTAGGCTTTTTCTATTTAAAAGGCAACATGAGCATATTATAGTTATATAGAAAATTCACGGCATAGAAAAGCTCAATATTTTTTGTAACTTGACAAATAGGAACTTAGATTTACGTCTAAATAAAAAAAGTTGAATACTTCCTAGCGTTCCTTTAAAGCTGCAACGAACTTTATTATTTTACGTACAATATCCGGTACTTTACAGATTTCACAAATAATTCATTGATAATAAGTTTAAGATACATTATACCGCAAGCTTCGAATGTACCAATTTTGAATTTGAAGAAACAAATATGTGAAAAACTAAAACAACAGATAAGCGATAACGGAAAAACGCATGTAATAGTTTTTATGATAAAATTTACAAATTTTTAACGTCGCTTGTCCAAGTGTTCGTGACCATATACGTATCAAATATTAAACTAAAGTATAAACATCATGTGAAATATAAAAGGTTTAAGAGTATAGAGGATCTCGATTGTTACAATGATCTGAGAAAACATAAAGACCAATGAGGTAGCTTTGTATAATGAATATTATACAAAGCTATCCCATTAATATTATATGATATACTATGCATGCCTCCACCCACGGTCAGCAGCTTCCAAAGATTCCCCCCATCAGTATACTTCGTTCCATCGACAGAATCAACTATGTTGCTAATGTCTAAGAGCATTTGATTGACATCGCCTCTTTTGATGATGTGAAGACTTCGAAGCTCTCAAAGTTAAAAAATAAACATACCATGCGTGTCGACAATATACCTGGTTTTCTTGCAAGAAATTATGCTAGTACATTTAACACGCCTCTCCATTTATGTACTTTCCCGAATTGTTGGAAAACGGCAAATTATGTTCAGTTCAAAAAAGGACGATGCTATCAGCAACTATAGACCTATTGCTTTAATTAATAACTTTGGCAGGTATTCTGCTGAAACTTACACAGAACGGTATTTCACTCAGACTTGTGTCACTATTTCGAATATATTTACTGGGAAGGACACAGTATGTACCATACCTTGATCATTCTCTTTCCTCAGGAGTTGCACAGGAAAGTAACCTGGCTCTCCTCCTTTTTCTGATATTTGTTAATGATCTATGCTATCAATTAGATTGGAACAAATTATTATTTGCTACTTCAGACCACCATTTGATGCAGCAGAATAACGGTAAACTAGGATCCTGGTATGTCAATAATAATCTTAGGATGAACATTGAAAAATGTAATGTAACTTGCGCACGAAAATTATCTTCGCATTATCAATAGTATCGTTTTACGTCGTTATTCTACCTTAAAGGATCTAGGTGTCCTATTTGACACCAAATTAGCTTCTCACGATCACATCAGTATTGTCTCATGCTCTGCATTAGAAGCTCTAGCTCTAGAATTTATATTAAGAATATTGAGGCAGTTCAGTTTTCTTGATGCAATGTTGACACTATATTTCGCATTTGTGTACTCTAAGATTGAGTATGTATCCATAGTTTGCATTATCTGTATCTCTATTAAAGATGTGCAGAGAATGTTTTTCAAATACGCACATTTTAAACTGTATGGAGTATATCCAACGCAGGGGTACGATCATAATATTCTACGAACGACTTTTAGACGCAGTCTTTACAATCACATCTTAAGCTGATGCGAGATTTCGTTGTGAATAATAAGATTGATACTCCCTCACTGCATTAACTTTAGTAAAAGTTCGCTACGTTGTACCGTCACACACAGCCTGCCTCGGTTTCTTTTACTGCTTCTGTGCTAATACTAACCTTTTTATCAAATCACCAATTTGTAGGATGTGTACCACTTTCAACGAAATTGATGCGGATTTTGATATTCATTTTTTCCTTTTTGTGGCATTACTAAATTCTTGCCTCTAATTTTAGTTTTAATTAATTTTGGTTTATGTTATTGTAGTCTTTGTTTATAGTTTCAGTTCATTATTGTATTCACTTCATTTTGTTTTCTCTTTTTTCTTTCATGTTATTATGTATTTACATTTGATAGTTAATTCTATTAATTATCATGTAATTAGATTCGTCTATTGGGCAATAAAGATAAGCACAAGAATTATACTTTGTGGACAAGATATGGAAAAAAATAAAACAAAAAAACTCAGATATCTTTCAGAAATATACAATTTATCATTTTCTTCTTTCTTTCTACATCCAACGAGCTAAATTTCTCAAACAAAAAATTTGAAATTAAGAATACGATTTGAAAGTTAAAATAAAAAAATCAACCAATGGCTGATCCTTTAAAAAATTAGGATTAAAACTCAAAATAACATCATTTTTAAATCAAATTGGAAGCAATACAATGCAATCTGTTATTTAGCAGTTGCAAAATCGACAAAAATATTTTTATATGTTCTTTAATTAGCTTTTAAGTTTTGCATAACATAAAGAAAAATCATATAATCATAAGCGCCGTCTTATTTGTAATACAATTATGACGTCTACTCAACATTAAAAAAAATTAATTAACATAACTTCACTATAGTGCCATTTTGCTAATATTTAAATTTCTTTTGCAATGATGACTGATATACTTTTAGATTTTGGAAGTGGACAACAGTGATAATTTATTCTTTCACTTAAGAATAATTAACACGCACTAATATTTATTTAACACAGACTTCACCATAAACTTCGATGTTTTCGTGGTTATTTAATCGAGCTCAATTTCAAATATGTTTCATTAATTTATATGTAATCTTGCAAAACTTTTATGTTTATGTTTTATGTTGCTTAAGATTGTACTTTCGACTAAAAAAATTACAAAATGGTCATTATTATTATTGAATTGTAAACAATATGTGTCCATACTTAGAACTCCTGTGTGTCCTCTATAATCATAAATCGATGGTGCAAAATATGCAATGTGCTTTATCTAGAATATGCGAGTTCATACCCTTTCCAGATGTAATTTAGTTCGAAAATATTTGTAAGACAGACCGTTACTTACAATATCAGTTATCAAAATTCTAAAATGATAGCACTACCACCTTTTTAGAGACGTACGTAGCAGGCGGTCGATATGAACGATATTATTTAGCTTGTGTATAATTATATTTTGCAATCGTATTCTACGACTTCACACACTCCATTTTGAGACAAAATGCTTCTGTATCGATTTCACATGAACATTATTCTTCCCTTAAAAGTAATTAGCCGAAAAACAGTATTAAAGCCTTTGAGATTGATGATAACGCGTAGGTATAAACTGGAGTAAAAGTCGTTTTTTCACTTCCCTTCCCCATTTTCGCATTCGCTTCTCTGGGTAAATAAGTGGAATGTAATAAATTTAAGTCAAGCGATAAGTAGATATCTACGTATACCCTTCTCGGAAGCTTTTTGCACAGCTGGTATCAAACGTTTTCACCGGGCAATTACTTTAGATTAATCCGCGTTCACCGGGTTTTCCACGTGCTTATCCGACTCGATTCACATTTCTCAATTGTTGACTAAATCGATAATAAAATAAATTTAAAAACGTCCCTTTCCCCTTTATCGAGCTACAACACGTAGTAAGGGTAAGGGTTCAATGTTTGATTCCATCGAAGGATAGGATTAATTTCTCTTCTTGTGTTTGTTTTCGTAATTTACATTGCGAAGGTAGTACTATGTACACAAAAGGGGAACACACGAAGATTTATAATCAACCAACAGGCATCCTTATCCAATACCAATAACGACTTTTTAATTTAATAGACGTACTGCGCATTAGAATTTGTTCAAATTAATTGAACTGTAATGATACCAGTTTTGAACATAATACACACTTCTTAAAAAATTAATGCCTTCTATCTAATTTTGTACTTTGTTTATTTAACGTTTCTTATTTGTTATTGTTGGAGGCAAAGTACTATTAGAGTTCTCTCTCTATCATATATATATATATTGTAATTATATAAATTGTTGTCCTTTATTTACCAATGATTTTCTTCTACTTTTACTAGTTCATCTATTGCAGATATATTTTTCGTCACTGTTTGGTGCACGCCGTTAATTTTTATTTTGATTAATGTTTTGATGTTTTGATTAAGAAGTTGGAAGCGAAGTACCGTCGGTACACCCTCTTTATGAAATTTTTAAACACAGATATTCAATTTGAAAAGGTTTCTTTTAAAAGTTTTACAGATATCTACTTTGGGTATCATTTAATAACTAATTATTCACAATTTTCCTTGTCTAAGAAAGAAACAAGAACACTTGCAGAGGAGACGTAAACTTTACTGTCGTTCATCTTATATATCGCTTTTCGTAAACATATTTCTTATGTAAATAAATTTTTCTAAATTTCCTCTTTAAAAGACGTTTAATGTACAGTACCCACACATTTCAATTACATTGTATGAATATGCATTATTCCGAAAGTGTACTCATATTCTTCGAAATGTCTCGTACGACGAAAGGATGACACGACTGGCAGTAATTTCCTTTATAATGTCACACATATCGAGTATGTTTGGTGTGTACTGAGTGGCCTACCATACAAGCTTACAGGCGAACCAATGCGTTGCCCTTGATATAAAACAAAAGAAGAGCAGACAGATGAAGATCGGGAACAATAGTGAGAGATGTTGGCATTTTTTTTTTCTCCTAAGAAAGAATAAGTCGTTATTTTTCTCATATAACTCCGTAAAATTATAAATATGTTCGTATTATATTCAATAATAAAGTGTATCAGCTGATACCAAGACAAAATTTGGAAGTTCCGGTCACTTACGTTGGAAGCCGAAGTTACATGAACTGTTTATCTGCTAGCGTTTGTCAGTTGTAGGTTAGCATCGTTTTTGTATTTACAGTTTAATATTTATAGTTACGTTTCACCCTCTTTTTTACTTTCTCTTGGCATTTTACGAGTAATTGTTCTTCTCTTCTTCTGAACACAGACAACGACTATAGTCTTTAGTAAGTTATTTTGAATAAAAACAATGCATCAAACAGAGGTTAATCTTTTTACTATCGTTACAAAGAATGCCTGGAAAGCGGTTGAATTGCAAGGCGCAGGAGCTTGTGCTTAACCTTTTGGCATATTTTGACAAGGAAAAACAGAACGAGGGCCCTCTGTTACCTTTGAATGCTGTTTATGAGGTAGATATCGTAACACATTCAAAATTTTATTTACAAAGGGTGTATTGTTCTAGAGAGTAAGCAATGCCCTCGACAAACTACTTGCGCTGTCAAAAAGAGGAAATTACAAGTACCTGTTCTGTTATCTTTTAGACCTAAGGTACTTCGTACTAAATCCAAAACAAGTGATCTGCGAGAGAAAACAAAAATGGAAGTGCGAAATGCTGTTTGCAAGATGTATCAGCAAAGTAACAACAATTATGTAATTGGTTTATGATTTTGTTATGAAAATATTGTTTTAGGGAAACATGTTACTTTACAAACCCTTAAGCATAAACTTAAAACGAAAGGCATTGTTGAACTGTGTAAACAATAGTTGAGTACATTATTGAATGAAATTGGCGTCAAACATGGAAAAGAAGAAAGTATATGGCTAACCTCATCTCGAGTTCTGCCAAACTAGTGGTATTCTTGGATGAGACCTGGATTTATTCCAAGGGTAATAAGATTAGGTCTTGGCAAGATGATACCATTAAATGTGTTCGCAAACCAAAGGGTTGCGATGGCAAACGTTTCATGGTTGTTCATGCTGGAAGCGAACAAGGTTTTATTAATGGTGCAAGTCCAATATTTACATCAAATTCTAAAGATGCAGATCGGCAATGGATAGCAGAAAATTTGAAGAATGGGTAATCAAGCAACTGATCCCAAACTTACCACCGAAATCTCCTGTTTTGATGAATAATGCCACTTACCATGGTGTTGTGACTAATATAATTCCAAATACTTTGTCAAGAAAACAAGATATTGCAGATTGGTTAACAAAACCATAACATAAGTTTTTCAAGTAACTTAACTAAGGTGCAATTATTAGATATAGTTAAACGGAACAAACCTGAAAAAAGTATGTTATTGATGAAATAGTAAAAGCGCATGGTCATGAAGTATTGAGATTTCCTCCATATCATTGCGATTATAATGCAATCCAATTGATCTGGACCTCAGCAAAAGGATATTATAATAAAAATATTGGTAGGGGTGGTTATTCTAATGAGAATGTACTGAATATGTGGAACGAAGCATTGGAACATTGCACACCCAACACCTGGAGTAACTGTGTAAGACATACAAACATTTTAATAAGAAATTAGTATGAACGAGAAAGAAACATAGCAGAGATGGACATCGAGCTCATAGTAATCGCCAATCCCAACGAATCTTCAAGTTCTGAAGAAGAAATAGAAGATTGAAGTTTTCGATGACATCCTTTGTATTATAAATTCATAAATGAGTGCTGATTTATTGATTACTTGTTTATTTGTTCTCCTTGATACCTTAAAATATCATTAAATAATGAAAACGATGTATGTTGCTTTATTAATAAGAATGGTTGTTTGTTACAGGAACGTGGAGGTAGTGGTTAGATAATTGAATTGGAATATAAACGTACACACTAAGTATCATTTATTAAAAACAGAAATTCGACCCAAATCTACTTTAATCTTTCACATATTGGTTCATATTTGTTATTTAAAATTCCTAACCTATTTCAGGTTATGTGTTAGGTATTCAAATAAATATATTTTTCATTAAATAGTTGTTGGAAAACATTAATAAACCAAAAGATAATTCATTTTGTTAAAATAAAATAATTTGGGCTACAATACATTAAATTTATTTTCTAATTAACAACGATTTGTTTCATACGGAAATCAATGATCTAGATAAAAACTCAAAATAGACGAAGTGTATATATATATGTATATTGAATAATATTCCCGGATATCTGGCCGCGTGTCCTGTTGGTCTTCTAGATCTCACTCATCTTCTTCTGGACGTTTGCTAATGATTAGAGACGAACTCAAGTCAACAGCCCACGCGGCCAGAAACTAATAACAATATATATATATATATTTATATATACATATATAGTTAATAAATTCTACATTTTCGTAACTATGGAGTGAATAGTATCTAATTTAAATTTTGAATAAACCATCTTTAGAAAGTGAGCTGTTATTCAAACTGAAGTTTAGAACATCGGGAGATGCCTTTAAAAGTTATACTTTATCGACTCGGAACTTGTTAATGCGTTTTAATTTTTGCGGCATAGTGAGGATCCAGGATTACTAAAAGAAGACCCGCGTGTGTGAATAGAATATCCATGTAAAATTTTATAAAACAAATGTATTAATAGCTAGTCAGGAAATAACTTAGGTATTTATTTCCTTATTTAATAGGCACTATACATGGATGGTATGCTTAAAAAATAATCTTTTCCCCGAAGTTATCCACAACACATTTTTGAAAACTTTAAATTAAGGAACATTCGCAGTAGAAAATATCGCCTGAGATTCTTCACTACAGAACGGTTTCTTAGATTACGAAACGCGAGTCATGAAAATATATAAATAATCAGATATGATAAAAATAGATTCTAACATGATTGCATTAAAAAAGCACGTTTACTTAAAATGTCCGAATTATCTTTGCATTAAGATTGACTTTGTCGAGAATTCTAAATACGCTAGTACGTGAACTTTAAACCGCAACGGTTTAAACATCTTATTCGGCTTTGCCTTTCTGTATAGCATATTTTTTTGTTGGCTATTTAAAAGACCTGTTTTGGATGGAATTGTGAATTTTATATTAGTCCAGAAACAAGATGTGTACAATTTACTTTGTTGTATATATTTACATTTTTTAAATTTTAAATGGAATAGCTTGTAAAGAAAACGATAGCGGATACCAGGATTTTTTTCAATTAGTAGATTATAAATAAAAAACTATTGAGGAAGAAACTATCCTACAAAGCCATTTTCTGTATCATTAAAATAACACTACTCTTCCATCCTTAAAGTTAATACCAGTGTCATTAGGATGGGCAAATACGGAGTACGTTCACTGAAAGCAAAAAAAACAATGTCCCGGTTTTTCAACAACTGTGTATCAATATCATCTTCCGGAAGTTACTAGGTTGTTTTGGAGTGGTAGACAATTTGCGTAGCAGTACATGATTGAAGCGTCTGTAGAAGATAATATTTAGTATGCGGTAGTCCAACAGAGACGACTAATTTTCTGTGTCACTGAACCTAGAATGAATATT
This sequence comes from Trypoxylus dichotomus, assembly GCA_023509865.1. Taxonomy (NCBI): domain Eukaryota; kingdom Metazoa; phylum Arthropoda; class Insecta; order Coleoptera; family Scarabaeidae; genus Trypoxylus; species Trypoxylus dichotomus. Next base: position 33,130,214 of record CM042079.1, read on the forward strand.
ACATACATATTGCCATTTCTGTGAACTACACAACGGATTACTCATCAACTATCCTTCTAAAACTTTTCCACTCGAACTATCTTGTTCTAGGAGGATTTATTAAGGTTTTTTATGAAGCATGTGTCGAATAAATTAGAGATATTATTTTAAGTATATTATTTTCCAAACGAATCATTTAATGTGTGCTACGTTAAGGGGATTTTTATCCATTAATCAATGAGTATTAATAAAAACAAAAACGTGAAATTGCAAAAACATTGTGTGAAAGTTTAGTGTTGGAAGTAAATCCTTTTTGTAACGTGTCTTAGCCGTAATTTATTCTGCAATAGAATTTGCAATAATAAATTTTAATAAAAGGGATTTGCGTTAAGAGTACGACTTCACTTGTTAGAATTATTTTCACTAATTGTTGGTGTTGATGCATTCTGTTGGAAAAACATATATAATATTTTGGAAGTTAAGTGCTGTCAGTTGGTTTTACTTAGGCAAATTCCAGAGCATGTCGATGTTATGTATTAATCTATACAAAATCGTTATCAGATTCGAAATAATTGCCATCGTCAGATGTGTCGCCATTAATATGAATTATAAATTCTTCGATTCTTAAATCGGTAACTTTTTCATTTACCTAATATTTTCTTTCCACTTCTATTACATGATCACAATACTTCTGCCGTTGTTAAATGCAATTTTTCTGCCTTAATAATGCCTACTTTAAATTTGGTATTTTTCTTCACCAATCTTCTTTTAACTATCATTAATTTTTCTATATATAAATCATGTATTAAGTACTGTTTCTGTATTATAAGGATACTATAGAATGAATATATTTAATTATAGCTGCATAAACAAACAATAAATATCTGCAAATTAATCCTTAATTTCTTCTTTCTCTTCAAATTCGCATAAAAAGCGCAAAAAGTAGAGGTAAAACATCTTCACTCCGGTTTTCTAGGTGTGTAATAGTGGAAGTATGCAGTACAAATTATTGACATTTGTAGCATATACCGACAGGCGTGCATAAGTTTCAGCTTGTCGTCATGGTCTGGCGCACAGTGGTGTGCTGATGCCGTGCTACAACCTGAATAATCATAATTTGTATTCCCCCGAGCCAAATAAATAAATTTGGCGGTATACCGTGCGAGCGCAGGTTGGCTGGGATTTACCGCCGCCTTGCCAGTTATTTAGGGTCGTTTTGATTTTCAACCGGTTCAAAACTGGTGAAAAGTTTCCTCCTATATCGTCTACATCGTGTATCATTTTGGAATGAACTGAAATACTGAAGGGAATACGTAGAGTTTATTTTTATAAATGCCGTTCGTAAAATCAAAAATACTACCTTCCACAGTAAATTGTACTTCCAAAGTTTTAATTAAAACTCCTTCCAGGCGCCGTAACAAAGGCGACACTGGAATTTATATTTAACCTTTGTTTTCGCGCCATTTTGCGTTGACAAGATGAAGGCGTGAAAAAGAAATAACATTTTAGTATGCATCGAAATTTAATTACGGAGGGCATTTTCATATTTAAAATTACTGTACTTCCCATTACAACGCTCAATAAATTATATTTATTCAGTGGACGCAATTTTCAGTGCTGTAAGTAATGTAAATATCGGATTCAGACGCCTATATTTTCTGGTAAAAGTAAATTTGTAGTAGTAAAAGCAACGTGAGCAATTGGGCAGTTTCTTACTTTAAAAACATATGAAAGAAGATACGTTTGCATGGAAATTATTGTTTTTATTTATTTACTTCCTTTTTTACTACAATTGAAATCTAATTTAAGTAAATCAGTCTACCGAGTCACTAGTGTGACAGTTATTATTAATTTTTAGTAAAAGGAATTTAGTATGAATTCTTAGTAAATTTGCTTAAAATGCAATACTTGATTTATAACATTACGCTCCTAACGTTAAAAACACATCACGTACCAGAACCGCAGGCTAGGAGGATATTCAACCGATAGTTAAGGGATTATTGTCTAACACTCAAACATTTCATTGTTGAGGCGAGCTTATCATTTTATTTCTTTAATTGAAATGATTAAATAGAACAAAAAAATGATAATCCTCGTCAAAAGTATTCTACAAAAGTTAAATATACATATGATATGTAAACACATACAGCTGTGGCCATATGTATTCGCCACCCTTTTTTGTTTTTTATTCCGACGAATATATAAGAAATAAAAGAAAATTGATCGATGAAAATGTTTCATTGTGAGTGTATACAGATATATACAGATATTGCTTAACATTTGGTAGCTCCTCCCTGGGCTTTTATCACCGCACGAATTCGTCGGGGCATACTGCTCACTAAGTTGTAGCACTGTTCGGGGGTGATTTTATTCCACTCTTCGAATGTTTTTGTTGTTAAGCATTGCTTTGTGGTAGATGAGTATTTAGCTACATTTCGCTTTAAAATGTACCATAAATGCTCAACTGGCGATAAGTCCGGGGATTGTGCCGGCCATTCCAGGACCCGCACGTTATTTTCCTCGAACCAGCGCATTACTTCGCGAGATTTATGGCACGGTGCATTATCTTGATGGAAGTAATACTCTGGCTCATCATTATCGAATAATTTTAACGCACACGGTTCCAGAACTTCTTCCAACATGTCGATGTACGTCCGACTGTTCGCAGACGAACAGTTCTCCGACGCCTGTTGTACTCATGGAACCCCAAACCGTTATGCTACCACCCCCAAACTTGACAGTCGGGATGATACAGTCTGGATGGAAGGGCTCTCGTCGCCTGCGTCGCACGTATTGAGGCCCAGCTTTACCACAAAGCTCCCAACAAAAACATGAATACTGTTAAATTTTGGAACCCATCAAAAAGAATAAAAACACTGTAGATACCAGGAATTGAATACAGAATACCGCAAATACAATAATTATGTATTACCTCAATATTTGACTCATCCGTCCACATAACATTGGCCCAATTGTCAATGGTCCAGTCGCGGTAACTTTTAGCCCACAGCAGTCTCATTTTCTTTTATTGCGGAGACAACCGTGGTTTATGTCCAGCTTTGTATCCACCTAAATTTAATTCACAAAGGCGTCTTCTGACCGTGCGAGGAGAAATAGCAACATTATGTAGCCGGAAAAGCTCACTGGAAAGCTGTTTAGACCCTTTTTTCCGGTCTCGCAAAGATATCCGCTCTAAGACTCGCTCATCTCTGCTAGTTGTCTTCCTTTTTCGACCAGTTTTCGGTTTGTTTGTCAAAGATCCACTCTCTTTGTATCGTTTTATCGTCATTCTAACTGTCGATCACGCACATTTCACTTGTCGGGCAATAGCAGACACCGACAACCCTTGCTTTTCTAACACCACAATTTGTCCTCGCTCTACCTCTGTCAATTCGCGTGTTTTCGGCATTACTTTTTACTGCATACTATCGTATTACACAGACAAAACCACAGACACAATATCTTCACTCTAACTAGCGCAACCTTACTCTTACAACTTTTAAGAAAGACTGAAGAAATATTCAGAAATTACAATTTTACGTCTATTTTCTAATTTACTCAGAATGGCCTACAATAAACCATTAAACCCTCATTTCCAGGTACCTAGTTAAATCCGTCATCGACCCTGCTTCTTAGAAATACAATACTATTCATGTAACACGTTCAAAACGAGAGTGGCGAATACATATGACCACAGCTGTATTAATGAGCAACATCGTAACCCAGCAAAATAAAACGTGTTATCTAATATTTTAAATACTGTTTGAATTTTTACAATACATTTTAATATCAATTTTGTAAACACACTAATAATTACCAACACAAAAATTCGTAATTTTGTTGGTTATTGATACATCTATATTGCATAATTCTTTAGAATATTAAGTTCAAGTTCTGTAGTGTATATATAATAATACAATGCACCAAACTTTTACTATTTTATTTTTGATTAACATAATTCTATTTTTTTTTCATTAATGAAGTATGCATTATGCATTTAAAATATGATGGCATAAAGTATGAATGAACAAATACATAATAATCATATAATTTAAATTATCTATCAAGCTGTCGTCGGAAGTGTCATCAAAGGTGATAATAAATTCTAGTATTTCTTACTTCTCAAAACCAACTTCCCTTTCCTACCATTTTGTAATAATTTTCTCAAAATGATTTATGGTATTCGACAACATTTCGGCTGTTATACATTATAATGCTTCCTTCCACATTGCGGGGCACTTTTCATTTCCACAACCATCACGTCCGACATGCTTATTGTATGTTTTTGTTATTCCCCAAATTTGTTCTATTGGGTTAAATAAAATAAAGAAAGCAAACAAAGGTGTGAATAATCAAAGAAAGATTCCTAAATAGGTGAGTACTAAAGTAAATAGTTCACGGCCGATAATGAAATTGATTATTATATTCTAAAAACAATGCTACAAAATACTGCACACAATACTAATTCACGGTTTCCAATATTTCCAAATTTGTCATTACCTATTGCCAAATCGGGGAACTCGTTGTTAAAATATTTATTAAGTCCGAATTATAAGGTACAGCTCTATATTTTTGAAACCAAATATTGATGAAATATTTTTGAACCTGTTTGCAATAGAATCAAATACCTTCAACCGACCAAATTGCATTAAGAACCAGGTTTTGTTATTGGTAGTGAACTACATACTTTGTTCACTATTCACATCTATTTATTAATTTTTTTGACAGTAAACTGTTTATTTGATAACTTTCTTCGAATCCTTCTTGCAAAAAGACAGCTTTTTCCGTTTCCTTTGCTATTTTTTAAAATAGATACTGTCTATGTTATACCAATATAAACTGCAGGACACTAAACGACTACTCCAAAGCCTACTTATTATTCTACGGGGAAAACGAATTAAGGTATTATTCAAAACAAAAGGGACAGAAAAAAATTAGGAAAGAATATTCAAACTCTGTATGAAAAAGTGTTCCTGGAAAGTGCAATTAGAAATTAGAAAGAATGAGTATTTGGTATCATTTCTGGTGGTAGATGGAATTTTCTAAATTGAAGAACAGCTAAAAATCTGTTCTGTCAAAGAAAAATTCATTTAATTTAGCCGAATTTTTGTTGCGCTATAAATGTTATCTGCAACGTGCCATGTAAGCTTAATTTATCCACCCATTTTTGTAAAACAAATTGTGCTCTACTGTATTTATTGTATTTTCATCGATTGTTTACCTCGCCATCGTATTTAGTTTATACTTGTTACAGCTATATTTTCTCCTTTTTTGTCTTTTGTAAGATAGATTTTATTTGAGTACATTCCTTCGGGGAAACTTTTTTGTCCAAGGAACAAGTTTTGAATTGTTATTGTATTTTAAACAAAAATTAACATATACAATTCAATATTAATAATGGTACTTATAATTAAAACAAGTACACGCAATATATAAATGGAATAAAGGAATTAACGATTATGATTAAAGAAAGAGGGATTTTGACACAATAATACTAAGAACTGAGAAGTATAACAACTCCTTTATATAACTACTTCATCGTAACTGTCCGTAAAGTAAGGAATAAAATAATAAATAGAATTAAAATACAGAACCTATTCTTTACAACTTTTCACCGTTTTTTAAGCATGTTATAAATGCTATATCATTGTAGAAAACAATATCTTAGTAGCTTTTCGGTTTTCGCATAATCTGTCGTGCAGAAATTTTCTAATACCATTTCGATCATCTTGTCGTAATCTTTTTTACTTCACTTCCGAAGATCACGACAAAATGATCGAAATACTACAACACAGCAAAGCATTCGAGAACCGAAGAGCACCCATGAATAACTATAAAAGATTGAAGACTACTTCAGTATCCTAGTATTCATTTAACGCTACAATAATAACAAAGATTTATTTAAATATTACTTATAATAACATGCAAGTCTACACCATGCAAACGCGCGCGTCCGTAATTTCGTACATTAGAAAGCTTGTAAACTTGTTTGCCATGTGTGCTAAAATAGTTGCCTACCTATTAGGCGTCATTTCAGCCGGGTTTTGCTGTGCAGTGTGTTGAACCTGAGTTTTCTGTTTCGTTGCCTGCTTGTGTCGGGAGAGGGCGAAAAATAATGCAAGAATAGCTTTCAGACGTCCATCCCTGAGATCCTGTCCGGATACGTTTTCCACTCCGGAAACATGCTGAGCTTGTAGCACGCCCAAGCATAGATTTATATTGTCCAACTGAAATAAAAATATAGCACTGATTTACGGTGTGTAGTTATTAAGAACGAAATTAATGTTAAATAACTTATGTAATTAATAAACTATGTCATTTCAATTTTGCGTCGGTTTTATGCGATACATTTCTAATCGTTAATGGTTTTCTGAATTGTACAAAATAATTTCTTAACCTAAAGTATACTGTTTTGAGGTTGTATTTGATATTCCTAGCTTCTGCTTTTTTATTACGGCTATCAGATTACACCAGTAGTGGCTCACAACTTTTACGGGTGGGTGTAATATAAATGGATATTGAAATATGAATATTGTCGTGCTTTTGTTGTCTATAAAATGTTTACAATTATTTCCCTCTTGTAATATTCATATCGTAATTTTTTTTCGCAATATTAAACAAGTAAGATAAGAAAAAACTAAGTGGGGAACCATGCATTGAATCATACTCAGTATAAACATTTTTGTTAAATAATTCGAGTTCTAGTGACGGTCGCTGAGGTTATAGTTAAATCGAAAATAAGCCATATTTTATTTTTGATTAGTACTTTGTGTTCAACCTAGAAAGCATAATTGCTTCATGCACCATAAAATTTATTTCGTTCTACTAATAGTAAAACTAATCAAATAGTGCATACACACGTGCGGTAACAACTAAGCCAACTAAATAAATAATGCATCTGAGAATTGTCCTACTTGGCTTTTACTATTATATTTGTGTTTTAAGAGTTCATATTGTTTAAGTTTCATCTAGTTTTTTATTATTTAATAAAGTCCGCTTCTCTGTTGCAACTAAAGATCATTACCTAATATTATTACCATAATTAGTACCGTATGCGCTCTTGAAATTTACTTCCTTAAGCAGTGATACAAATAGAAATTTTAACCAGTACGTTTTTGCAGCTCAACAATTCTCTGAAGTACATTTTTAATCTCTGTAATACTGTAATTTGTTTATCTTTGCCAAATAAGCGTAGATTTGTAAGGTATGATACCAGTCCGCTTATTGATACGTTAAATTAAATGAAAAAAATACCAAATATACCAATAACAATGACAAAGACTGTGTGGTTGTATAATCCACAGGTATAGCAGTAAACTCCACTCCACACAAATTAATTAATTATTCGGAACGAAGCGTTTCGAGAGCACATGGACTCCCATTGTCAACCGTGTTACCGACAGAATGTAACTAGTTCCTACGCAGGCTCTAAATTTTCTTAAAACATATGACTATTTACAATCTATTACCCATTAGATTGTAAATTGTCGGTAACACGGTTGACAATGGAAGTCCATGTGCTCTCGAAACGCTGCGTTCCGAATAATCAATTAATTTATGTGGAGTGGAGTTCACGGCTATACCTGTGAACAAATACTAAATAGCAAATAAGCACTGTGTTTTATTTCTGCTATGAATATATCCTTACATATGTGCAAAATATTAATGAATGAATAAAAATAAACGGATAAATTCGAAAGTACATTATTCTAAATTAGTTATTTAATGTTTTTTATAAGTATATAAGAACGGTTTACGTGGTACGCATCTTATTTTGTATGGATGTACAATAGTCGGTACTTAAGTGCAATTTTCAATAGAAATCATTCAAATATTGCAAGTATGAGAGAGGAATAAAGGAAGGATGCCGTCATAGTTTTGATAGTTAGTCATGGGTATTAACGAACAAATGCTTTCTGATATTACATATCGTAGACACAAGTATATGACAAGCTGTTAAAAACATTTTACTCATCAGAAATGTATTTGCTATTTTATCTTTTCCTATGAATATTTGTTAATATACTTATTTATTAAATTAATGCACATATATGTACGCATTTATCGTAACACCGTACATCCTTATAATCCTATGCATAAAAGAACGGTGTTCAATCTTATTATAACGTCCAATATTGCTGCCAAGATGTTTGGGACGGCCCAGTTAGTAATTTACTCAGCACAAAATAATGTCGTCGGATAATAAGAGGTTCTGTCAATATTGCTACTGAGATGTTTGGGACGATCTAATCGGCAAGTTCGCCACCAAAAGATAACGTCATCGTACAATGAAAGGTTTCGTCAATATTGCTGGAGAGATGTTTAGAATGACGGAAAATAGTTACTCCCTGAGGTGAACGACCATCCTTTCTCGACTGAAAGATGCAGTTACCTTTGGTCAGCGATTCGACTACTTCCGCTATAGTTGCGCACACCGTACAAAACTTAGTTAGTTTCATTATCGCATATCTAGAGAGCTGTAGTAGGAGCATACATACAGAGATGTAAAAATATTGTCTAATTTTCGTTTCGCGTATTTTGTAACATGGGACAGTCTTTAAGCAGCACTGTTAAGTTTACTGATATCAGTTAACTGACGTTTATGTTGCCATGCAATAAATTTATGATTACATTTCTAAACTTGTCAAATTTGAAGTTTTCGATAAAAATGTTCAAGTTGTAAATTATGTTGTGTGGGTTTAAAATAGTGCACGGATACATAACTAACCTGATGGAAATGGGTGTGAAATACTTATCAAAATTACCTTTGTGCTGGTTTATAGACGAGCTACCCTCGTACGTGCGATTTATACTGGCTGCTATAGTTGTCTCAGTAATGCTCTACCATACTGCATCAAGAGAACGTATCAAGATTCAGCAAACCAGCTACAGCAAGATTAAGAAAAATATTCAAACATCAACGGGCGTCCATCGTAATGCCAACATGACTCGTTATCGTATGTCAAATCACTTCGTCCCAAATTACTAGTGTCGTTATTATTTCAATATAAACGTACATTGTGGGAATACTTACATTTGGCATAATGTAAATTAAAATATAAAATATAGACTTACAATGTATTACTTGTTTGTATTCCATTTATGATGTAATGTCGTCCTTGAATAAAAAAATAATACAATTTTGATATCACAAATTTTATTAAAACTGTATAAAAAAATATGAATGTCACACTATTTTCCATTTTCTTAGAAAGAAATATGAAAAAAGAGTATTTTTCGTTTTTCTAGTAAGCATATTTATTTATAAGAAAATGGAAAATAGTGTGACATTCATTTTTTTGCACAGTTTTAATAAAATTGGGGTATTACTCTCTGAGTTTTGTGTTATCCTTTTATTATTTTGCACGAATTTATTATGTACTACGCGTGCCATCTGTAAAATATAATTTTTGAAAATAAACCGTGTAATAAAATATAGCACTAAGAAAAGACGTTTGAGTGCACATGCTGTTTGAATTGTTCAGAATAGGCGGCGATATATGTATGTCAAACATTGGTTTTGACATTCTCCTACAAGGCAATCCAGTACTTTACCATTCCGCTGTCAAATCATTTTTAAAATGGCGTCTGTAGAACACAAATTAAATACGTATGTATATGATAACGTAGTGCTATTTGAAAGTTATGCTCGATGTATTCAGATTAAGAAGACGTTACAGAATCTATACTTTTGAAATGTAAAGAGATTGTGACCATATGTAACGAGTTCTTATATTGGTAAATTATTATTACGTGAACACACTGACGTTTGCTATATGATTCGTGTCCTATAGACATCACTATAAAAAATTGATAACGAAGTGACAACGTATTGGATTGCCTTATTATTTTCGTACGTTCTCTGCAGTACGTTAAAAATGATGATAATCTGTAATGAAAATGTAATTTTATTGAAGTAATTTATTATGGTTGCTTCAATGTTTGATATATCTGTAAGGGTAAATTTTAGGTAGCGACAAATAAAAAGAAATATTTCTTCAATTCTTTCATCAATATTTCGTATCTAATTACTTAATTGGATGCTTAATCAGTTTTAAGGAGTAAAACACCCAATTATGTCCAAAATACCAATAAAAAGTAAAAAAAAAATTAAAACGTAAGCTAGTTCTTTTTGTTTGCTGCGACTTTTATCGTTTATTCCAATGACAAAGACTTCTGGTCTGTTTTCTTTTTGATGTATCTATACTTTAGTTTTTTTTTTGTATATATTATTAATTTCATATTCGCGAATCAATTCAGTTCTTTACCTAAAGCACTCTAAATATTATTCTTAAAACTAGTGTCCATATATTTTTTATGTGACAAATTATATATGTAGTTTAGGAAAATTTCGTACCGATCCGATAAGTTGCTCATCCATTCTTAGCAACATATAGCAGAGAATTGAATCGCGTCAGTTCGTCAGCAAAAATTACAAAACTATCGTTGCCGATGCATTTATAATGGAACGGACACTACTCAAGCAGCACTGATAGTAAAATACGTGTTTAAACTGATCAACCTTCTTCTTCATTATGCTGGGTTCAATTTGCTTCTCGTCCACTGGAGAGAATAGAAACATACGCTAGTGTTTATAAGTTTGATCGCACTATATAAAATAATAAAATAAACTAGACAGATAATGTTTGCGAGAAATTTATTAAAGAAACAAACTTTTCTCATTAACTTGAAATGTTCTATTGACATTCCAATAAAATACATACTGTTATAAAGTTTCTTTAAACTAATCCCTTTTGCTTTAATAATTGGCTGACAGATACATAGCATCTTTAGAACTAATCGCTCCTAACACGATTCAAGTGATCCAACAAGAGCTCACTGGGGTTGCAATCTGTCGCGGTTACTCCATTAAAGGACTCCTTCAGAAGATTTGTCTTGAAAATAAGCTGTAACCACCTTTGCGGTGTGTTTGTGGTTATCTTGCTGATAAATGTACCCCTCCCCAATGAATTAACTTTCAGTTGGTATAACATCGTTTTCTAGGATTATTGTAATTAATCTTCCAATCCTTCCGCCGTCAAAGGAATTTCAAACCACGATATTTCCTCTTCCATGTTTCACTGTTTCTGAAATACGCTCCTCTAACATAACATTTTTTTCCAGGGCGGTGACGAACAAAATGCGACGTTTATTTCGGAATTACTCGAATTCCGTTTCGTCCGTCCATAACACATTTTTCCAATCACTTACACTCCAGTTTGCGTGATCTTTTGCCCAATTGAGTCTTTTCTGCTTGTGTATAGAACTTAACCGTGGTTTTCTTACTGCGACACGACCCCTCAGACAAGCTTTTATTAGTATCGGTTCTACTGTCGACACACTTACTGGCTGACGACGTTGTAAATTGAACTCTACCGTAATTTGCGGTGTGGTAAGGCGGCGATTTCTTAAGGAAATCAGTAACTGTATTGGTCGTCTCGTTTCGTCGGTGATCTGAGCCTTCCATTTCTCTATTTGAAACATTTATTTCGTGTAAAACACGGTAAACTGGTGCTCATTTCAATCCCCTTCTTTTTGGCATATCTTTGATCAAATAAAGCAACAATACGAAATATGGTCTTCATAACGCAACAAACACACAGCTCCAGTATTTCGGTAATATACTGGATGCATATTGAATGTATAGTTGATTATAAGGTACGTACCCCTCCCAAATTCTATTTCATGACGTATTCATCCCCAAGTTTCTACTATTAACGCATTATTGCTTTACTGCCATCATAAAATTTACTACAGATGCACATTGTTTTCGTGTTTGATTGTTTGAATGGATTTTGTAAATAAGCCTTATTGTTGTGAATATATACTATCAACATTAGATTGTAGATGGCATTCTAAGAAGACTAATATGTGTTTTCCCTAAATATTTTAAAAATATTTCTAAGTGTAACACACTATATAAGGTGCGATGTAGCGTATCTAAGACTAGGTCCGGAATGTCAATGAACAGAAAGCAAGAGCGACGAAAACATGTGTAAAAATTGCGTGAAGCATAACCATCAATCCCGAATCAAAATTACTAATGAATCTAGCGCAATACGTAAAAGCAAACTACACAACAGCTCACAACGATTGCAAGGACTGTGTGGTGGCATAATTCACAGGTATCTCAGTAAACTCCACTCTACGCAAGTTAATAATTTATTTGGAACGCAATGTTTCAAAAGCACGTGGACTCTCATTGTCGATCGTTACTGACAATTACAGCCTACGTGCTCTTGAAACGCTGCGTTCCAAATAAAGTATTAATTTGCGTGGAATGGAGTTGACTATAACACTTGTGAAATACAAAACAGCTGATGAATGCTACTAACTGACTAAAATTGTATTATTACAAAATGCTGTAGGGCTGTTCTCTTTGAATAAAATTCGAAGCACTCTCCAGAAGTTAATCGCCAGCACACTTGAGATTCTATGCGGTCTAAAGACCCAGCCTCGATTAAGGCTTCTATTATAAAAAATGGTCAGATTAATCTAAATTCTAAAGAACATTTTATTGTTTACTGACATCAATACTAAATTGAGACAGCATTGATATGTATAAACAGATCTTAATACTGCCTTTATGTTGAAAACACATTTAACAGTTAGACGCCGTTGCACTCTGCTTCATCCTTTGTGCTTAGTTTCAGTGTTGCTAATTATAAAATAAATTTTATGAAATTCAATGATATTTCAAAATCTACAGTGAATTCATATAATGCCTTTTCAGTTGGTACAAGATTTTACTTATTTACACTTCAAAAAGTATTTACAAATCATTATAAATAAAAAGTTGTTACTACCTTATTTCTTATCTAATTATAATGCACGTGGAAAATAACCAACTCAACAGCGCACTGGAAAAGCAAAGCACAGAATACATTTTGAAAAATAACTATTTCCTATGCAATTATCATCATTGCTCAGGCATATGACGTAGCGTATGTACATATAGTGTCATACTTTATATACACTATTATTGTAAAAAGTATACTTAAATGCACACGAACATTAATACATAATTTCTGCAAGATATAGTAGAATTAGTTATAAAATGAAGACTATAATAAAATGTATAAATATTAAAAAATGCGATAGTGATATTGGATTATAGTTATAGATACAAAGCCACCTTTCCCTGTATTTTTTATGCTCATCATATACAAAAATACTGGAATCCTTCTCGTGAATTTCCAAAAAGATGTAAAAGAATAAGTAGAGCCAAATAGTGTTGAACTTTATTGAAGCGGTATCAATTTATTTTAATAAAGTATAAGTGTTATATTTGGAAAATATGGACATGACGTCATACCTCTATTAAATATGCCAAAGGAACATATAGGAAACATTATAAAACTAACAGTGATCTTTTTTGAAAGTGAATTGTAAAAATATTTGAATTTTATGTCTTGCTTTTGTATCGCAGTTTACACATCCAAAAAGCAAGCGGTGGTGTTGGTGGAGAGAGATTTAAATATGTGAGATCGGATTCAATCCGACTTTAACATTACCTCTAAGCTGGCATTCATTTCTTTTTTTACGAAAAATATCGCTGCAATACATATCTAAATCTCTACAATTAGAAGCAAGCATATTCTTTCTCTATTACTGCAGCAAACAGGGAAAATTACTTGTAACAGCGTCTTTTGATAGAAATTTCAGTGAGCAGCGGTTCTAAATTAACGTATTCTCATCTGAACATAAGCGCTGCATGCCTACAATTGTTTTTGTACGCGTTTGCAAACGTGGGGCGGCTAATTGTGGATATTATTCCCTGGAGAGACGAGTTGCCGACGGTAGGCAGCGGTCAGCTGGTAATAAGATCGACAATCTCATTCTGTCCGTTAGAGTGGTACTACGTGTGTTGGGCGTATTCTACTCGAGACGGAAGTTATGTGACCTCAGAGATTTGTACTGAGGGTCTATCTGCTCGGTAGGGCAATATAGCACTGCATTTTGGTATCATGGACAAGGTAGGTGAACGAAATCTTATTAATTTTGAATTATTGTTTGTTCCAGACGACATTCTTGGCCGCTCCCATTTAGGTTATTATATAAATTAAGTCGTAACACTTTTTATGTATCTTAAAATTTGCGAACATGTGTAGATATGGCATGCGGAAGCAAAGGATACAAGCTCAAAATACAGAAATTCCATTTTACAATCTAGCTAATTAGTTTGCGATTTAGTACACAGAAAGAAAATGACTTATGTTTGGAAGTACATATTCGAATATGGGCGTGGGGAGAATAGTTGTGATGTCTTTGTGAAACTCTATTATATACAACGCTTTACTTGAGTAGAGAAATTGTAGTTGTATATTATTTGTGAAAGTGAGCGGTCAGATCAGTTCTCGTAAATATATTTTTTTGCGAATTGTGTTTCATTAATTTCCGATTATCATAAACTTCCAAGTATAAAAACTACCTAATGCTGCAAAGAAATTGCCAAGAAATATCGATTATATGGCTCCAAAATCTTGCTGTCTCCTGGTAGCAAGCTGATTGGACGATATCCATCTGTCTTGTTTTTGGGTTTTCCCGATTTATGTATAATTACTATTGTAGCATGTTTCCAGGTCTTCGGATAGTACTGGTGTCTAATTATAGCGTTTATAATTTCTTTCAGCGTGGCTACGGCTTCTAAGGTCAGGTTCCTCGGTCGTCGTGTCTTGGACGTCTACGGCGTCTCCGTATTCCGTCTGTACTTATTTATCGATGGCGTCGATGAATTTTTCGTGATCCCTGTCCACTGGTGGATTAGGGCGGAAAGTCCCCTCGAGTTAGCAAATCCCTCGGTTTTGTCGGAATTGTTGTTGATAATACCGCGGGTTCCGAGTATCGGTGGTATCTTTTCCTTTTATGTCTTGAGTATTTTAGTTATTTTCCACAGTCTTATTTGGATTGCAAAGGATCTGAGCAGCTTTGCTGATAGAATATATATTTGTTTGCTTGAACTGTAGTGATTAATAAAAATTATACTGAACATCTAGCGGATGGTGTCCCCAATCAAAGCCTTCGAATAAAAAGACCACAGAGAAAATGTTATCAATAATTACTATTAAACATCAGTAAATATACAAAAGAAATCTTAATTATAGCCAAACCATACTAACAAATCTGTCAAGAACATTATGGTAATCGAAGTATGTATAAATTTAACTTTAACAAACTGAAAGTTGGCCACCAGACAAGAAACTCGCTGCCATAAACGTCTAACACAACAATTGTTACCGTAAATCTGTTGTATCAATTTAACATTCTACAATAAATTGCGATGCGCATGTCACTGATCACCAGTAAATGCAAAACACATCCAACTACTTTGACTATTCACAAACTAGTTTCGTAGCAATAATCGAATGTACTTGAACAGAGGACTAACTGTCAAAATATTGCTTAAGCACTCAAATACGTCTACGCGAGCGTTGTACGATTTCCAATCGCCTACATCAATAAAAATCTTACATAGACTCTTTACATCTCTTAAACCCAGTCTTAGTTTTCATATATGTATGTGATACATTTAACGTAGGTATAGTCATGGTGCAGTATACACGGTACTTATTGTGTTTTGAAGAACACACCTAAAATTTTAAATAAATTACTTGGCTGCATCATCCAATATTATATCCGCGGCCACTTCTCTCTTCACTAGCTCTCTAATTGTGATAGATGTTGAGGGCTGGGCTTTCAATAAGGTAGATAATTTATTTCTAATACGTGACATAATTTTTTCAGTTTTTCTAGTCATTGCAACAACTCCGCATAACCTAACCGTAATAACCTGTTCTGCAGAAAAAGTGCAGTGGCTATAATATATGTATTATATGTATTGGCAGGTTATAAAATTCTTTGCCTTAAGTCGCAAAATCAAGTCAAAATATCCAAATCGCATGCTAAAAACGACTACAAGATAGATCAAGAGTGAAGGAAACTGTACCGAAACATATGAAGTGATGACTGTCATTTCATAGTCAATCATTATCGTTAAAATTACTAGGACTCATTGGAGGCAGCACAAAATATTTCTCGCCATTGAATTTTATGATAGCACTTTATTTTTGTTATGTGCACTCTAGATAGGAGCTTGCTTCGCGTAGCTGGTTAAATTTCATGATAATGATAATTCAATCTCTTCAACGGCAACGCATACTAATCGATATGAAATTTATATACAACTTCAGTGTTATTAATGAGATGTCAATTACTAATGCTTTACGTCTTACTTTTATATATTAATCATATATTCTAATCTCTTTAGTATTTTATCTCGCGAAAGTTATGTCATCTATCGGTTTTTGTCCTGCTAGGCACAGTTATTGTTACTATGTTAAAAAAAGATATATGGGGCTCTTCAATTGATATTAAATATTTAAGATAGCAATTGGATGATACACCAACAGTCATTTAACAAAAAAAAAACACAATTCTGTACAGTACCTGTCAAAACGAAAATTACGAAGTCATGTAACAATTATTGTTATTATTATCAAAACATAATTCTTCTTAAAAACAGATACACATTTCAAAGATACCCGACATTTGAGGCATTTAGGATGCACACTTACAAATTAAACGTAATCATTATAAAATAATTAGTTGGACACCTTCCAAGATTTTTTATCAGCAAGTTGAAGAATCCGAAATCTGGAAGATCTGTTTGCTTTTATTAAGTATCTGCGCTTTTTGTATTTAAGAGAATAACATTTATAGTTATCCTCTTTACGTATTCGTAGTGTGTTCTAGGGAAAGTTCTTAGATATTTTTATTTATCTAGCGTCGACATTCACTCTTCAATGTTTGTTATCTTCTCAAAACCTCGAATTCTTAAGCCAAATATAACTTAGGCTTTTGTACAATATGCAGAAATTTCGTAGACTATGTATATATATATACATATATATAACACATGGGCTGAAAAGTCCCGGGCCTAACACATAGATGACGCTAGTTTTATTGCAGTCACCTTTCTCTCAGTTAGTACTAACCTTCAAAAGACAGCTGTTAAAATTTCATCATATTCTATTCAATAGTTTGTGAGTTATTGTGCTAAGAGTCAAGCTACTTTTGTTATTTTCAAAACAATGGATCAAAAACAATTTCGTGTTTTAATTTTACACTGCTTCTTGATAGGGAAAAATACCGTTCAAGCGAAGCAATGGCTTGAAAAGTATTATGGGGACTCCGCTCCATCAGAAACAACAATAAAACGTTGGTTTGCTGACTTCAAACGTGATCGTAGAGACACCGATGATGCAGAACGCAGTGGACGTCCAAATGAGGCGGTAACACCAGAAAACATCAAAAAAATCCACAAAATCGTTTTGAATGATCGAAAAGTGAAGTTGCGTGAGTTAGCTGACATCGTAAAGATATCAAAAGAACGAATTGGCTTTATATTGCATGAGCATTTGACTATGAGAAAGCTCTGTTCAAAGTGGGTGCCGCGTTTGCTCACTGTTGACCAAAAACAAGAACGTGTTGATGATTCTGAGCAGTGTTTGGCCATGTTTAAACGTAACAAACCGGAATTTTTGCGTCGATATGTGACAATGGATGAAACATGGATCCATCACTTCACTCCAGAATCAAGATGATCGTCATCTGAGTGGATAGGAACTGGTAAACCTCGTCCAAATCGCCCGAAAACACAACAATCGGCTGGAAAGGTTATGGCCCCGGTATTTTGGGATGTACGTGGTGTAATATTCATCAACTATCTTGAGATAGGAAGTACCATCAACAGTGAATATTATATAGCGTTATTGGAGCGTTTGAAGGCCGAAATTGCAAAGAAACGACCGCATATGGCAAAGAAAAGAAATTTGTTTCATCAAGACAACGCACCGTGTCACAAGTCAATCAAAACAATGGCAAAACTACATGAATTGAACTTCGAATTGCTCCCACATCCACCGTATTCGCCAGATTTGGCTCCCAGCGACTACTGGCTGTTCGCAGACCTCAAAAAAATGCTCGCCGGTAAGAAATTTCGCACGAAGGAAGAGGTTATCGCTGAAACTGAGGCCTATTTTGAGGCAAAAGATAAATCATTCTACAAAAGTAGTATTGAAATGTTAGAGCGGCGCTGGAATGATTGCGTTGCTCTTGATGGAGATTACGTTGATGAATAAAGCTAATTTTGAACCAAAAAAAACGTATTTTTTTTGTTAGGCCCGGGACTTTTCAGCCCATGTGTTATATAGCCTAATTTAAAAAATGGTTATTTTTCAAAGGTTGTATATATGTTAAAGAAAAACTCATGCATTCATTCTCAATATTTCACCATAATTAATTAATTAATGGCTTCGTCAGAAAGTGAAATACTGAGTTATATTGCCAAAAATCAAGGCAATTTTTGTTCTATTGTTAACACAAAAGCCACTACATTTGTAAATAAAACTTAATTTATAAAAGTCAGGCTAACTGTGTATACTGGAATAAGATCACCCAATACTTTAGATTGTGTCAAAATTTAAAACTATATCGGCATGGTGTTGAGAAGGGTTAAAATGTGTATGTGATATTAAAGATTACCGGTAAGAGCCTACTTTTGCGATAGTAGCAAAAGTAAACTATTTCTTGTTTCAGACGACGATCTTTGAGGAAATAAAAATATAGATTTATGTTTTCGGCGCAACGATAAAAATTGATGTTTTCCACTAAAGATGGTTGTTGCGCAAGAGAATTCCTGATATGCTATGCCAGCGATCCGGAATATAACCCCGAGCACATAAAATTTTATTTTGAAAACATTCGCAATTTTCTTTACCTCCGTACTACTAACCATACATATATCTCTGGAATATAAAACGGATATAATAACACATGCAGCTAAATTTTTGTATATGAATAGAGAGATGAAGTATCAAAGGTTGCGTTGACGTTTAGAATTACGTATGAGAATGGATAGCGATGAAAATATTTTCATTACACTTCTTTTATTTGATATGTATTTCAAGTTACTAAATTAAGCTTTAACAAATTTGACGATTGACTTGATTTGGCACATGGGAGTGATCTGTTATCCAAGAGCAGTATTAACAATTTATTTGCAAAATTCCAGCGTGAATGCACCATTAAGAAAAACGAATTTCATGAAGATCGTTCGTTGACGTTTGTTGTTGAATGAACGAGGTTGAGATCGGCAAGTAACATGTGTAAGATTAAAGTATCCTTGGGTATTGGCATGAAAGTAATACACTCAATTTTTTATGAACATTTGAATATGCAGAAGCTTCGCAATCGTGGCATCCCTTAAATACTTAAATACTACTATGCTAATAATTCTTCGTGTAGCAAAATAAAATTATGTTTCAATTTATGTTTATCACTATATTTTTGTGTTACATATTTATTTCTCGCACATTTTGTCACCATAACAATAATCATGCGAATTGCCAACCTAATATTTGAAATAATATTTTTATTTAAACACTGGTAACGTTTAGTGCAATCTTTAGAAGAGTAGTAATTCAAACGCTGGATGAAACGATGTAAATCAGGTGCCATACTATATTTTCTGACCTATTTTCCACAAGCTGTTTCAGGTAAATACCGACTCAATTTTTAGCGAATTGTTCAATTAAACTCACAACCTTCGCATTTCACTCACGTGATTTTTCTATTTCAGTTATTACTTTACCCTCATCCCTCAAGCATCAAGTTTTATTGCATGTACTAATCATTCATGCAAGTATGCTATCTTCATTCCATTTTAGATAAAAGGCATTAGTACTGGTGGTAATAAACTCTAACATTAGTCGTACTAAAGGTAATCAACTGTTAACAATCAACAAAAATAATATTTCATTGCAACGTTAAATGGAGAACGGTTCCCTATCACAGTACAATCTACATTATCGTATAATGTATTTAATGCAATAATATTGCCAGCGTAACTATGTTAGTAATTAGGTGTACTAACGATATCCATAAAGTTATGAAAATCCATTAGAATTAGTTTCTAATTTACTGTTTATAACTTACAGACGAAAATGAATAAACCACAATTACTGTTGTAAAACTAGACAATACTATGGCATTACATATATGCAGGGTTTAAGATAATGTGGCTAATCGAATAGCCGATAAACGCAGTAGGGTTTATCCACCATTGAATATTTCTTATGTCTATAGCTTGCATAATTTGCTGAATATGCATTTGTTGAACAAAAGAGCCACGTCTGTATTTGACCATAAAATTTTACGTAATATCCCTGCTGTTAGATAATATTAAACAAAATTGAATGTACAGTTTCCAAATTTCACACATTATTTTTTTATTAAATACTATGTATTTGAAATACTGTTTTGGTAATTAGTCAGCTATAGCTATTTCTTTCAATTATTGAATCATGGGTTTGTATAATTTTATTTAATAATATATAATATATAATAATATTTAGGGTTTAATTTCGAACTCCAATATTCCTGGTTTGTAAAAGAAAACGATAGTTTATATGAATTACACCGCCCAACAAAATATTTTTTTTGGTGCTGTCTGTAAAACACGAACTAATTTAGCGTATTTCTGATGTTCTAGTTCCAAAAATAATTGGCATTTCTTCGTAGCAGCTCTAGTTTTTGAGATACACCACAGTGAAATTTATTACAAATAGCAAAATCAAAATAATTAGCTAAATATTTAGGAGCCCTAAATTCGTTCGGATGTAATATGAGCATCAAGATTCATTACCTTCACAGCTACTTAGATCGTTTTCCAGAAAACTTAGATGATATTAGTGAGGAACAGAGGGGAAGATTTCACAATGGCATTAGCATTATGGAGGAAAGGTACCAAGGAAAATAGAATACCCAGATGATGGCCGATTACTGCTGGAAATTCAGCGGGACTGTTCCGGTAAATCTCACGCAAGAAAACCTTATAAATGGAAATTTTTAACTGATGATTGAAAATTGTATATGCATATTTTTCTGTTAAATAAATACCTCCTACCCATCTTTTTTGTAGTTAACAGTTATCAATTAGTAATATTTAAAAGGTTACGTAATAACAAAACTTTATCTAATTTTGGCGAATTTTTCCTAAATATGGCAGAAAGAGAATTTCGAAAACTAGATTTGATAGAACAAATCTGATGACATTTTTGGATTAGGCTCCCCAAAACTGCGTAATTACACTTAAAAAATCCGAGGCATCAAAATGTGTGTTGGCCAGTATTAGCTATAAGTGTTACACATGCAGATGTTTTATTAGAGACATTAAGATTTTAAGATACATCTGACGTTTGAATAGAGAAAATAAATTTTCAGTTTATGCATTCTCATAAATATTTTATTGAATTTGATCCGAGGTGACTAGTTTGTCCCACATTTTCCTTATAGGGGTGGTGGCTAAACCATATTGTCAGTGACTTTCTCTTCTTTCTGTTGTAAGAAGTTTTTGTGTTAAAGAATAAACCGACCTCCGGCTAATGACAACTCAATAGAGTCAAAATTCTTTCTAAGGTTTCTTATGCTGTTGTTTTTCC
Organism: Trypoxylus dichotomus; assembly: GCA_023509865.1. NCBI lineage: Eukaryota > Metazoa > Arthropoda > Insecta > Coleoptera > Scarabaeidae > Trypoxylus > Trypoxylus dichotomus. Next base: position 33,151,693 of record CM042079.1, read on the forward strand.
AATATTATCTCACTCCATACCCAAAAAGCATACCCACATGATCCTGAATACTTCACTTGTTTGTTTTTAATAAATACTGCATTTTTTATGATTCTATCTAGCCGCTTTAATAACGCTAGTAGTGTAGATCAACAGAAGCAAATAATTCATGCATGTAAGGTAATGGGTTATTTTTGGTAAGAGTCTTACAGTGATGTATTACGTATAAAAACAAGTATCAAATTAACTGAATATGTTAATAGTTAAATCAAACATATGTATGTAAGTGTACAAACATTTAAATAAAATCGAAGTCGACATTTCCTGTATTAGTTACGCGACTGACAATCGTAGTTGCCACCAACGGCGATCAATTAGCAGTGAGAATGAATGTAATAGCGGAGATATCGAGCTAAATGGTCGGGTTAGAAGCTAGTTAACTCAGGTAGAAGTAATTTATTGTTGAGATAGTTTATTAGCGCCCGTTCGGAACTGAAAGAGGTAGGCGTGTAGTCGACTGTTCGCTTACGGAGTAATAGCCGACTTTCGCGATAATGAAAAGTATACCCTATTTACTATCCTAAACATAACAGGTGAATGAAAACACTTTGCTTAACAAGTTCTTATCAAAACTGACATTTTATATGTTTTAATATTTGTCGCAATCGTAAATAAAAACTAAAGTGTTTAAATAATCTGGTTGAGTTTAAATAATCTAGCACTTTTCTATGAAACATGAATGAAAATTTGAATTACGTGCTAAAAACAACTGAATATGAGCAATATAATCCAATATGCTTCAGTTTGAACTGACATTTAAAAAAAAATTGCTTTCAATCTTAAATAGGAAAGTTTAGACCATTGTTCTCAAAAGGTATTATCTTGCTATTGTTGAAATTATCTTTTCTCTAGCTTTTTGTTGATACAATGTAGATCAGAAATCAGTGTTTAAGTAACTAATTGAGAAACATATCATTAACTTCGATAAAGCAAATTACTGAACTATTGGAAAACTGTACTTAAACGTGAGTGCACTAAGCTTATAATTTTTATGTATTTATTTACATGTACATGCATAAGTGTACATAAAACTAATAACATAACTAATGTACACATTTATATGCAGAATTGACTAGAGGTTGAAATTCTGCATAGATTGTGGTATTTGAGATTTATACGTACAAATCCGTCAATTTGATTCTTTGTTAGCTGTTCTGTACATCGTGGTTTTTTGTGTGACATTTGACAAAGTCTTTCACAATATTTCGAACTAGATTAGTATGTATGAAAATGGGCTCGGCCAAAGTTGCACTAATCGAAATTTCTATAGCTCCATATCAACTTTTGAATAGAATATTTGGTTTTCTTAATACTTTCGGCAAATCATGGATCGAAGTTAATGCTAAACTACAAAGAAACTCATATGCAGGAGAAAATAACATTAAAAGCATTTCTTACACTTTCTACAGAGAATATTTACAATAATGGTAACTCGAAACGGCGAAATTTCTATAGGTCCATTAACATAAAATTAATAAATAAAAAATTTATAGTTCTTTTAAAATTTAGTAGTGAGTGATAGATCCTCTATTCAAAATGCTGTCTACTAGTTTAGTCAAGTTGAAATAGTAATATCATTACAACACCTCATTATCGCAGATTTTAGTTCTTTGACGCTATCGTATTGCTTATTATTGGCATACACCTCTCTTGCCAATATTTCCTAAACATTTTGGTTGATTTCAGATCGAGCGAGCGAGCAGGCCATTGTAATAAGTTAATTTCCTTTTAATGAAACCACTGGAATTATGGATAGCTGGTGTATTGTCTTGCAGAAATAATGCTTTTAGGTCGGCAATTGTTCACCAAAGTCTATCAGAACAATTTCCAGAAGTTGTATATACTAGTTAGAATTCATTTGTGTTGAAGTAAAACATATGGAAGTAAAAGCTGCCCAAACTATTACACTATCGCCACCAAAATTTCGGCTCATTCCAACTTTAGTGTTCTTGCGCAAATCGTGCCAATAATATTTGATACCTTCAGACCCTTCCACGTTAAATTTTTGCTCATTAGAAAATATGACGTTGTTCCACTCATGATCCCATTTCATATAATCTTCTGCAAATTTCAGGTTTGCCTGTATACGTGCCTCTTTTAAGGGTGGTCTTCAAACCTTTTTTAACTACCGAAAAAGTTTATTGCCGGATAAACATTGTTGCATACGTCTGTTCATCAGAAGAGGCGAACCGCAATATCGATGAGCGCTGCTTCCGAGTTAGTTTTTGATTACTCCTTTTAGCGCGATTTTTGCTGTAGGAATTGTCCAACATTAGAAAATTGTTGATGAGATGATGAGATCGTTCTATTTTCTTAGCTATGCCTTGGTTTGAAACATTACCTCTTTATGACAATTTATATTTGCTTTCTCTTGCTCGGACAGCAATTCACTTTTCGGTATTTTTATTAACGAATGTCTAATGTCAAACCAATGCATCGACTGACTTAATTTTGCACTTGGGAATGACCTACTACCCAAGAGCAGTATTAACAATTCATTTGAAAAATTTCAGCGTGAATGCACCATTAAGAGAAACGAATTTCATGAAGAGCGTCCGTCGACGTTTGATGTCGAATGAACGAGGTCGAGATTGGCATATAACACTTGTAAGATTAAGACATCCTTGGATATTCGCATGAAAGTAATACACTCAATTTTTTATGAACATTTGAATATGCAGAAGCTTCGCAATCGTTGGATTTGACACAATTTAATAGAAGTTCAAAAACAAGGTGGTGTAAAATATTGCGAAGAAATGCACAAGAAATTCAACCGAAGTCGTTCGAATCATCATTGCTGATGATAACAGTTGCATTTAGCCGTACAGACTTGAAGGTAAAGAGATTGTTTAGATATTTTAACTTGGTCCAAAACCAATGAAAATTGTTCGTTCACGACGTGCTGCAAAACCAATGGTCGTTTATTTCAAGTCATATGGCACACGTGGCTTCCGTAACTTTAGGACATGGAAGAACTGTGAATAATAATCAATATACCATAATTTCTTCTCCCGGAGTCATGGATGAAATAAGAAGAAACGATCGAAATCGGGGAGTTATCAACGGAATGTTAGTGTAGATAGTGTCTGACAAGTAAAGTACAATTACAACGATTGCAAGAACTGTGTGGTTGTATAATTCACAGGTATCGCAGTAAACTTTGCCACACACAAGTTAATAATTTATTTGGAATCCAGTGTTTTAAGAGCACGTGGATTCTCATTGTCGACCGTGTTACTGACTGCCAGTCGATAGCGCAGTTGATTATTAACTTGTGTGGGGTGGAGTTTACAGCGGTATCTAAAAAAATACAATCAGGTAGAAAGTAAGTTTTACATATAGCTATAGTAAGCAAACATTCAGAAAACTAATCAATTAGTGGTGCTTTTTGTCAATAATAGAAACACATATGTAAATAGGATTGAAGTAATGTAACAGGAACGTTGTAACTTTGTCCTAGTATAATTGATGTAATTGTAATAGAGGCCAGAATTGCTATAATAGATATTTAGCTATATTATTGTTGTGACTCAAATAAATACCTATTAAAAAAAAAACGTATTACTATCTTCGATAAATTATTCTTCAATATGGCTGTATCAGCCTTCATGCAGTACGCTAAAGCGGTGATTTTTGTTAATAAATATGTTGGTTTAATGATTCGTTGCTCTTATTTACCTGATCTATTACTTTCTGAATCATTTTTATTTTCGAATATAAAAAATGTTTCGTGATCGATTTTCGCTGTCTGAATCAGCTGTTGAAATTTCAAGAATCACGGTATTGATTCTTCAGCTACATTGTGTCAGTATCCTGTTCAGCGCGTCCGGAACTGTTTGATAGCAATAGGTAGGTCAGATTCGTTTTACGATTGCAAAATGAAATGGACAGAAGAAATGTTAACATAGTTTATTAACATGTATAAGACAAGCCACATTTATTGCACAACTGACTGAAATGTCCAACGGATTATCATTGTTTGAAAGTGTTTCTAGATTTCTGGATAGAGCTGTGTCAAAATATTTTAGTCATATGTAAAATATTCTGCGATTTGAGATACGTTTCTAAGAGCTATTTGTGAATTCCTTCACATGTAAAATATTTGCATATTCCTATTTTTTTCAATGTTATCAAAAAAATACAAAAAAGAAACAAAGAAAGAACAATAAAATAAGCATAAGCGATATCAAACAGTAGTTGTTACTAATGTTGCTGTTTTTGAAATCAGCAATATTAGTTATTTGTTTACAACGAACATGATATGATATCCATAATTTCATTAATTGCGCATTTGGAGTTATATTTTTTTCTGATACGCTCTTTTAACCTGTCATCTTTTATATCATACCACAAGAATGGAAGTTAATTCTATAAACGTGGCGATCATTTCATGAACTCCCATATCTACGTATGTGGAAATATTTCGTTTCGGCAATTTCTCGTGCCAACTTTAAAGTGAGGAGAGATGCCGTGTTGATAAAGGTAAACGTTACCAAGTATATTGCGTTTAGATTGCTTTGTATGGAGAATATAACTGCTACAGCAGAAATCAAATATTATGTTCTAATAAATACCAGCAACCAAATTATTATAGAAAAAATAAGGTGTCCCATTTAAAAAATATATTGATGAAGTCATAAATTCTGTGAAATATGACAAAAGACAATAGAAATATTGCAAAAATAATTTAATTTTTGCAAAATTCCGATATAAAGAACATGAACTCTGTACGTTCATTAAAATTTTCTGCCTGCTCTTTGGCTGATATAATGATGCTACTATTGAGATTACATCCACCAGTCTGAATTTTTGCTGGTTAGTGTGTACTAGGCTTTAGTATCGTTTGCCTTAGCAAGTCCGTTTACATTGACTTGTCCGGAATAACGAAATAAAAAACGTAACGAACATCGCAAGTTAAAGTATTAAACGGTAATATTGATAATGTGATCTTTTGCTATCTCTTGTGGTGTATAGTATTAAACTTGTTGCAAACAAAGGAGAATGATATCTTGAAAAATAACAGAGTAGTTTGTATACATATGTAGTTGCGTTTGTAAATGAAAATCTGGTATACGATCAGGGTAAAGGGACGGATAAGATTCCAATCGGAGTTAACAGTAGAAGAGCACGCGACCGAACAATACAGTATCTTTGAACTTGACATACGGAGCGCAGTGCAACTCACGCTAAATAGAAAATACGGACAGTGCTGATGTTCTGAAACGCGATCTCGTAAATTATTCATAATTTACGAGTTCGTTGTCGAAAGAATGTTTCTCTGGTCTCTGGCGATGGCTAGAATCGATAAGACGTTCCGATATGGAAAGTCGCGGTATACATTTCTGGATAAATTGTGTCGCGAATTTTAAATAGCTATATCACGTTAGCGTCGGAGGGTTCACTAAATATTTTATTGTAGCATGCTGCTGAATCGACAAGCGTGATGCATACTCTTCATGGTTTTGCTTTGATTTTTGAATGATTGGCATTGAAAGGTACTTAAATAAGTTTGTCAAAAATGTACAAATCTAAGCTCGATTATACTTAATGCAACACCGTAGGTTGCTATCGGAATCTTATTTTTATTATCAAGTACGCATAGTAATTTGCTTAAATCCTCAAAGTTGTACTGTTTTGAGTATTAACTGAGATTCGAATAAGAAAAAAGAAATTAAATGCCGAACAATTCAGAAATTATTGGAAAAAGCTGGAAAGAGTAAAATATTTTTGCAATTATAAAATATGGATAATGAAGGTTAAGCACTTACATAGCATAATCGCATAAACATATTCAAAATTATGTTTGTGAGGTATTGGTAGCAATATTATTTGCGTTAGATAAATGCTATAGTTCTCTTACACGGTTAGATACTTTTCGTTTTCTTTAATGTAATAACCCGATTAAATGGAATATGAAATGCTTTAATTTTAAGTGAAACTCAAATTTTTATGAATGAAGAATAGAAAATGATGATCAATTACTCGTGTCTTACATTAACCAAAAGGGTCTTCTCTCAAAGAAAAGTGATTTCTTGCGCATATTTCCTTTATCCCAAGCAATATTTGTTCAAGCAAATACAGACTTCTATTGAAAGTATTTTTTTTTAAATTATTTATTTAGTTTAAAAATTGCTTACTTTCGTTAGAAGAGTATTATTAATTAATAAAAGACAAGGAATTTACAATTTATTTGGTCATAACTTTTAGTGATTTTTCTCACGCAACTAAACTAACGCCAGAAGTACTGAATACTTATTATATTCCTTTGTGATGGCAAAGCTACTTTTGAAACGTTGTTTACACAATATCAACCATTGCAGCATGTAAATGATAATGATACGGGGGTCTATTGTAAATTTGTACTAAAAATTCAAGAAAATTAAGAAATTATATTTTTCATTCTTTGTAGTTTTTATTTATTACATTTAATTTATACGTCTTCTTATGCTTTGCGAAAAGCTATTATCATTGTATACTATTTTCTTTATCTAAAATAAAGAATAAGTATCTATATACAATCGACATGGTTTGTACGTTGGAAAACTATGTGTTTTCTTTTTGATATTTTGTCACATTCTTGTAAATTATTGCTGACTTTTAGTTCTTCGAAAATATACAACAATATATATAATGTTTTCTAGCTTAATAATACTAATACAACTTTAAGAAGCAGTAAATTCAATTACAGGGCAGTAGTTAAACCACATAGCAGAAAAAATAGGTTTCTCAATAATTACAAAAAATAAATGTTTGTTAGAAAAGCTATAAGCCTATTCTAACATTTAACTATAAATGTGGTCCAGCTAAAATAGGTATGTATACTGGCAGAGTATGTCGCAGTATAGATATACAATATTGATATCACACGTCATGGCTCCTAGGCGTAAGTGAAAAATGGAATTAATTGGCAGTATTGGTGTGTAGATTGTGACTTGATGTATTGAAAGTATAGGTACTATAAAATTGCGAGCAAGTGATTTTGGCTGCAGAACAAAGTTTTCTGGATTACTTGGATCGTAATAGGCAACACATCTATGTGTTCTATTTTATATTAAAATGATCTTTTATTTTAGACTTTTTTGTTTATAACTTATTTCAACTCTAGATTAACTAAAACTTTATTAGGAAAATATTGGAAAATAATTGATTTCAGGCTGAATTCTGTCTTCAATGATATAGTCCTCTGTAATAGAAATTATTTCTTTAAGGAAAATATTACTTTTAACTAGCAAATATCTTTGTAAACCAACTGAAATTTTCTTTCTAGTCACATATATCTTAGCGAATCTAAGTCCTTAAATCTATGAGCACGAACATAACTAACCCTTCAAGTGTCTATTGTAATAAATGCAACAACTCTGAAAATTTGCGTTGTCACATTGACTCATAGCAGCAGTATTACAGACCATATTTTTAATACCACAAGTTATTGGCTTAAATTGTTAATGTTTTTCGTTCGGTTGTGCTGTTTTAGCAGAATTGAAATTTAATACTTCAAATAGGTTTTATTTTCTTTTCTTTCTGTGCGAATGATGTATATAAGGTATTTGGACTTGCTACTTTTTATCCAAATAATTGATATAATTTCGAATGTTACAAATGCTTAGAAAGGTGTTAATACCCTCAATTAATACAAACCTAGACGAAAATATTTTTATCTATTACTCCACTGGTTTTAAAAATTTGAATTGCAGAGTATAAGATTACAAAGCAATTTGAAATATAACACAATTGAGGTGAGGATATAATTAAATGATTAATTAACAAGTTATATTTATTTGCTTGATGACACTTTCCCAGATACAATATGAATGGGATAAAAAAGATTTTTTAAGATGAATCAAAAGACTAGCACTGTGAGTGAATCCTCAAGAAACTTTCGTAGCATTATTATCATGTATAAATGTAAATTTGATTAATTTTTGGACTACCCAGTAGAAGAAAAAATCTGTTTCTTTACGTCCATTATCACTTTCCCGTTTCTAGTTTAGGATCATGAACATTAATGACAAAATATACAAATGCTCACAGCTAACAACAATTTACCCTTGACGCCAATTAGACAACATGAGAGTTGTGAGGCGATATGGGTTTTGACATTTGATTGCTCCTAGTAAAAATAAACACTCTTAGATTATGCTGACAAGAGAAGTGCATAGTCTGGGAATTTCGGTTTGGCTGTAGATTTGGGTGTTAATATATTGAAGGCTAATAATAGGCATCATTTAAACAATTCAGAAAAAAAATCGGATTAAAGATTTAAAGCGTGTTATATCTTAAGTTATACTCACAATCAATGGAAATGTTCTTGTTTCAAAAGCAAGAGATTCAAAGGTGAAGCTTACGCTATTCTCACGTATTTCCTTTTCATTTTATTTTATAAATTAAGAGTTTTGCATTAATAAAGAAAATATTGTTATATTAAAAAAATCAATAAAACTGAAAATTAAATAAGAATTGTGTACTGCAGATATAAATTTTCATCCTAAGACCAAATAAATCCTTTTTCAACTTCATAAAAATAGAAGCTTCGCATGCGAATGGTTTTGGTTTCGATTTTTGTTGTACGTAATTAGTTTAATGCAAGAAATAATAGCGCCAGTGACAAAGAAGTAATGAATGCGTATTCAAATTAATAGCAGGTTCCACTATTTTTATCATATCATATAAATAAGTAGTACAAAATGCAAAATCGTGGAATGCAAAATCGGACGAGGAAGGATGAAGAATTGCACTGCATGGAAGAATCGTGTTGGTATGAAAAAGAAAGAGCTGGCAATTAGGAAGAAATGCTTGAATTATAAAGAGAAGCAGGGAAAGCAGAAAACATTGTATGTGACAGGAAATGAGGAGGGTTCATATATTACCCTCCTCAAAAGCCTTTTGATTGTGATTTTTATGAAGATGTATATATTTATTTATTATCTATATTTATTTACTGTATTACAGATTTAACTGAATTAAGAACCTAGGATTTTAAAATCCTTTGTTCTACCAAGGAATTATTTTATTCATTGTGTTACATTTGAAACTGATAAAGATAGCGCGTGTTATACGAGTGAAGCAAAATTTACAGCATTTATTACATTTTATGACATGCATTCAATGTTTCAAGAATTTCGTTGCGTTAAGCCAAGTTGAGATTTGCTGTTTTGCTCAATCTGGTACTTGTAAGTGTCAATACTTATTTTTTCTTAAAACCAATGACATATAAACCTGGAAGTCGCTTAGGATCTTTCCGTCGATCTAATAGCGTAGTTGCAATGAGTGAAACACGCCTGGACGGATCTTTACTGATTCTATTTTTGTCCAAACAATGAAATGACATGCTTTAACCAATGGTTACTAAATCGTTTAATATAAATATGAGAACACTAGCACTTCAACTAATTTTCTTTTAAACTTACTGTTCAATCGTGCCAGTTGAGTAGCAAATGTAAACTTGCCCTTAATGTTTGTAATATAGTACACTAATATTTGATTGACAGCAAGTCGCGGCAATGACGGGCAAATTAACGAATCCATTGACATTCTAAAGATGTTAAAGGTTATTCCTTTCTTGCGTACCTCCCCTTACAAATCTTAATATTATAAATTCATACTTATATCCATACATCCATATATCATATATTTAAATTTTAGTAATAATTAATGCAAATACTGCTCCTACAAATAATTCCCTAGAAAAGTTAAAATAAATGAAACTTGTGTTTGGAGATGTTTCACCGCTTCCAAACATAGGAACGCGCCCACCTCTTTTCCTCCTTTACTTATTGTGTGGGGATTCCTTCGTTATATTGTTTAGGTTTAACACCGCATGCAATTATTGTTATTCTTAGCGTGTTTGAGTGTTATGGGCCAGTATGTATTTATTTAGTATAATAATAGTTTGTAAATGAATGAGAAAGGAAATTACGTATTCAACGTTTGATCGTTACGCCATCGCACGTGTTGGTGTATTTGTAAGTAGGTGCAAAAAGTTGTAGATTCTATTTGGGAAACAATGGAAAGGCACCTTTGTCTGCGCCGTTTCGTTCACCTTTTCCGTCGCCATGTAGGTTAGGACGAGTTGAATTTTAAATGTATGATAATAACTGTTGGTAATTGCTTTCAAAATGGGAAATGGTGAATTTGCAAATTGATATACGCTTAATAAGTTTACTGATGATGCTGTGTTTATCGGTTATTATTCAGATGGTAGACTCTAATTAAAGCTACAATATTCTCTCAAGAATGTTGTTTTTTTAGTGAGAATAGTGAGGCAAGTCAAAGGTATATAATTCAAATGAACTTTTTTTAACATTTTCTGCATATATCTATTACAGTTTTCATTATAATTAAGATTGTTTAGGAGTATTTCGAAATGTTGTGTCTTGAAAGTATAATGCCTGGCGTGTTTTTAATGATAAAATGGTGATCCGTTTTTTTTTTAACTATATTATACTGAACGTTATTTTTTCATATAAAGTAATCTCTGTAAGATGACCATCCAAGTCTCTTCTGTACTTTATCCAGAAACTTTCTTGACATCTCCTTATACAACTAAACTGCATTTTTTTGGTAACCATCAGTGAAGTATTTTAGTAACATGCTGTTGTGGTTTTTGCGTGTTTATTTTCGGTATCAATGTTATTTATACCTCACAATTGTTTAGTTGTTTCTTCCCTAGAAAAAAATTCATACCTATCCAATACAGGTACTTTAGGGATTAACTGCCAACACTAGACTGCAGTAAATGAATAATGAATTAAACTACGAATCGTAGTTCTTAAATTATTTACTTATGAAAGACAAAGGATTAGGTATTCAGGGAGTTCTATTGCGATATCCCAAGTATTTGGCAATATTGCTTCTAAAATATTAGCAAACGTTCAAGATACAAGAAACCGCATCAGACTTTGTATGCAAAGATGGAAATCACAATTATTATTAAATTAGACTAGGGTGACAGAATAAAGTAGACACCTACTAATTAAAAAAAGATTCTATTCTCGTTATATATACAAAATATTTTAAAATTTTTAAGTTAGACTAATATTTTGTCGATCCACCTTTACTTGCGTGAAGTGCTGCGAGTCGTCGTGACATAGAATCTATTAAATGATTAATGGTGTCTTCTGGAATATTTAACCACTCTTCTGTAACAGCTGCCACGAGTTCTTCCTTATTGCTGGGTTTTCGGGGTCATTTCGCCATATTTGTCTGGATTATGTGCCAAACATTTACTATCGGATCCATGTCTGGTGATTGGCCTGGCCATGGTAAAATCCGAATCCCCTGTTCCTGTTTCCATGCGGTTGTTGTTCTTGCTTTGTGGCAGGATGCTCCATCCTCCATAGAAGTAGCGTCTTCTTTAGATAAAATGGCGTTGTCCAATATCGGTAGTAGTCCTTCTGTTAATATTTGGATATATTTTGCCGCATTTATATTTCCGTCGCAGATTACTAATTGCGATCTTCCACCATACCATATCCCGCCCCACACCATGACGTTCACACCGCCGTATTTCACCGTCTGATGCAAAAATTTGTCGTCCAGTTGCTGTGACGAACGTCTCCATACCCACGTACGACCACTATCACTGAATTGGCGGTATCTGCTTTCGTCTGAAAAGATGACAGATCGCCGAAACTCTTCGGGCTACGTTCGCATTTCGATTGCGCAAGCCATTCGGCGCCGTTTTTGAAACGCCGTAGGGAGAGGTTTTTTCTTTGCCACCCTTTTATACATCCCCACACTGTGGAGGTATCGCAGAATGGTGCGCTGACTTTTCTGTGAAGTTGCCGCAAGCTCAGCTGTACTTTTTCGCGGTTCTCTTAACACTTCGCGCACAAGCACCCGTTTACTTCTTTCGGAAGGTCCGGCACGACCTGGTCTCGGCTCCGCTGTTGTTTTTTCCTTGCGTTTAAATTGTGTAATCACACGGTTAACTGTGGACAACGGAATATTTAAAAATTTACTTATTTCACGTTGCGAATCGCCGTGTTCATTCTGGCCAACGATACGACCCCGGGTGAAGTCGCTAATATCACTCGAACCTTGTAAGCAAAGCATAGTTGTAACGATACTAAACTATGACGAATTCCATCCGATACATCTACCCCTACCCTAATGACAAGAGAAAGTTCTTAATTCGTTCTTAGAATTTAGCTGTTTACATATTTATACCGCTTTACCTGGTGTTTATTTTATTCTGTCACCTAGTGTATTTTTAAAGTTCAATATTATTATCAATATTAAATTTTAAAAATTTTAGTTGATAGTGTTAAATGAATTTTCCGAGATTCATTTTATTGTAGTTGATGTTTTTGTACTGCTTTATCAGTACAGTACATGTTTTTGCATAAGAAAACCCAATAAAAGAAAATGCTATATAGGTTGTCACAAACAGCGAAATGTTAAGTAACGAGGCGGAAAGTATTTACGAAAGCACAATTGCCTTTGCATCTCAAATGAATTTATTTGCATACTTCAGGAAAAGGTTATTAAGGAAGATGTTTTCTCATTTGACTAAATTATTAGATTATACAAATGTGTAAATGAACCTTAAATGTAGCACAAACGAGATTCTATCCTCATTTGTAAGCCGGCATAAAATGCGTGCACATTCGTCAGCGTTTATACTTCAAATAAACTCAATTAATAAGCCATCGTAACGTCAATGGCGTGGATCAACTACCAGATATTCAAAATGTTCTCATTTATGTAGCTCAACGTTTAACATATACATAAATTGACTAATTGCCACTTAAACGCTTCGTGGGATGCGTTTATTGCGATTTATTGCTTTATTCCGCCAAATTACCGCGAATATGATAAGCTATTTTTAGCGTGAATGTCGTGAAAAAAGCGACTGTCTTCGTCTGGGGTAAGTTTATAAAAGCGACGAATGACTGCTAATTTCATTAACCCAATATGTAAAGCGTATTGTGCGTGGCATTTACACCAGACGTAATGTGTATATTATATGAATGTAGTACGAACGCTGCTTCAGAAATTGTATACGTGTTGCGGTATTGCGAACAGTAACAGACAATAAAGAACTGGGTGCTTTATATTTATAACTTACTGAAATTGAATTTAGCAAAGTAAATAGTTTTACAAGGACGAAAAAGAAATTGTAACCGAATTTTATTATTGCATCTTTAAACTTTCCTATTGTTTATAATTACTAGAATTTTTACCATAGAAATACATTTATCCTATCAACAGAATATTCGGACAAAAATGACTGAAACGAATTAATGTTGCAAACAATTATAAACACTGTACTTTTGTAATGTTACCGGCACTGCAAACAAGCCTCGCGATGTTACCATATTGCGATGTGTCATTTCTGTCATTATATTTGTTCTCTTATTTTTATTATTGTGCAGTTATTGCATGTATGCAGTTATTTTTATAACAAGTTGAAAAATATGTTTTTTATATGTAAATCACTAATTTCAGCCACTATTGCGCATTTCATACAAGGTTTAGGTAGTGATGGACTATCGCTGTGATTAAATGCAGTAAGAGAGTATTAGCTTTTGAGCGTCTCCATCATCAATAAAATAAATTTCTAGCTACTTTTTTTTCTAAAGGAAATACCGCTTCAACAGCTTTAAACAAAATCACTAGACATGCTAAAAAATACACATTAAGAAAATTGGGATTGTAATTTACTGTGTACTTATTGATAATCTAGATCCTACGGGAACGAAAGTAATGTATGTGGGATTTAGCAATTTCCTTAACATAATTCTACTGAGTCAGAGTATCGCTAGTGAACACCATCGAAAGATAAGTGAACGTTCTTTTGGGGGAAGTGCTAGGTTACATTCCAAGGTTTCCATTTTCCATTCTATTTTTCAAACACATCTATCCTCGAATATGACTCATATAATCACGCAAGAAATACTGTTAGATCGTATTGACAAATTTTATACCGAAGGATTTCCGGACATTTGTTCGTTTACCGTAAAAATTGACCATACGAAATGGATTGTAAATCACTTTACATTTTTATTTTTAACAAAACGAAATTGTCCATATTCAAATTTATTGTTCTATATTTGGGGAGATAAATTTTTGGTATTATGTTTCGTCTTTACTGCTGCATGATATTGTATGAACCCTAGTACTACTACTTACAATAAAATAGAGAAAATATTAGATAATTTGATCAAAACAAAAAAATATATATAATGATTCTGAAACTGTCTTAATAGGAAAAAATGTGGTATATTTATGTAACAGAACAGATCTATATATCTAGCGGATGTCAACACTTCTGATTGAATGGAAGTCACTAGCACAAGTATGGCAGTACGGTTGAGAATGGTGCAAATCCATGCCCTTTTATAATACATGATTTGAATTAATTTAAAATTTGTCTTATGCGATGTATCTATCTTTTGTATTCATTAGTGAAACAATGACAAATAAATCAAGTTTTATTTTATTTTTATTTGAACAAGTATTTTTTTTGTAAATATTTATATTATCAACTGTGGTAGTCTTAAAATTTGACATTTATTGCCTATAGTTTTATATAAAAATGAAACTTTCGCTTAAAGTTTGACGATTGTTTTTAGATTTAAAATGAGGATTAGCAGCGAAACAATGCATGAATCGACTGAAGATGAAGAACCATGTAACAGTATTGTTTATAGTTGATTTTCTGAATTCCAGCGTGCATATACTTCCTGCTTGCTTGGCCTTCTCTTGAAAACTTCGGACCCTCCCCGTGCATGTACTTACTCTCTTAGGAGCTAATTTTGTGACGTCTATTATTGACATTAATGTCGATGTATGTCTTCCGATTGAACTCGACCAGCATGCCATACATATACCCTAGGAATAACATACTATTGGGGATTGAAATAAAACAATACACACAAGACTTTTGCATGAAAATTTCATCGTACAGATTGTTTCCTCAATTTGGTCAAAATAAGATCCTCTCAAATGCTATAAAGAAACTCTGAACAAGTTCAACCTTGTTTGTTCATATTTAGTTTACGACAGCGTTATTCGTGATGAAACTTGGACTTATTTGTACGAGCCCGAAATTAAACAATCCATCGTTTGGTTATGTGAGTCAAAATCAATGAAAGTTCGTTCGCGCAGAGCTGAGAAACAAATGGCCATTTAATATTGATATTAATATGAAAATCTGGTTGGCCTTAGTAATGATCAAATTACGGTTTCCTTGTACACTAGGGTGTCAGAATAAAATAGACACCAGGTAAAGCGGTATAAATATGTAAACAGCTAAATTCTAAGAACGAATTAAGACCTTTCTCTTGTCATTAGGGTAGGGGTAGATGTATCGGAAGGAATTCGTCATAGTTTAGTATCGTTACAACTATGCCTCACTTACAAGGTTCGAGTGATATTAGCGACTTCACCCGGGGTCGCATCGTTGGCCAGAGTGAACGCGGCGCTTCGCAACGTGAAATAAGTAAATTTTTAAATATTCCGTTCTCCACAGTTAACCGTGTGATTACACAATTTAAACGCAAGGAAAAAACAACAGTGGAGCCGAGACCAGGTCGTGCCGGACCTTCTGAAAGAAGTAAAAGGGTGCTTGTCCGCGAAGTGTTAAGAGAACCGCGAAAAAGTATAGCTGTGCTGCGGCAACTTCACAGAAAAGTCAGCGCACCGTTCTGCGATACCTCCACAGTGTGGGGATGTATAAAAGGGTGGCAAAGAAAAAACCTCTCCTTACGGCGTTTCAAAAACGGCGCCGAATGGCTTGGGCAATCGAAATGCGAACGAAGCCCGAAGAGTTTTGGCGGTCTGTCATCTTTTTTAGACGAAAGCAGATACTGCCAATTTAGTGATAGTGGTCGTACGTGGGTATGGTGATGTTCATCACAGCAACTGGATGACAAATTTTTGCATCAGACGGTGAAATACGGCGGTGTGAACATCATGGTGTGAGGCGCGATATGGTATGGTGGAAGATCGCAATTAGTAATCTGCGACGGAAATATAAATACGGAAAAATATATCCAAATATTAACAGAAGGACTACTACCGATATTCGACAACGCCATTTTATCTAAAGAAGACGCCACTTTTATGGAGGATGGAGAACCCTGCCACAAAGCGAGAACAATAACCACATGGAAAGAGGAACAGGGGATTCGGATTTTACCATGGCCAGGCCAATCACCAGACATGAATTCAATAGAGAATGTTTGGCACATAATCCAGACAAATATGGCGAAACGATCCCGAAAACCCAGCAATAAGGAAGAACTCGCGGCAGCTGTTACAGAAGAGTGGTTAAATATTCCAGAAGACACCATTAATCATTTAATAGATTCTATGCAACGACGACTCGCAGCACTTCACGCAAGTAAAGGTGGATCGACAAAATATTAGTCTGATTTAAAAATTTTAAAATATTTTGTATATATAACGAGAATAGAATCTTTTTTTTTATTAGTAGGTGTTTATTTCACCCTAGCGTATTTTACCAACATTTTAAATTTCTGAAAAGCCGTCAGTTTCAACAGGATTTGAAGCGATGACCTCTCCGTTACCGGCGGAATGTGCATCACAAGACTGAATGTGAGTTAAATAACTTTTAATACTTAGATGTTGTAATGTCCGTAGATATATCGCAATATCTCAGCAGACATAATATTATTAAAGGCAAGTTCATATTAATTGATATTAATATTAATGTGAAACTCTCGTTGGTGTTACTAATGATAAAATTACGGTCAATTTTGCATGAATTAATAGAAATTAAGTTAGTGTTTGACTGCAAAGGAACTTACAATTAGCGAAACGCGTAGTAATCACTTTGTATCTTGATACATACGTATTGCGGCATCTGTTTGGCATCCTCTCTCAGAAATGTGAGTGCGCCTTTGCCATATCCGTTACTTTCCTGCAGAGCTTTCTGTTGATGATTAGTTTCTTCTAGTTCCTCCTTTCCACTTTGTCTTTAAAATATCTTTCTTTCCCTGTGGTTGATTTTTAGTCTGCTTCAATCTTGTTATTGTTGACTTCGTTTCTCTTCTAAATATATGTTCGCATTAAGTACCTCTAACCACTTTTATTACTCTGAAGATGTTTTCATGTACTAAGATTTCTTTATGTTCAAGGTTCATGTGCGTATTCGTTGTCATTTCTTTGAACTCATTATTCGCTATAGCCTTTTCTTTCTCTTCAAAGAGCTTTAGCTGTTCTTCTCTCATTACAATATTTGTTGTTTCAATTTGATACATTGTATTGTGGACCTGATTATTGCTTCATAGATTCTCATCTTAATATTTTTATGTAGTCCTTTGTTTCTTGGTAGCGGCTTATTGAAGGTTTCTTGTTTTATCCATACTATTCTTGCCGTTTTGTATTTTCACTACCGTCTACATTCATTATTTCCTCTTTTATTTCTGTTTTTTTGGCATTTTTTCTAATATTGTTTTAAATAATTTCTTTACTTTATTATTTCTTAATTTTTCAAGATTACGTTTCTTGTACAGCTTTACATGTTTTTTCGCGCTTTTGTAGTTTCATTCTGTACTTCATACTCAATAAATTTCTGGTTTCTTAATAATTTATTTATCATGAAATAATATCGAATGGTACACTAAATTACTTTTTTCGGTAAACATTGATTTTCCCAATGAGAGCTTTGAATTCTCTGGAATTAAGTTCATTGTCATTGTTTTAAAACTATCACATTTTTTTGAAAGGCAAATGATAGAGTTGTATTACGGTATTTCATGATAAGCGGTCTTCTTAAAAATAAAAAATGGAGAATTTCAAGAATGCGATTGTATAGAAATGTTTTGTGTAATGCATTCTCAACGCAATTTATTCTACGTTCCTATATACCCACAAGTCTGACTTTGTAATTGAACCGTTTGTAGCTAGTGAATAATGCGTGACTACATGCTAACGTTTACTTCCCAGCAACCGTAGCGCTTTTTAACTTTTAGAACGAACAACGAAGAAATATACAGCCATATAGAGAACACAAAATGCCGTATTTTCTCCGTATGACTAACGTTCTTCGTTGTATTTGCAACACATTCAATGTGTATATCGTAATGTAAGTACAAAGTATTCTCTGCCTTAGACATGAAACCATTTTTCAACGACAAATGGAGAAGGCAGTGCAAACGTTCCACAAGAGAAAACTAATATAACTGCAGTCAGCCAGACACATTACGTCTATATACAACGTTTCAGCTTCGTCGATAAATTTCTAGCTAATTCAACGAGTTTTGGTGATGGTAGTTCCAAACGACTTTAGTTCGTGGTTGCACTTACGTTCCTTCACACAAACGTTTTACTAAAATGGCAGGATATGCACGAATAATGTTGCAAGTTGAGCGGGATTGCTGTATATTCTAGCATATGATAGTATATTTTAATCATTCGTTCGGTGCATTGTTAAAGTGGCGTAGCAAATAGCAAACTTAGAGCAAAATGTCTATAGAATAACAATTTTCAAATTTGATTGTCAACTAAACAGCTATTGACGGAATTCTATATATTACAAGAATTTTTCTAGAATTTTAATCAGGTAATCAGTTTTAATACTTCCATTTTATGAATATGTCCCCTAGTTTGAACAAAAATACTCCCGTTTTTTGAAAAATGATTATAAGAAACCGTACTACTACTTTTTGACTATGAAACACGAGCAGTTCTGACCAGCAATAAACACGAAAATTGCGGATATTCATCACCAGATATGTATAATAAGTATTCGGTGGGAATGCAATGAGTGAGGGTAAAGTGCGAAAATGGGTGAGATTATACATTGAAGTTTCGGATAACGTCCACGATGAATCATGTTTCTGTAATCAACCACGATCTGTTAGAGGTATGTAGTTAAAGTCAAAATTCACCGAAGCTAGAGACTTATAATTTCTTCTTCCAGTTGTCTTTGGAATTTCCACACATTTCATGGCCAGTTATAAATTTATGGTATAACAAATTGTGTTCTCGATGAGTTCTTAAACTGCTGACTAAAGAATACAACCAGAAAAGATTGCTTTAACCTTTTTAACCACCTGTAACGTCTTATTGAGTCATATCGCCACAGGAGCTGAACACGGATGTCTCACGTAATTCCAGAGTTAAAACAACAATCAACTGAGTGACGATATTGCTTCAGAGTGAAAGCAAAATAGACACTTTTAAAGTGTGTTGTGTATTGTTAGTGAACATTATGCAGCAAGGAACAACAATTAACGTAGCTTCATGCTGTGAGATCCTAAGAAAACTACATCAATCCATTAACAACAAACGACGTGAATTGCTGCCAGACGGTGTTGTACTGCTTCATAACAATGCAAAATCACATACTGTTGATCAAACTCTTAACTGTAATCATCTCTTTCGACTAGGAAGAATTCAATCATACACCACACAGTCCAGACCTCTCACCTACCATCTTTTTGTATACTTGAAGACGTTCTTTGTCAGCAAACGCTTCGATACGGATAATAAAGTGAAAACAACCGTATGTAACTAGCTATCGTCACGCGAGATAATTTTGTGAGGATGATATCAAAAAAGTCATTGTTTGTCAGGATAAATATTTAAATCGGCAAGGAAAATATGGTAGAAAACTGGATAATTACAAATATGTTTCTGAAAAACTTTTACTTGTTTTTTTAATGCAACTTGAGCCTTACTTAAAAATGAATCCTCGCACTTCGGAGATACATGCGAATGCTTTCTATTAGTATTTTATATTTTTTGTGTTATTGCGAAATAATAATTCCTGGCTTAGCTTCTATTTGGCTTAGATAAGATAAGAAGATGGTATTACTTCTTATATTGTACTTTTGAACATTTTTGGATTGAGCTACATATTACTTGAAATAATCGAGTTTCAAATCTATTATAATCTTATGTATGAAAATTAACCGAAACTTATTACATATTTTTCATCGTGTTCGTATATTCTAAAACATTTCCTAATGAGGACTCATCGTGTACTCTACCTACTTTTATTCAAATGCACTGTTTCTACACCTTACTTACTGGATTTCATTTAAGAAGTGTTTAAACCCTTTTAAAACTGTACCGACACCATTGTTTCTATTCTTCTGTATTATTATTTGTTTATTACCGTACATACATATGTTACATGTGTTATGACACGAAGTATAACCTTGACATAAGTTGACGTCTGAAAGAAATTATAGAGTCGGCTTTAAATTACAATGTAAGATCAGTTACAGCGGTAGCACATACTTCGTTATAAGATAAACAAATAATGTACATATACATTAATGTAATTGTAGCAAAGTAGTGTCGCGTCACTGAATGTTACATTAACTACAATTCTACTACTAGCAAATTGTTTGATTTCGATCATCAAACGTTTGATGGAATTCTTACAATACTCGTTAGTATTAAGCACGAACTTCGGAATAGGAGCTACTGTTAATGCAGTAGCGGTATTAAACAAAAACGATACGGAAAGTTATGAAGTGCTATTACACCGTACCATTTACTAATAAACGTCGTTGATATTTTAGTCGTGTTTACAAAGTGCCGAGAAAATAAATACTTTGTGTCAATAATAGACGCTAATAGATAACTGTTAATCATATATTAAAAGTATCAATTGGCAAAGCAACCATACACAGACGATGTTTTAATGCCTTTGAAATATTCAAAGAGTGTATACCAAATTACATTAAGCATAAAACACGTGCAGATTCAATATAACGTACTGAAGGATGCACATATAATATAGAAAATATACATTACCAAAGGTTACCTTAGTGCGGTATAGTAACTCATTTAATTACAGAATAATTACAAATATGAGAGTATTTACTTCAACAACGTCACACATCACGAGTACATTATATATTTCAAAACTCATTGAAACAGAATTGAGAGGCAAACATGTTTCATTTAACACTCTTTTCATGCTGCTCTAAGAGGGTGGGCCGACTAAGAGTTGGGTTTAATCCTGTATGTATGATGTATTCTAAAAGGTCTTCGAACACGGCATAGTAATTATATTTACACCTTCTATATTATTATTGTTCTGGAGTTATATTAAGAAAACCGAAAATGTTCTAATTTGTGAAGGTGCTTTACCTCTTCAAAGTGAATTTTCACGGAAAATTCAGTACGCGAAAGATTGGGTACTGTGGCATACGCTATATTTCTTCTTCCTTACAACCTTTCCTAGTAGGTTAAAAGTTTAATTCATGCTTAATAACAATTTAATTTAAAATTAGTTAATTATTTTTGACAAGAACTTTACTGTCAATTTCACATACAAAGTTTATACCAGCTGCTGTGGATGCACCATAGAGCGGAATACCCTATTTGGTTTGCTAAAATTAATTGTATTCGTGTTTCATTTCTTCTGTTTTCAATTCTAGAAAATGTTGTCAATCTGCAAGAGCTTCCTAGACTGCAGACATATTTTGTTGCTGATGACAAATATGCTAAGTAAAGGAGTGTAGAGTTATTTTTATCGTAATGTAACAATACTGTTCTTGTTCAATAACTATATTAGGTTTTTAGCATATAACATTGAATAATAAACGAACTATTTCCGGAATTGAACCGTGTCATGATGAGATATATAGAAATGAAATAAGAGTAGGAGGAGACAAAAATAAAACGGAAAAGAGATAAAAAGAAGAAAATGAAAAAAAGGGAGGGCATGAAAAAGAAAAATAGGTGAAAAGAGTAAGAGAAAGAAAGAGAGACAGAAAAAGAGGGGAAAAAAGAGAAAAGAAACAAAAGAAAAAAAAGGAACAGAAAAAAGAAGGTTTTCGTCTATAGAGTGATTAACACGTCGAGTTACCGTGACCTTCTGCCAAAGTGGTTTCGCTTCTAGCGTGGTTTACACGTCGTGCTACTTTGGTTTCCCTGTTTCTCCCGAAGAAGCCTCCTACTACCTAGACGAAACGTCGAGATCCCACCTTTTTCTATTTTCTTTCCTTTTTTTCCCCTTTTTTCTGTCTCTCTTTCCTTCTCTTACTCTTTTCACCTTTTCTTTCCTTTTTATTGTTCATCTTTTTATTTCTTTTACCTCTTACTCTTCTTTCATTTCTATATATCTCATCATGTTACGGTTCAATTCCCGAATTTCCCTATATATTTTAAAAAACTATCCATTTTATGCTTCATAAAACTTAGGAAAGTGTTGGTCTGGGATCGTAATCGTCTTTCGGTGAAAATTGTGCACAATGCACGTTGGTACGAGTTCTTCCATATTTGGTTATACTAAGCCGGTGCTGGTTCGTTTATGGCTACGCGGTGTTACGACATTAAGTATTACATGTATTTTATTAACAGAAGAAGGAGACTTTTCAAGACCGAGGTTGTGGAAACCACTTGAACCGTACCAACACGCTCTTTCTCACGGATTAATAGACTCTCCACCCGGTCAACAGAATTGCGGTGTGACTTCAAGTACCCGTGCCTATTGTAAATCTGTTGATGCCGGTCTCTTCGACATTTTATCGCGTGAACACGAGGTGCATTAAGCAATAAGTGTGCCACAAACAATTAACGGGTCGGACGATTGTATTTACGACATGAACGAATTGATTTTTCAGGCCTAGCTTGCACTTATGATCCCTCCACATTTCAAATTAAAATAAAAGCATAAATCGTGTCCTTACCTATTCGAAAATACGTATGCGTACATAACATCGCCTCGTTCTAATAATAACTTTCGAACCACTCGAAATTATTTATTCGAAAATAAATTTTGTACCTCACAATTTCCAGCTATTGATATCTAGAATCACGTTGAATCGCTGTTAGATTAACAGGAAGTAAGACATCAATGATCGCTAAGTAATAATAAATTCATTATATGTAAATAGTAAGGATATTCTGGACCTAAGAAGACCTAATGTATCTTTACCTATATTTTTTTTCAACCGAGAACAATATCTTTTACACTTAAGAAAATACAGATTTATAAGGAAAGAAATTATTATTTTCGATTATTTATTTAGCATAAAGAATGCTTGCTTTTCTTGAAAGAATATATCTGAATGAAAAAAAATGGTACGCTTATTTCTCTCAAAGTTTCTTTTCTTTTATTTAAAGATAGATTTATTCACTTTAAAGAATCTAAATCTTGGGTCAATTTTTTTGTAAGGCTTGGTACCTTATTGTAAAGAAACATTTTTGTGATTTTGCTTACTTTTTCCTTGTTTCCATGACATCTGTGGGGTTAGCAGCGAGAAGTGACCTGTTGTATTAATGTTGTATTACTGAATCAAATTCAGTACTGCTTGAATGCTTTTGAATTGTGTATTTAATTGTTTTATATAGTGAGTACTGCATATCCCATTGAGTGTTAGCATATATGCCATCTTGTGCCATGGTCTTTATATGATATAAAAACAAAATGAAGAGTACTAGTTTCTAAAGAGCTGTCACAAATTGTCCATTTTGCGCAAGATTAAATTCAAATTTAAAAACTACTTTCATGGTTCAGATTTTTTTGGTTAAACGATTTACTTTGGGTATTAATTGACAGAACTGTACCATAAATAAGCTTGTATTTAAAAAATATTACAAAATTTAAAAAGACACGTTTGAAACTACAAAAAAATTTGTTAAATCCAAAAGGTGAATACAAGCTATTGTAAACAAATTTATTGAAATATTATTAGACGATGATTCTACTTCAATACCGCAGAATTTCTTGTTATCAAAAAATGTTCTATATTACGACACCTGAACTAGTCACCGCTGTAAATAATGAAAGCTCCAATGAATTTGATTCAAAAAATGATTCCGATTAATGAATACTTAGAATTAATTTGAATTTATTTAACTACATTTAAAGCTCTTCAACTATAGTTTTAATTTACTTTTTTACCATATTTAAAACATTTAAATGATTGTTTTATTTTACTTTGAAAAGTATTACATCGTATGTCTGTCTGTTTTATATTTATGGCCAACTTAATAAGGTATAAATATATTTCATACCTTTCCTTTCGTATTAAATAAATACATATTCCTTTTGTAACAACAATTCGTAGCATTTAGGTGAATTTTTATGAAATTAATTCGGACAATATTAAATTATTGCAAAAGATTCCTTAATCACAAGCACTGACCTACTAGAGACCACTTGATTAAAAATGCCGCCACTTTTAAATAGGAAGAGTGTGTAATTTGAATATCAATATAAATTGAGCGTACTAATTCGATACTATATTTCATTTATGGCGCCAAAGGCTTAAACTACATATATGCATCTTATTTAATTCTGACACTACGATTTAAAAGTATGTACATATATCGTTTAGTTAGATCGTTATCAATGCCGACGGATAGTTTAGAGAAGAAGCGGTCTTGTGTGTTTCATGCAGATATTAAGTTCATATAGTAAAGGACATCATTTCTATAGGTACTTTCTTGTCAGATTCCTTTGTTACATCGTGTACGTTGTTTCGTTATCATCAGTAGCCAGAATAGGTAGCGTAGCTTCTTTGGAAAACATAGTAATATTCTATTAAATTTGACCTACTTTGGTATTTGAGTGTCACTTCGGGTACAAACACGAATCGAGCACTTATGAACTAAGTTCTTGGCCTTGTTAGCGGTAGTTGTATACTTGAACTTGCTCTAAAAAGATAAGTTTCATTGTACTATTATTCGCGTTATATCTTGTTTTAATTATTTCTTTCAAAGGGCTTACTGTATTTGAGATGAAATATTGACGTACCATGTCGTCAATATTTCATTGACATAGAAAGCGGTATAACATTAGTATTACTTTTTTTCTGTAGATATCATGTAAATTTATGGAAATTTTTCCTAATAATTTACCATATCGTACAGTATCATTTGCTAGTTATGTTAAGAAAAGATTCAGATTTTTTCATTTTGAAATAAATTTTGTATGTAGACTTAATATATACTAAAAAGCATATCTTATTTTAATAATAAGTATAATTTATGTTCAAACAGCTTTGAGTAAATTTTAATAATGCAATTACTGCTTTAGAGTATGGCGAAACATTACAGCTACGGTTAGTATACCTAGTGTTTCTTTAAAAAAATGTCAGCTACTATTTATGCTAACAAATTAATTTCAAAGTTCAATGGATCTCGATCTGGACGATTATAACGCATGTTAGTATTTTGTTTAGGAAGGATATTAAATTTGTAGTCTCGATTATGATATGCAGAAACGGCATGTATAAGAAACAGCAAGATTATAAAGAAAAGTAAAATGAACGTTTCCAGAGCACTTTTCGTTCCAGTATTAACAAACAAATGAAGAAATCAAATTCAAGTTACAGTATATTTTAGAAAAAATATAATTATGCTATTACTTTATGTTTAAGCGAAAACTAATCCCAAATCATATCTGACAAGTCATTGTTTATTTGAGGACAGGTTGCGTTTTTGAAGATGGCCAAAATCAAAATATTGTCATTATATTAAGTTTTAGTTATGTTCCCTAAATTGGGAATCCAGAATTTTTCAAGGTAATGATACTTTCCTAAGAGATTTTGTTCTACATTTATCAAAAGCTTTAGAATGACAACTATAAACAAAATGTCGATCTTATTTTCAGAATGTAATTTTGTTAATTTAATATTTACGCAAATTTCATTGCAAATTTTTGGTGATTTATGACGAACATATCTTTATGTGGTAACTAAAAAAGCAAGTTTTATCTGTCGTTTACGTGACCCGATGAGGTAATTATTCTGCGAGGCAAGGCTTGTTGAGGTACTCTACTTTTCAATCTCGTTATATGTAGTGACATCATGCAGTAATAACAATAACAGCAATTCTACGTACAATTACGATGACAGCGTATAGCTTTCATTCGTTTCTAAGAAAAATAATATCTTTCAATCAAAAATATTTCCTCCTTCCTTGACGATGTCTATATAATTGTATATGGCATTTAACGAAACGAAATATATTCTTTATAATAGTTATTTCCTTGAGTTATAACCAGTAATTTTATCACTTTATTAGACGTACACACCTTTCAATTATAATAGTTTGCAGATTATTATACGCTAGAACCAATTATTTCACTTCCAGATGAATAACAGATTGTCCCGAAATAAGAGTTTTGTTTATAGCTAAGCGTCTAATTACTAGGCAGCAATTTCAAGAATAGCATGAATTCCTTAGAAACGGAGCATAGTGGAGCTCGATTTAATTAATTAATGCATGTATACGCAAACCGCAAGCTTTATTGTTTATGGTGACCATGCTCCGTTGTTTACAATTATTCCCGAAATGGAAAGCGGTGTACAACGGTAAACAGCATTCGTATTATTAAGCAAGCGTAGCAATTGTCGAAGAAGGAATTCGTAGTACATTACGAGTAGCATATGTACTCACACTATAACCTACATACGTACATTACGAAAATCTTGAAGATATCGCGTTTTATTAATTTAAATTTGACTTAACAACTTTTATCACATTGGTCATATTAATTTGTCTTTTTTTGCATTTTTTTTACTATTTTTCTTTTATTTAACGGTATGGTGTTTATTGCAACAGTCCGAAGAACTTTTGTACAAATACAAAAATACACGTCGTATATCCTTAATATTACAGTCAGTGTTCTAGATAATTAAAGTAAGTCTAGAGTCTAGAGATTGTTACACTGGCTAAGAAAAAAAGAAACGATTGCATTTAACAAAAATCGAAACCTGAGTCTTCTCCACGCGAGCAGAACCGTCTTTAGAAAAAGCGGGGCCTAGTGCAAAATAGTTTCGCGGGGCTTTTATGTAGGTAAATAGCTCTCGACTCTTCTGTCTCATGGCCCTCACCGCGGGGCCTTGCTTCACCCTAAGGACGGCCCTGCACGCAAGAGCTTTTTTCAAAATTTGGTTTCATAATAAAAACTCATAGAACTTGATTTTAATTTACATCAACAAATTAGATAACATTCATTTCACTATTTCTTTTCTCTCGCCCAATCAATATCGGATGTGAAGCAAGTCTTTTGTATTTACATTAGGTCCATTCGAGGTATAAATTTATAAGTGGCTTAGATCAAGCTCAACAGTAATTAACTAGCTAACTAACTAACTTCTTTACATTCAAAATTCTTTACTTTCTAATATTTCTTTTGTAAACTGAAATGGAGATATGTTATTTCACTTTTATAATTGATTATTTTATCAATTATAAAAGTGAAATAACATATCAAAAAGAACCATTTTAACCTTCAGGATAGTCCACCACTATACGATTTTTTCAATCGTTTTCGAGATATATAACTCTGAATGTAGCTGTATTAAACATACATATCGTATTAAACCACTAACATGTTTCGTGTGACAGTACAGAATTATTTGAGGGAAAGCTTGTAATTTGTAACTGCACAATTATTTTACAGTGATCTAACACATGGGCTGAAAAGTCCCGGGCCTAACAGATAGATGGCGCTAGTTTTATTGCAGTCACCTTTCTCTCAGTTAGTACTTACCTTCAAAAGACAGCTGTTAAAATTTCATGATATTCTATTCATTAGTTTGTGAGTTATTGTGCTAAGAGTCACGCTACTTTTGTTATTTTCAAAACAATGGATCAAAAATAATTTCGTGTTTTAATTTTATACTGCTTCTTGATGGGAAAAAATACCGTTCAAGCGAAGCAGTGGCTTGAAAAGTGTTATGGAGACTCCGCTCCGTCAGAAACAACAATAAAGCGTTGGTTTGCTGACTTCAAACGTGGTCGTAGATGATGCAGAACGTGGACGTCCAAATGAGGCGGTAACACCAGAAAACATCAAAAAAATCCACAAAATCGTTTTGAATGATCGAAAAGTGAAGTTGCGTGAGTTAGCTGACATCGTAAAGATATCAAAAGAACGTATTGGCTTTATATTGCATGAGCATTTGACTATGAGAAAGCTCTGTTCAAAGTGGGTGCCGCGTTTGCTCACTGTTGACCAAAAACAAGAACGTGTTGATGATTCTGAGCAGTGTTTGGCCATGTTTAAACGTAACTAACCGGAATTTTTGCGTCGATGCGTGATAATGGATGAAACATGGATGAAACATGGATCCATCACTTCACTCCGGAATCAAAACGATCGTCATCTGAGTGGACAGCAACTGGTGAACCCCGTCCAAAGCGCCCGAAAGCACAACAATCGGCTGGAAAGGTTATGGCCTCGGTATTTTGGGATGTGCGTGTTGTAATATTTATCGACTATCTTGAGAAAGGAAATACCATCAACAGTGAATATTATATAGCGTTATTTGAGCGTTTGAAGGCCGAAATTGTAAAGAAACGACCGCATATGGCAAAGAGAAAAATGTTGTTTCATCAAGACAACGCAGCGTGTCTCAAGTCAATTAAAACAATGGCAAAACTACATGAATTGAACTTCGAATTGCTCCCACATCCACCGTATTCGCCAGATTTGGCTCCCAGCGACTACTGGCTGTACGCAGACCTCAAAAGAATGCTCGCCGGTAAGAAATTTCGCACGAATGAAGAGGTTATCGCTGAAACTGAGGCCTATTTTGAGGCAAAAGATAAATCGTTCTACAAAAGTGGTATTGAAATGTTAGAGCGGCGCTGGAATGATTGCGTTGCTCTTGATGGAGATTACGTTGATGAATAAAGCTAATTTTGAACCAAAAAAAACGGTGTTTTCTTTGTTAGGCCCGGGACTTTTCAGCCCATGTGTTAAGTAACGTATAGGAAACTTATGTAAAAATTTAACATTACTTCCATTATTTCGGTAACAAAGGCTCAAAGAGAATGATAATTGAAACGCTATTGTTAAGGAACTAACATTATATTCATCATTATTTATTTGTTATTATGTTTAATTTCAATATAACGTCGTCGAACAATGGGAGGTTCCGCCAGTATTGCTACCGAAGTGTTCTAGACTAGCTAGTTGGCAGATCCAACATAGCGAAGGATCCCTTCAATATTACTGCACTGATGTTAACACAACAGCAGGTTCCACCTCTATTACTACCCAGATATTTGAGCATCTCGGGCTTGGCTTCTCTGTAGAACTATTACATGAAAGAATAACCTGGAAGTGGAAGTAATCATAGCCACACTGCTTTTATTCGCACTAAAGGTACTTTATGGACGCCACAATTTTACTCATGTATTTGTACGTATATTTTCGTTAAAGGTGAAAACTGAACATTTTTTTATATATTATATGAAAGAAGTTACTTTTCAGTTGTTAGAATGTTCATACACTTACGTGTACAAGCATCACGAGGGAATTTTCTGAACAAGCGATTCTATTCCCAAACCAGGGGAATGTAACAAATATTGACGGAAATGGACAATATACATATATTCTATTGTACGCGATTTAAAAAAATATATAATGTGTCACGTAAGAAAATATAGGTAACCGGATAATCTGTTATTTGAATTTCAGATTTTGCATAGGCGAAGAATTGCTTGACCTTGGAATCGAAATCTGTTTAAATCCCTAAAAAAATTACAAATAAATTAGAATCAATTACAAGTAATACTTTTTTTCTTCTAAATCACTCAGATTTTAAATTTAAAAACTTGCACTATGAAATCAACTTTTAATAAATACAATCAACAGTTTTAAGATGGAAGATTATTATTTAAATAAGCAAATCTATTTGTTTTGCATCCATTGCTTTCTTTTAACTATCTAATTGAATAAAATATTCTGATATAATCGAATTGCATTAACATAAAGGAAACTTTTCTTAATAAGCTTCAAATAAATTTAAAGATTGATTAAGGAGATTAGGATACTTTCTTAACATTCTACAAACAATCCTGGTTTGAACATAATGACGCGTTTAACCAGTGAAACAAGATATATGTATGTATGTATATACATACATACACACATAATACTAGATCGGATAGTATGTAGACTAAACACGGGCGAGACCAAGATTTATACTTTACGAAACGCACTTTGTTTTCTTCTTTCAATAAAGGACGAAATCAATAAGACAAACGAATTGGTTACACTTTTTATTCGAGTTTCTCAAATTACTTCAATGACGTTCTCTGTACGAAGTAAAACCAATGTTGCAATATTACCCAGTAATCCCGTACCTTCTCTTAAAAGCAACTAAATTTATATCAAGATGAATAGACTACGGACCAGCTAAAATGTTATCTTATTACTTAAACGATACTGATATTACGACTAAGTTAACTAGAAATACCGCAATCAAATAATCCTTATTTGAAAACCGTCTGTTTATTTTGCGGTTTGTTTACTAATATTTGATATGTGCGGTTCTCAGAAGCAGAACACGATCGTCTGACTTTCTTAATTCATTTTTTGTATCTCCTTATGGTTAAGTCTGTCTTTTGAAATCGTCTCAGATATCAAATTGGGACTGCTTTTAATTTCAACTGCAGTTTAGGTCTTTAATAGTATATACGGATTGAGTACAACGTATGTACATGTAAAAAACCTCAGGTGACGAATTTCGATTTTACAGACAGAATATACAAAATATTAAATAAATTGGTGCATTTATTTATAAAAGGGTTCGAATATTTTCCTAAATTTCATTTATAATGAGATAAATGTTAATAAAGGGTAATAATAAATAACGGAAATAGAATATATACCGTGGAATAAAGAATTAATAATGTAATCTCTTATTTAGATTAAAACTAGTTATAAGTATATTTAATTAATTTTATTATAAATTTTAAAAGGAATTATCTATACTGCTTATAACACATTAGCGGAATAAATGAGACACATATATTATTTTTTACATAAGAAGAATAGTGTGGCCGCAATAATGAAAATTCACCATATTTACGAAAGAATAATTTGACTTATACGAAATTGTAAAAATTGCTCCTAATATTATATGCAATGCATATTGAACATTTGAAACATGTCAAAACCTACAGTTGTGGAGAATATTAGGGTTTATAATACAGAAAAAATTGATGGCATTAAATTCGCAACAAATAGATAAGGTAAATAAAATTTAGACATTCGATACGTACGATAAGTAACTTGATATTATAAAAGTATTATATAAGTTCAACGAATATATTAACAAAAAATCTCGAACAGCAAAATAAAGCAATTATGAAGAGGATTTATACAATTACATATTATTATTATTGTATACATATTATCAATTACATATAATATAAAGTTATGACAATCTTAATATTGGTAAATCTGGCAGAAATTATAATGAAACCGAAAGATTATTTATTGAATATTGCTTTAATAAACTTATTAACTGGTAATATTTAAAGTAAGTTTGCATTCAAGTCATCGTACATAGGATAAAATCTACAGAGCAAACTGCTTTAAAAGATAACAAAGTTGAGACCAAAGACTTTGGAGCCGCAACAAGCAACGTTCATATAAGAAAAAATTAAAAAGAATCAAAATTTCGATCTTATACAAGATTAAATTCACAAGCAAATAATAATCAGAAAAACATGAATGAATTTGGGAATAATGAGTAAAAACAAAAATATTATGAAACACTTATTGAAAACAATAACAGGGATGAGTTACTTTTCTATAATTTGAATCGTTGCTGCCTAACAAGCAAGTCCTTTAGATAAACCTGACTTCAGAGTTTCTAGCCGAGTTCGCACAAAAATATTATACCGTCAAAATCGTATTCCGTTTTCATATTTCTGTAGTTTAAAGTGTAACATCTGTTGTATTGTTGGATTCGTTTTCCGATTATATTTCAAAAATCGTAATAATAAGGAGGATACTCCATTTAGGATAAGAAAAAATGGCATGGAGTGGAAATGGAATTAAATTGCCAATAAGGCTTCTTTTACGTGTATATAGGGTAAACTCACATTGAAGTAATTACATCACTTTTTAAATAGAACTCCCTCCTTAAGAACTTGTAGTTACTAAATCTGCAGCGGAATTAAGTTTTGCAGTTCTTTATTTAATGTTATTATTATAAACTTTAATTACAGTGAAATAACATTTATATCGTCTTAACACGAAATACATAGAATTTAAAATAAATGTTCATTTTTATAAATATATACACTACCGGCCACAAGTGCTTACCCACCTGCGTAATTGGAGATTATTCAAAGAAATAATATTTCATCTATATAATATATATTATTATTAAACTGCAAGTACGAGATAGATTATCATTCCACTCTAATGCTCTGTATGTACGAAATGAGCCAACTGGTATTAAGATATCGAAAATGACTGCTTCTGTAGATCAGGCACGTCAGGTAGAGTAGTTTTTCGGAAATGTTATCACGGCCGTTATAAAATATGAAAATAGATGACAGTTGTATTTTAATATAATGAAAGATTAAGTCTGCAATCAGCTTTTGTATTGTAAGCAGTGAATAGTGAAGAATTTGAACAAAGTGTTTTAAAACAGCGAGTAACATTAAAGTAATGTTGGCAAGAAAAGAATTATCTACGGAAACGCATGTTCAAATAATGGCATGTGACAACATCGGCAAAAGTAACCGAGAAATTGCTAAATTACTGAAATTAAACCGTAGGCCAATGAATTATAAAGTTAAAAAGTATCAAAGAAGTGGCGGCATATGCAATAAATAGCGAATCGGACGGCCAAAAATAACATCAGCAGAAGATCGGGCAATTGTTATCACGAGCAAACGAAATAAACAAAAGACAGCGCCAGAAAATGCTGCCGAAGTGAATACTTTGCGTCTAGAACCAGTTAGCATTACCACGGTAAAAAGGCATTTGTGCCAAGCTGGCTTGTATGGTAGAACTGCTATGCAGAAACCGTTATTGCACAAAGCTAGCAAAGTTAAGCGGTTAGAATTGGCAGGAGAACACAAAAACTGGATGTTGTAAGATTGGAAGAAAGTGCTCTGGACCGACGAATCTAATTATCTCACCTTTGGTTCAAACAGAAAAACATTTGTCCGTAGATCAAAAGGTGAACGAGCACTTGAATCTTGTATTACATCAACAATAAAACATGCAAAGAGAATCAGTTATGATTTGTGATTGTTTCGGCGGTACTTGTATGGGCAATTTCGTCAACATAGATGGTATCCTTGGAAAAGACGTGCTACTTACTTTCGTGTAATGTCATTACATTGTGGCGTAAGTAATTCAATAGTTTTTTGAAATTATTCTTCTGTGGTAGTAGCTTAAAAATGGCAATAATATTTTCCACAGTGTAAATAAATCTACACGTGCCACTGAAAACCAATATTAATCGGCAACTTATAATTTGAAACAGTTGAAATATTTTTACTTGTAGTAATTGTATTATATCTGTACATATCTCAACTACATTATTTTTGTTAGATGTCGTTCACATATGAAAACAACAATTCATAATAAAAACTTTGGCTTTCTTAAACGTTTTATCTTAAGAAGTATAACTCTTTCCGATAGTTTAATAGCAAATAGATGTTTTTATGTGGGAGGAAACGTTGCATAACAATGACTTTTATAAAGTTTTTTTTCGAAACTAATGTAACTTAATAACTAGTTTCTCATAATTCTGCAATAACAGGAAATGAGTAATTGTTGATTCAAGGTAAAATCTGCGTTTCCCATAATTACTGTAATTTTTTTAGGTGGGTACATAAAAATGGTATTGTGGTAGTCATTCCATGAAAAATTTCTGTAGACGTAATATTTTAACGAAATTTGTTACATAATGCAATACAGTCCTACAAATACCGCATAACAATTATTAAAAGTATAGCATGCTAAGTATTTTAACGTTCTTGTTCAGTTTCTATTTCTTTAAGCCACTTTCCCTGTATGAATTTTATATTTTTTATAGCAGCACTATTTTTTTGCTTGCACATTTATAGTAAGTAATTTAAATACTGAAAAATAAATACAAAAAAGATTGAAATTAACACATAATATTAACGGTGCATATTAATATAATAATATATAATTTTAAATTTGATTCGTACGTGACACATACACTACTATGTATGGAAAATGGTACCTTCAGTAATATTTACCAGTCGTTTCATACATATTTACACAAAATAAAAAAGAAAAATATTGGATTTATAAATAACGCTACTAATAATATAAACATTTCCCATGTACTTCCGGAGATGCTAAACTTTGGATGTGATACTTGCTAAAAAATCCCATTACAATATATATATATATATATATATATATATATATATATATATATATATATATATATATATATGTTTTGGCAAATGTACAGACCAGTTCAATATTTACAAGGGCTGTTCTTTTTTAACCTCCAATAATCCATAAAAACAAGACAAGTATAAATAACAAGATGAATTTATTACTAAAAGTTATGTATTGACAACAATTGATTATGTATTAATGATTACAATTTTATGACATTATTTAGCAAATGGGGATCAACATGATAATTTGAGACACAAACCAGATCAGAAAATCGTCCATTAAATTCCTTCTATATTCGAAATTCATAGACGTCCAGTGGTTGAATCACACGTGCTGTTTTCTTTGGTATTGTCACTATTTGAACAATAACAAAGTTCGCAGATCGAAATAGGGTTTATTGTACTAGGGACCTACACTTGCCACTTTATTTTAGTACTATCAGTAGTGGAGGCATAAGTTTACCGGATACAGATGTTATTATATTATATATTATAGGACTGTGTTAGATCCACTTTGTATACGATTTCTGCTTGTTTTTGAATTCGCCGAGTAGCTATATAAATGTTGTATTGTAAAACCATCACATTATCGCATTAAATATATCTTTTTCTATACCTTAACGAAAAATCAATTTTGTTATATTATCAAAATATCTAGAATCGAACAAATACCGCCAGTATCAAAATATGCATATCCTCAAAATTGGTATTGAAAGATATATAAGAATAATATATAAGAAAAATATCTTAACTAGTTTTCAAATAATAGGATGTGGTTTGTAAATATTTCGTTTTAAAGAAATGTGATATTTTTGAATATTTACGGGGCAATGTGTCAATTCTGTCGCGTATTACTAATATTCAGTTAGTTCTTATGTTAATTATGTTAAGATCACCTCTGCAACATCCTGTATAATTGAAAATGCTTTAAAATCAATAGAGGATGTTAAAGATAAACAAAAAAAAACAAACAAAGGCATTTCGGAGGCCATGGCCTCGGCGTCGACGACTGCGATGAAGATCATCCTTGGGCTTCCGCAGCAGCTGGTGCTGAGTTCAGAAGCAACCCCAGCAGCTTACAGAGTCAAATATAGTGGGTGCAAGGTATTCTGTGGCAAGTTTGGAGACCACACCAGCATCTTCAATTACATCGAACAGACAGCTGGCACTGCTGTCAATGAGGATCGACAAAACTCGGCCTGTATATAGCTTTGCTGGGGGATACAATGTAATAATTCCCAACGGCAATAAAGGCATGTGCAAGCAAATCCAGACGGGGCATTTCCCGCTGGTTTGCGGACGCCTCGAAAACCTCGAATGGTACAGGTATTGGAATTTGGAAAGAGGGAGAACCGGATGGCGAGGCCATCGGCCTAGGGGTCTCCTGCTCCATCTTTCAAGCAGAAGTAATTGTCATCCAGACATGTACATAGAACTCTCTGGACTACGCGTATGACCTGAAAGCGGTGGAAATCGTATCGGACAGCCAAGCCGCTCTTAGGGCGCTACAACCTGTCAAGTTGACTCCGAAGTTATATTGGGGTGCCATTGAAGGCTACAACAACTGGCAGAACATTGCAGCGTTACGGTGAGATGGGTTTCAAGCCACTCGGGGATCAAAGGGAACGAAATAGCTAACTTGCTAGCAAAAGATGCCTGTGGACGACCATTCCCAGGTCCTGAACCGACGTGTGGGAGTACCTATGGCAATATTAAGACCTACGTTAAATCCGAGCTCGTCGCCAATCACCGGTCCTACTGGAACGGTATAGACGGTTTAAGACACTGTAAATCTCCCGGGATTTATTTTAGGTGAGAGAAGACTGTGTAAGGCAGTCCTAATGAGCAGGACCAAACTGAGAGCACTCACAACGGTCTTAACTGGACACTGCGCACTGAATAAACACATGTATCGCATGGGTCTAGTAAACTCTCCTTCATGTAGAAAGTGCGGGAGAGCAGAAGAGGCTCCTGTGCACCTTCTTGTCGACTGCCCTGCAGTATGCAGGGAAAGACACACAGACTTGGGAATGCTCAGCTTGACGGACCCAAGTTAGGAAAGTTACCGCTCGAGCGGATTATGGACTTTCTTGCTGAAGTACCACCCGGTCGAGTGAACTAGAATCACATGGGTGCACAATAAGCGAGGTACTGGCCGAGTTGCTCTTCGGGGTTAAAGCCCCGCCCATGGTTATACAAGGAAGAAGATAAACAACTTGCGTTAATTGCTTTTCCACATTACTATAATCAGTTCTAGCATAACGGGGTGGCGTTTAAATGCAACACCTTGTATGTTCCACAGTTACGTGTTCTGAAAGACCTTTCGATAAGGTACAATATTTGCATTAAATTTTTGTTCTATTTTTGCTCAAGAATTAAATCAACAAAACTGAAAGTTCGTGAATTTTCGAAGGGGTGCTCCCCTCCTTCTTTCCCCCTCTCAGAGTGAATTTCACCACAGAAAATCTTGGTTTTCAAGTTTCAACATACTTACCTACCAAGGTTCATTAAGATCTGAATTTGACACCCATGAACCGTTCCTTGTAAGTCGTGCTTATCTTATAATTATTCAAACTGAATAAGCCCTAGTTTCTGTTCAAAACTGTTAGTTGAGATGATTTCTATGCACACATGATTCCTCGCTCACATTACACACTTGGTATGCAATATTTTATTTATTTGTTCCTCTATAGCAGCAAATAGCAAACTTTTTTATGTTGTGAATATTTTTTTGTTAAATCAGACTAGTTAATCATCTATTCTCTAAGTTTTGATCATCTTCCTTAAATAGTCTGGCAATGACTTGTTTTCTACAATAGTCTCTTTACTTTGCAATTTCTTTTTGGTTTCTTTTACTTCGAAATCTACTGAAGGCTGTATAGTTCTCATTACCTTTTCTTCCTTCCTTGCGTAAGATTTAAGGTAAATATTTCTAATGATATCACCATTACTAATTATGATACTAAATACCTAGCAATGAAATCTAATTTCCGCATACGTTGTGTTTTATTTATTTTAAAAATCCATACTGTCATTTACCAATCACGCTATATAATGAGATTGTTCTTGTATATTTATTGTTAATATATTAACATATAATCACAAGCCCGATATTAAAGTGTCCCAAGTGTATTGTATTGATAGTAATGGTACTATTGAAGTGAACACAAATACACTGAGCTCCCGATTGTCTTGTAATATGTAAATAATAAGAAATTGCAAAAAAAGTAATGAGACTTAAGCACTATGCAATCTTTTACGATCGTTGACAGAAACAAGAACCTAAATCAAGGACTAAAAATAACATAACAGCATTTCGCATTTCGGCTATCATCACAATTATTCTTCTATATAAAGTCCCTTGAATTGGGAAAGATGTGCAGACGCGAACCGTTTTATGAGTTCATCAACATGACGGTTAAGTGCTTTAAATATTTAATTTGCTGGTGGGATACAAATGAAAAAAGAAATAAGTGTGGAAGATGTTGCACATTATTATAACGGTATTAGGCAGAATTAATTGATACAGATATTTTCATGAGGATCTATTATTTTGCTATAATCGAAGATCTTGAAACTGATATAAGAAATGAACTATTGTATAGTAATGTACTACAGAGTCTAAATTAGAATTTTTATTATATTTTCTGTTGGCCGCCGAAGATTCCAGAACGGTCAAGAAGACAATGCTATTGAAGTTTCATTTCAGATCCGTCTAAATACTTAGCGAATGAATAGACATTTTTAATATTTCTTAAAGTAGAATCCCATTTCATTTGAAATAAGGTTCATTCAAGCAACTGATTGATTTTTGTTTGTTAGGAACTTTTTAGATGCTTCTAGTTTCTCTTTCTATTTTTAGTGATTGATAGGTTATATAAAATATACTGTAATATTATATTAATTTAATTTAACAGGCAACAAACTATTATGACTATTTTTATCATAGAATTTCAAATTCTTAAAAAGACGAGGGGATTTGTATTGATCTAAAGTAACGCAATATTTTTTTCAACGGAAGCAGAACTGCATATATTAAATATACCACCTATAGTCGCCAACTTTGAAATATAATTTGATTTAAAATACTGAAGTGCAAGATAGGAAGTTAGCTAATCTTAATTTTCTTACTTTAACAACAGGGAATTGGTGATTGAAAAATGCAATTTAATTTATAGGCAGTTTAAAAGTAATACACATTTGCTAAGAAATATTTCAGCACTGTTATTATTTGTCCCCAATTGCAAGTAATTATATATGCTATTTATTGTAAACGTTAGAAGTAATTCTTTACTGCTTTAGATAGTCACCAACTTCCAGTTTACCGCTGGATTATAAATGGATTTAAGAATGGATCAACGATATTACTTGCTGGACCCCATATCTCAAACCCTTTCTCAATTTTTCTTTTAATGCATGTAAGAGAAAATACCCGTCGTGATTTATTGTTTGCACAGTTAACACGGAGACAACATAAAATTTCGATATAATAGGAAGGACACTATTACAACACAGAATATAACGCAGGCTTGTCCCACGCTTATTGAACGCAAATCGTGCTTCTATTTATAGATTAACATTTAAATTTTTTAGTGTGTAATAGTGTGTTCTTACGTGGAACGTGTTTGACTCACTTGAGCGGAAATGACTGATCTTCTCTTAAAAATACTATATTTTATACATAGAATTTTATCTCGAGTGCATGCAGATTCTTCTCCGAGTAATACCGCAGACGATGTTTTGTGCTCCGTTTAGATTATCAAATGTTCTCTTTTTTTAGTTTTAAAGTCGTCTCTTGTACTAGCGATATCTTAAAGTATGAGTCAGTTTAAGGCGTAATTTGTGAATTCTTTAATAATTCAGACATATTACACTTCTTATTACACATTCGACAGCATACACACAAAACATTTACTAGTTCTTATTATTCAAAACGCTTGCGATTGAAGGGTTGACAAACGAAGGTATCGATAAAAAAAGTTTTTAAAATCTCTCATATTGAATTTTATTCGATTACGAATAACTAAATTCAGAATTGTGAAATCGAGATTTAGGCAGTGCTGCATGGTGGTTACACATTGACCTGTAAATCTATTCTGTAACGCAATTAATATGGCTCCATTTTGCTGTTACGCGTAACCCACATTATAATGATCGTTTCTAGAATGACGAGTTTGTGTATCATTTCTTAAGTTGATTGTTTTGGCGAAACATCACTAAGTCATTTTTCGTATATACCTTAAAGCTCACTCTCCATATAATCGTTGTACGTTATTTTAAGAAGCACTAGCTTGAGAAACAACATATACTAGAAATAACGATTGGAGTTTAACAGTTTGTTTAATGAGAGCTTAATTTGCGATTTCCAAATTAAGAAACTTGCTATATATTACCTATCCAACACTTTTAAAAAATTTAGGTTTCCGGGTTGAAACTGCGTTGTAGTTGTATGAGCGTGCCGACGTTTCGCTCTCTCTCCATAGAGTTGCTTCTGGGCTACTGTGAAAGGCTTTTCATAGCAGCGTTACGATATATGCAGCAGCCCAGAAGAAGATCCATGCAACTGAGGGTGAAACGTGGGCAGGCTCATGCAACTACGACGTGCTTTCAACGTGGAAACTCAAATTCCTTGAAAGAAAACTAATACCGCGGAAACTCACAATAACATATACCAAATCCTTTGTTTGGACCTGGATAATAAACTTTATCTGATAGAATATATTGTAGACTGGAAAAGGTTTGGGACTAACAAAAGTCTAACTCTTACCACTTGGTTCCATAATTATCCTTAGAAAGGTATGAGAAACTGCAAACACACTAGAAAGAAAAGTCGTATGCGTATATATACTGTCCAACTTCCAAATTTTCGTTTTAACTTATGTTTCTCCTTATTGAAACCACCAGGTTTATATACACTGTGGTGTATACACTCTGTCTAAGTAATAATTTACTGATTATTTTTTTAATAGAATGAGGACGCATGTGGTTCCGATTCTGATAAGAATCTGTCTAACAAGCGTGGCATTCTTTGCGTTTCAAAAAAATATAACATCATAAGAACAGAATCTTAGTATCTTTCTTAAATCAAGCACCACGTATTTTAGAGAATAGCGTAACTTATAATTAAAAAGTTACAGTTTTAATAAGGCGTGATCTTAAAACAAATACTACGGCATGTTTTACGTTATATGAAAAGTACGCTTTCAGCAAGAAAATCATAATATAGGCTGCTCATACTTCCCAAAATAAATACTATAGTTGAGAAGGAGAAGAACGTATGCACTTGAGTATTTCCCACGCGATTTATTGTCAAAAACACGATTTCATTTGTTTGTTGAACGAATAGCTAAAAGTAATAATAATAATTAATGTCTTCGTATTCCCCAACAGTTTTCACCAATTACAGGAGGTATAAATTTGTCAGAAGAACAGCCAAAGTAAATAAACAAGAAAAGTAACATAAACCGTAGAGAAATTACACTAGATAGTGTTACTAAAATCTAATGTTCATTAAAAATGTACTGGGAGAGTAACCAAAATCCCAGTACAGTAGAATCTCGATAACGTGAACATCCCATAATGTGAACAGCCAAATTGATATGGGTGTATTCCAAAATATGAACGTCAATATTTTGCCTCTATAACGTGAACATAAATGAAAATTCGTTTTATTCCTTCTTCGTATTAGACGGCCAATTATTGGTAAGAAATATTGAGCGTTAGCCTACTTTTATAGAGTGGAATAAATGTAATAAATGAACACAATTTACGTGGCTAAATGATTATTTGTCAGGGTCAGAAAAAAACATGAACACACTGGAAATTGTACCACGATAGATTATTCTGACGATTCCGAAATCAAATGTGTCATAGATCAACACGAAGAATTGTCTAAGAATATAGACAAAATCGGCTATGTAGAAGTAATTCGTATATTTAACAGAGGTCTCGAATAGGCTGAGCAAAATAATGCTAATATTGAGGATATTCAGTTCCTGCAAAAATTATGTAACCATGCTACTATACTTTCAATCAAACAATGTTTTCGTCAAACAAAATTGGATTACTTTCTAAAGAAAAATTATTGTTTGTTTGATTTGTTCGATTTTTAAATGTTTTAGCACATAAATTACATATTTAAGTAAGTTTTAATGCCACCTTTGTTTGTGATTTACTTTATCCAACGACATAAACTTCTCGAATATATCAACACAATTGTCCATAATTAGTTCACGTTATCGAGACTGCACTGTGCTTTTAAACTTATTAGAGGTGAGTGTTTTCCAACTTTCACAAACGTGAGTATATATTTTAACACTAAAAGTATCTGAGCACGTCAAAATTAATTGTAAATTACTCTTATGAGAATCTATCTTAATGTTATAACTACGTCAGCTTTATTCTCATTATAAGGTTATTATTAATTAATTTGATTTCTATGTATATATGTATATATGTATATA
Organism: Trypoxylus dichotomus; assembly: GCA_023509865.1. NCBI lineage: Eukaryota > Metazoa > Arthropoda > Insecta > Coleoptera > Scarabaeidae > Trypoxylus > Trypoxylus dichotomus. Next base: position 33,193,284 of record CM042079.1, read on the forward strand.
TGTGTACAACTTGCTTGTATTGTATATAATTCATAGCTAATCAAAAGTTTGAAAGAAACGAAATAGTTTTCACGTTAAAACAATTAACCGATATTTCTAATTCACTTTATACTAGTAGTTTTTAATTTAACGAAAACAATAGTAGCTGAAGTCGAACTCTACAAAAAATACCATATAAAAGTAGGTATTGGAATTCGATGTGGTATTAGTTTTAGTTTCTGTAACTGTGCGATATAACTCTAAATCTCTTAAGAATTCGATCATGTTATTTAGGAGTAATAAAATACATTCCTATATTAAAATTCTCTTGTTTCCGAATTATGCTGATTAATTCGCGAAATCAATGATTTTTTCAATAAAATAAAGTATTTTAGCGGGAGAAAACTTGTTAAGATTTCGAACTGAAAGGAGGAGTAATATATATATATATATATATATATATATATATATAGAGCTAATACTTCGTAATTAGAATATGTATTATGCTAAAGATAGAATAAACTACGAAGAAAAACCAACCGTCCTAAGAAATTTCGTTGAAACTTCTAGTTTCTCCTACTCGATTTGCAGCAACAGCTATCGCTTTATCGAGGTCGTTCTAAAAAATATACGTTTCTAAAAGCTGTTAAAGCGTAAGAAACATTTCAAACTCAACTTGACCTATTTGATGAACATTTGGGTACCATTTATTTAGATGAAACGTTTAAAGGTAGTTAAAGAGAAATGTCTGTAAACTCTTCTTTTTTCTAATATATACAATATTTGACTTAACGTAAACTTTGCTACTGTATAGGGAGCATTGCTTAATTTCGGGTTACTTTTAAAAATAAACTACTACATAGAAATCAACTGATATTTTGTATTGCTGAGATAGTTAGAGTTGTTAACAGATACTATTTGTATTTAAAATGGCATAATTCGCGGATATGGGTCACCAGCCTGTTTGATTTTTAATATTCGACGAATATTTTGTATGTTAGAAACATTGTCCCTTACATAAATTACAGATGCTTTTTATCTTTGGAAATATTTAAAATTGTACCTGAGGAAGGAGATATCAACAAGATGAATTAAACAAATCAAGATGTTTGTGGTTTAAAAAGTTGTGTAGGTTATTAGCTATTATGAAATGACTGAAAAAAGGAAATATAAATTTATTTGATTAGAAAACGCATCAATCTTGCTATCGCATGTGTGAGTTATGAAATCATACCCGATTATCTAGATATCGAATTATTCACAAGATTCAAATGCCTAAAAGAATGAGAAAGCTGATATGACGAACCTCTACCAATTTTTGAACATGTTAAACCTGAGAGACTATACTCTGATCCTAGAAAGCGTGACGTCGTTTTTTTAATTGCCGATACAACCCCGATAATGTTACTCCAGTATACATATATGTATATCGCCGATGATAATACATTATCGTTATGCGAAAAAAGTATAGTTTGAGGTTCGCGCGATATATCGTTCCCATACAGTTCCTTAATGCAATAAAATAGAGTTAGAAAGAAGTGCTGTATAAAAATACTAAGGCATTTATTTCTAGAATTAATAAAATATTGAATTTAGAATAATACGAGGGTTGCTATTTATATATCCGCAATTGGCAACAATGGTATCTGACATATACAGCGTAAACTTTGACATTATTTGACTGCACACGTACTCAGAACGTATTGTCAAACGGATACTATTTGTGTTATTTAGTGACTTGAAAATTTCATCTCAAATGAAATTAACTCATGAGAATTTTCGTTGAATAATTTACTACGACTTTCTACGTAAATTATCTCAACACCAGTGCATCGATCAACTCATTTCAGCTTTTGGCGATGAAGCACTATCTAAAACCACTGTATGTCACTGGTTTAGTGAATTCAATCGTGGCCGTTGTTCACTCAGGTACGAATTAAAGAAGATCGTCCAAAATCGATTATTATGCCGGAAAACATCGATGCTGTGCGCGAAATGATAAAGCAAGATCGTCATGTGACGTACCGCGAGATTGAGGCTTCCCTTAGTATTACCAGGACAGGCATACACCAGATTTTACGCGAATATTTGGCCGTGAAGAAAAACATTGTGCGCGTTGGTTTTCGCATAATTTGACAATCTTTCAAAGAAAGGACCCGTGTCGATTGGTGCAAAGAAATGGTCAAAAAATACAAAGAACAATATTAAACGAAAGTTATAATAGAGATTTAAATATGTTGGAAGGCATATGTACACACATAAAATTAAAAAAAAATTATTACACTTTGATACTCTTAAAAAAATAGTTCTTTTGTATATGTATCGTATTGATAAACAAAGTTTATTTTTCGGACGCATTTAGTGTATTGATGAGGTATGTACAAAGCATATGAAACGGGCATTTGGCAGAAATATAAATATAAATTTATAAAAATAAGCACCTGTTTCATAAATGAAATTCACACCAAAAACTACGTTTCTACAAATAGTTAATAACTCTACCAAATTGTATGTAATTTCGTTTGTGTAATATGTTTCATACATGGTATATAATAAAAAACGTGCCAAATACTCCACATATATTGACTTTGTCATTTTCAAACGGTTTCAGCTCAACCGGTACAGTAGTAGGTGCTAAATACCGTTCAAATTGGGATAGATAGAGCGGATACACCTATTAGTTGCCAACCGAGTATGCATATTTATGTTTTCCCAGACTATTTAGATTAATACCACATTTAGCTTTATTGACATATATTCGCGTTAAATTGATAAAGAAGACAATTAGTGCGTATTATTGTTAATGTATTAGGTATCTGATGAACGTCCATTAGATTTCTAAATGGCAATAATTCTTTTCGTTGTTTGGTGGAATAATCTCAAAACAGACAAAGAATGCCCACGAAGAAATTATACATACAAAGAAATTCGACATAGTACTTAACCAAATATTTAAGCATATTAGCTATTAGTAGTGAAATAGCTTTTTTCCTTCGACTATGTGTACTTTTCAATACTTCCGACATTATACGAATACTGCTTTCAATATGTTTGAAAGTCATGCAATACTTTTGCACATACTAACCTAATTCTATTTTAACGAAGATATCCACTTGTCATTGTACTGGATGGCATATGCAAAATTCACATAAATGCACTAGTAAATCTTATGTTACCTTATTTTTTTTATGCTTATTAATTATTAACAAAATTAATAAACATCCCTATATTTTAAAATATCTAGTAAATAAAATATTTACTAGATTATCACTGCACTTTGCATCTGAGAGAACGAGGTTACTCGTATAGCAGCTCACGATATCTACGTTTATTTTTATAACATGTCGCCTTTTCCCGCGATTTATTATGGACAACAATTTTTTGTATTTTTCATCGAGTTATACTTCAAGTGCGTTAAAATAAGGGCATATGAGGTTACACATGATAATTTGCAACTTGGGAGATAAGATACGGAAAGTGTGCAAATATTACAGCAGCTTCCCCTACCACTTTAGCGTTATGTATTAATATATAAATTGCCTCTCACGGTAATTTGGACACTGGGTAAAAAAAAAAACTTTATTAATTTGAAGAGAAGAAAAACAAAAAGAAACTAACATAAGAACAATATTTATTCATTTAAGATAAATAAAACATGTAGAAACAAAATCTTCGAATAAAATAAAAGCTTTGTTCTCGTTCAAATAATGTTCTGGCAGTTAATTTCGTCCCCGTACGCCCATACATAAAATAATCCCAAATTTCTTCGCTTTTGTCTGAGTACTGCGAACATGGACTGATCGAGACTTTGAGAATGTCACGTTATTATTGTTTACACATTATTCCTCTGTGGTCATTCTAGACATTAGATCATTATTATGAAGGAATATGACGTTTTCTTCTAGTAATCTTGACCCTAACGGAATGGGACGCTATTGCAGAATGTTTCGCTGCTTTTCTTTTAAAATCTCACTAATTTTCAGTAAATCTTCCATACTCTTATACGTAAAACAAGCCCAAACCTGAATAAAACAACTCTCTTGCTTAACTGTTTCACGCGCCTTATGAAAATTCTGTGTTTTTCGGCGAGTACTTTTGAATTTAGCTTCATCTAACCGAAGCACTTTTTCCCACCTCTCCGTTGTTAATTCAGGATGAGTTTATACCCTCTGTAAACGCTTTTTCTGTTTATTATATTATATATCTTATTTATATACATTGCATTCCCATATATTCATCTATTTCTAAGTTCAGTTCTTTGATTTGGCGTCATCGGGGTTGCAATATTTACTTCAAACAAGGAGAAAAAAGCATTTATTAGCGGGGTATTTCCGGTGTCTATTTTAATAACATATCATCTAGTCTTTAATGAGTTACGACTATCTCGATTGTTTTTAATTCTTTTCCTTTTGCTTTCATTTCCTATTTCGCGAAATCAGTATTTTTCTGTTACCATATGTTATAATGTAAATGTAAGCTTTATGAGAACAAAATCCTATCCTCTTAAGTTCTGGCAAGAAACGACAGAGAAAAAGATTGAAAGTGATGATTTGAATTATGTGTCAAAAATGGATCTGAGAAACACGTTGCACACAATCTAAATTTTTAAAGAAATTTATCGTTACTAAATATTAATTACTTGCCTTTTTACAGAAAATATGTGACAGTTAATACAATTAATGGAGAACATCGGGAAAAAGATATTTCATTTAGCAGTAGATAATAATTGTAGACCTTTTGCAGAGAGACCACGTACTGTCCAAACGAAATTAATATTTCCAAAAGGATATATACAAAATTTTAAAATTTAAAAATTTCTTTGCGAAGCATAGAAGATTTATAGTTCTTCGCGTAGGATCGATTTCGGGTTTTATTCCAAATGGCTCATCAGTGTTTGCTTCTAAATCCTCAGAAATAGAAGATTATCATAGTAAAATGAACGGTGAAATATTTTTAAAATTAGTATCCGAGAAGCTACTTCCATGTTTAGAGAATCCCTCTTTAAGAATTTATTATCTTGGTTGAAGCAACAAATACTTCAATGACGATTGCAAGGACTGTGTGGATGTACAATTCACAGGTATAGCAGTAAACTCCACTCACACAAATTAATTAATTATGCGGAACGCAGCGTTTCTGGAGCACGTGGGCTCCCATTGTCAACCGTGTTACCGACTGTCGGTAACGCTGCGTTCCGCATAATTAATTAATTTGTGTGAGTGGAGTTTACTGCTATACCTGTGAAATACTCCAATGTTGAAAAGACCAAAATATACCAAATGATCCACATTTTAAACTCGTGAAACAGTACAATTCAGGTAAACATTATGAAATTATCTCCATATCACTACCCATTCAATGCTGCTAAAATGGCATAGACACATGGTGAGGGATATTACCATAAGAGGAACTTGGCATAAGCGAGAAAAAGTATTCAACCTTATAGAATCATCCCAGTGAATAATGTAAATTCCAGCGAATTCGATTCTGGTGATGATTCCGATTAACTATTTATTTACTTACTTTGCTTTACTTCTTTGAAACATTTACAATATAGATTTAATTTACTTCAAAAAGTTTGCATAAATAACTAGTAGTATTTATGTAAACTTTTATGAAATTAATTCTGAAACGTATCAAACTGTTGCAAAAAGTTCTCTTGTAATAAGTAATGACATATCACAGGTTATATTATCAAAATATATGCCGCCTCCTTTAAACAGGAAGAGTGTGTAATTTTGACTACTAAAACCATTTCACCATATTGATTTGACTCGTACGTTTTATTTATGACGTCAGAGAGCTAAACCTTCCTGATTCCTAGTGTATATACATAATAAGTAATCACTATCTTCCATAGACATGATGAGCCGCAGACGGCGAAATTTGTTTACATATAGTGAATAAGTATCTCCTTTACTACGGCCCTTCGTTACGTAGTACCTTTGTATATTGCAATTTATAACAAACAGGCGACAGCACTACATTGCAAATAATATTGTAATTTTTCAGCTAAAAATTTCGACACTGTAATAATACATTTAATTAATATCAGTTTTTACATTGTAACAAAGTATTCGTACATGATATTGTTAATTTACACTTTCCATTGAGTTTTTATCTAACTGATCGTGGCATAAGCTAACCAATATTCTGCAGTGTAAATTTACGGATTTCTCTGCACTGTGTATCACTCCAAATGTAATTGTCATTGGATTTGTCTTAAAATACACTTGTTGGTTTGCAGCATTACAGATTGAAATTTAGGTAAAAGACAAAGTTTTTAAACATACCAGAAATTTAGGTCGCGGATATTCTTTTGGGTACAGATTTCTAATAATAATAATAGATTAGTAGTAAGAACATAATGAATATTAAGCGAAAATGTATTTATTCAGTAACATAAGCATGATTCAATTTATTATATTAAGCATAATAGCTATTAGTAGAACTTTTGCATAATTACAATAATTTAATGCTAGGAAATATTCTAAATTTAGGTGTGATTAACGTATAAAATTCTTTGTACAATTGAATTTTTAAGATATATCATAAAAGATTCTCTTTACTTTTACTAGATTTTAAACAAATATTAAGCGCTGGCTTTAAAAACAATATCAGCAATTCTATTTGCAAACTCGCTGCGCACTGCTTTATTATTTTTTAGATATCATTGATTTTAACAGTATACATTGATATCGCAACGATGTCACTTACTACTGAATAAAATTTGAGAAAAAATAACCTAATATAACGTATTACTTGAAATATTTAAAAAACGCACTTCAAACTTATACATATAAACACACAGTACCGTAATTTTAAATAGCATTGCACTTATGTTAAGTAAACAATGTGCTTGTTTTGTTTTTGTCCTCAACATCGAAAAGCAACTAAAAATACATAATTTCAAATTACATATAGATAACTATTAGAAACGTGGCGTACTAATACTGCAAGAAGTCTTTGGTTGTTTGGTACGATTTGGGTTACAGTAGAAGGAAATACGAGATTTAAAACAACATTGATTTGTGAAATACGTTCCTAGACTATTGATAATACGGGGACGATTTGACGGCAGAGTTACTTTTCAAAAGTAAGCAACAATTTCACCATGATAAGTTGTTGCTCACTTCAGACAAGCTTTATAAGCCTATTGTCATAATTTGACCGAAATCTGTCAGATAGATAAGCTCTTACAATTGTTTAAAGTAAACTATTTGTTATACTTGTGTTATGGAGAAAAAGGAATTCCGTGTATTGGTGAAACATTATTTTTTACGTGGACATAAAAAAAATTGAAGAGAAGATAGATATGATGGTGAATGTGCTCCTTCCCATGGAATGATTTGGTAGTTGTACACTGCTTTCAAAAGTGGTAACACGAGCGCGAATGGCACTGAACGTTCGGGACCTTCATTTACAGTAACTTCTTCAGAAATGATAATAAAGTTTTCTGATCAACGTGCTCCAAAGAAGGCGCTTTTTTACTGTAAAGGTATGATCACGATTTTTTGGGATTCCAATTGGCTATTTACGGAAGAAAAAGACAATTGGCCCATATTATGCTGGAGTACTGACACGTTCCGTTACAGAACTGAAGAGAAAACGATCGCGCCTATTCAGGAAAAAGTTTTATTCCATCAAGATCACTCCCTCTCCCATTCATCCTTTTTTACAAACACTAAATTTGTCTAATATTTCATCCAATTTCTGCTTCATCTATCATATATATATATATATATATATATATATATATATATATATATATATATATATATATATATATATATCATATGTATCAATAGTTTGATGGAAAGGATTCAGGAGAAATTTGGTGGTGATAGCCGAAACGGACACCTATCGTGGCGAGTTTCTGGAGGATGCCTTTTATATAACTTAAAAATTTGAAAAGTTGTACGGTTATAAATATACCGAATTCGATTTAGTATAAGAATTGAAGTTTTGAAGAATTGTTTTTAGCTTTGTTCGTATACGATTGTTCAAGACACCTTTCTACGCTACGATAAGTACAAAACAATTGAAGTCGGAAGATAGCTGAGTATAGACCATTTTTAGTATTAGAGTTCAGTATTAACAAAATAAGTAAAATAGGTAGAGACATTGATACTCATCATTTATTACATACAGTTTGGTACCTTCCAAAGTTAAGGTGCATTACTGAGAAGCGTATTTTAAAGATCATTATTTACTGAATTTTATTCCATATTTTTAAGGGATTTTATGCTTACAACTTAATCGCACTCACGGTATATGTGAAATACGGATTAATATTTAACGGAAGGTTAATACGGTATTCTAACAAGAATTCTTCCAATTAGTTATTTCATATATTACGTTGCGCATATGTACATATATGTTTACGTCTAAGTATGATTTAATTTGAAAGAATAGGTCTAAAAACGTATTTGTTTCGTCAAATTAGGTATAAACTACATATGTAATGCTCTTATATTTGATATATAAACTGGGAAGTAAAGTAATAGACATGCGTGTATTTTTGTGTTTTGATAACAAAGATATGAGAATGTTTCCAATTTAAACTTTAAAATATAAAATTTGAAAAGTATGTGAATGCTTTCGTGACTGATAATACGATGCAACGGCATGTGCATTTCATTCATTAATTATAAGCGTATACATGCACGTTGTTGATACAGTCTGCTACTGGATGTTATTTGTAGTAACACAAAAACTGCACCAAAGCAAAGTTATAATTCATTCTATACATGGTGAAATTTTTCATTAATGACAGTAGGTATATTAAAATATTTGTTAATATTTTATCAACGAAATGTAGTTGATATACTTACTTTTCCTTAAAACAATTTTAGGAAAAGACAGTTTGCCTAAACAACGTACTAAACGTTATTTTGTGAAACGTAAGCAATGGTAAAATATTGCGGCGAACCAATTTCTTTATGCATTACAAAGAATCGATATATATATACAAAATTCACACGATTTTTTTTCTTTATAAGTTGCTGTAAGGCCTTTAAATCACAAAAATTTTAATTTATGCGTAACTGAATTAATGTATAAGTAAGTTAATAATTATTACCGAGTTTGTTTAGATTTTTAATATAGATTGCAACTGAAACTTACGCTCACCAAATAAACATTAAATCAAATATTTCGTGGTTAAATTTATTGATTCAGATGAAAATTACAATTGCGAAAAAAGCTCTAAAATATAGGTCAGACAGAGAAGCAAGTGAAATACCTTAAGCGCAGCATTCCATTCAAGGCTGTGACGAACGCAGCTGCAGAATTGTCAATGTACTTATCACATCTATTTTATCCGAAACTAATTTGAATATTAACGAGACGAACGATAATTTGAAATTGAAGGATCATCAGATATTTTATTGGTTACGGAGTTGGAGTTAGTTAAGCTTCAAGTGGAATCGTACTTTTTCCTTTCTAATAAGAATAATTTATCAACACAAGATCGGTGCTATAAACTCGACATGCAATTTTCCACGATCAGAATCACAATATAGTAAATCAAAATTCGACCCGACATGAACGGGAGAGCCGGCTGACTGACCGAGGACCGTGTCGATGAGCGCGACCATGTGCATGGTCCAAATCCCCCACCTTCAGAGGCGCACCAGCGTATTACCTGACCCCCTGGTGTGAAGCTGCAACTGCTTATGTAACAATACTTCAGGCGCTTAACCTGTTAATCGTGTATACCTCACCGGCACACGCAGAACTTAAACGCAACCGATTTTTGACGTCTATTATATACGAACTGTAATAAACAAATAAACGATAGTTAAATTACCGTTCGTACGACTAATCAAATAAAGTGAAATATCGAGTAGTGAACATGTCCAAATGTTTTTTGCTTATTTGACACCAATTCAGAATGTATTTAAATATGTTGGAGCAATTATAGAGCCGAAGACGACAGTCCTTATTCGTACAAATACTTCCGAGTCGGTGCTAAATTCATATTCTTTAAAAAATGTGCTAAGTTAACAAAAACCGGAGTGTAAATGAAATAACTGTGGAGTATATGAGGAAGACTGAAAAGAAAAACCAATATTATGAGAATAAAAGCGCAAAGGGCGGTTCGAGATAAATGATAAAATCATTATTATAAAATATTCTTTATTTTAAAAACTCATGTGTGTCAATATAAATAACATCCGCATGCATTCTGTAGAAAAAGTGTCGAACAAAATAAAAAACATCACAAAATTACATAATCAGAATGGACTTCAATAACTTAGTGTAATTGAGTAATTATGTTTAATAAAAGCCATTTAAACAATAATTATTTTTATTTAACAAATAGGAGGATTTAATACTTTGTTTGAATGTACGATGTATAGGAACTTCTTTAGACATGTGCGGTAACCCATTATAAAGCTTGCATCCCAAATTGAAAACACTTCTTTGGAACAGAATGGTTATGACTTGGTGGAAGCAAATGATTAGTACCTCTCGTATTGTAAACCAGTGCAATTGCGTTATAACTATAGTCAGTAAAATGCTCTGAACATAGTTTGAAACTTCATATACAAATGTATGTGTCGCAGTGTTAGCGTCAGAATTTTATGTGATTGAAATGTTCTACGCGTTGTTTAATTTTAAGTTGAACATTAATCTTCATTTTGTTTCTGTAACAGAAAAACTCGTAACAACTGACTATGAACCCCAAAACATAATCTTGTATCTTGTTTTAATGAAATTTAGAATATATACACATAAATCTAGATTGATGCCTATCCTGGCTTATGTCTGCGATTATAAGATCTAAGATAATAAATGACAAAGTCAAACGAAGATTGGACCTTTGGGAGACAAAAAAATCCAGAGTTTCAGAGCTAGTTTGTCAACTTAAAAATATCTCGACAAATAATTATATTAAAGAAAGAGAGGTAGAAAGTAAGGATTGCAACTTTTTCGATATTGTACAAGATATTGAAAGTACAAATAAGAGCAAATAATACAATAAACATGCTTAAACTGTAACATAAAGTGCTACAATAAGAAACATATGCACACGACAATACGCTTATTAAATATGGATCTTTACCATAATTTTAAAAAAGCATATACCTAGAAATTATATTTAAAAAATATAATTCTGTATGTAACGTAACATACTTGAAGTAAACCTAAAAATTTAAAAGAAATCTTCAAATATTTCCAGGTTTGTTTGTAATAATGTTGTCTTCAAAACAATAAATCAGACATACACTAGGGTGACAGAATAAAATAGACACCAGGTAAAGCGGTATAAATATGTAAACAGCTGAATTCTAAGAACGAATTAAGAACTTTCTCTTGTCATTAGGGTAGGCGTAGATGTATCGGAAGGAATTCGTCATAGTTTAGTATCGTTACAACTATGCCTCGCTTACAAGGTTCGAGTGATATTAGCGACTTCACCCGGGGTCGCATCGTTGGCCAGAGTGAACGCGGCGCTTCGCAACGTGAAATAAGTAAATTTTTAAATATTCCGTTGTCCACAGTTAATCGTGTGATTACACAATTTAAACGCAAGGAAGAAACATCAGTGGAACCGAGACCTTCTGAAAGAAGTAAAAGGGTGCTTGTGCGCGAAGTGTTAAGAGAACCGCGAAAAAGTACAGCTGAGCTTGCGGCAATTTCACGGAAAAGTCAGCGCACCATTCTGCGATACCTCCACAGTGTGAGGATGTATAAAAGGGTGGCAAAGAAAAAACCGCTCCTTACGGCGTTTCAAAAACGGCGCCAAATGGCTTGGGCAATCGAAATGCGAACGAAGCCCGAAGAGTTTTGACGGTCTGTCATTTTTTCAGACGAAAGAAGATACTGCCAATTGAGTGGTAGTGGTCGTACGTGGGTATGGAGACGTTCGTCACAGCAACTGGATGACAAATTTTTGCATCAGACGGTGAAATACCGCGGTGTAAACATCATGGTGCGGGGCGCGATATGGTATGGTGGAAGATCGCAATTAGTAATCTGCGACGGAAATATAAATGCGGCAAAATATATCCAAATATTAACAGAAGGACTACTACCGATATTCGACAACGCCATTTTATCTACAGAAGACGCCACTTTTATGGAGGATGGAGCACCCTGCTACAAAGCAAGAGCAACAACCACATGGAAAGAGGAACAGGGGATTGGGATTTTACCATGGCCAGGTCAATCACCAGACATGAATCCGATAGAGAATGTTTGGCACATAATCCAGACAAGTATGGCGAAACGACCCCGAAAACCCAGCAATAAGGAAGAACTCGTGGCAGCTGTTACAAAGGAGAGGTTAAATAGTCCAGAAGACACCATTAATCATTTAATAGATTCTATGCCACGACAACTCGCAGCACTTCACGCAAGTAAAGGTGGATCGACAAAATATTAGTCTAATTTAAAAATTTTGAAATATTTTGTATATATAACGAGAATAGAATCTTTTTTTAATTAGTAGGTGTCTATTTTATTCAGTCACCCTAGTGTACATATTTACTCATTTTAAAAATTTTGCTATAATTAAGTACCAATAAATAAACTAAATCGTTAGCAAAATGGTAATTGCAAGTACAGAAAGGTTTTTAATAATTACGTGAAAAATGCGTTCCATTTGTATTATGACAATACTTACATCTGCTTTTGAAGTATAAAGTTAAAGAATTTAATAGGCTGATGATTGTAGTTGTTTCAATGCAGTAGTTATAAAATAAGGACACTGGTGTAAAATTAGCAACAAAAAATCAATCCCAGTTCGCTACATTCAACTCGCGATTTTTGAGCTATTGGTGATGGAAGGAACTCGTTGGGAAAATTTTAAAATGAAGATATGTTTGTAGCCATTTTTATAAACAATTAAAGTTAAATATGTAATTTGCTACGGCAATAAAGAATCATTAATTCTGTAATGTTCGCCACCTTTAATCATGATTTTTGATTAATGAGCAATTGGATACTCGAAGGGAAACCTACCAGAAAAGTGTTGAAATGTAAATATATTTGTAACAATTTTTATAAAGAATTATATATCCGAGGAATGTATAGACCAGAGCTGTTAAAGAAGATGTAGTTGAACACCAAATCGGGGCAAAATCGAAAGTAAAAGGAGGGAAAAAGTGGAAAGAAGAAATAGAGCAATGGACCTAAATGTACTGCTTCAGAACAAAAAAGAAGTAGTGTATTTATTGATAACTCTATTGCGAAGACATAAAATACTAAATATAAACAACTGTTAAATGACATCACGTATGTTGTAGCAAAGTTTTGAAAATATATACTCTGTATGTGTACGTACGTATGCATTAATAAATCATATGCCCAAATAACTATTAAGTTGTCGATGATATTCCATTTATAATGGAAGTAATAGCGGGACTACAAAAAATCCGTCGTACGAACTGTTTCATCGTTTATGAATTTCATCATGTATTAAAACGTAAGCAGTAACTTTATTCGAAACAGCTGAATTGCGAAATATAAATTTTCTAGAAAACTCGGGCCCATATGAAAACAAAAAGAATCAAAATTAAATTACTCCCATTGCAAATTATTAATGATTTTGAAATTGAAACTAGTTTTCGCCATTTATTGCGTGCAATTCAATTTCTTTTACTACACTCAAAAATATCGGTAAAAAACTATAATTTTGTTTGTATCTAAATTTACAAAGAAAGAAACTGAATGAAACGAAAATTTTAGGTAGCGGAAAAACATGATTGGGGAAAATGTAATTGTCCAAGCATTTAAAAATTAACATTTGAACCGCTGTTTTTAATTGTCAAATTTTGAATTAATGCGGCGACGGTACCATAGAGTTGGTTCTTACATCTCTAGCTTACTTATCTAGAAAAAAAAGCACCATAAAATAAAATGTACATGGTATAAATCAGCATAAAATGGACAGAAAACTGTAGTATAGCCAACCTTAAAATGTAGAGAGCGCAGAAGCGTAAACTTGACTCCTCACTTTTTAAGCTCGATTATCTCAGAAGCGGCAACCGCCGAAGAAAATTTATCAGTACAAATAATCATGAATAAGAAGGCCAAATTGGCTTCCACTTTTCACTTCGCTTGATTATCTTGCAAATAGAATTTTGTTGTTTGTTATGTGGTGAGTAGTCTGACGGGGTTATAAGCTATTTAAACATGTCATAAGCGCGGTAACCTCGGATATTTAAATCACATATATAAAGTGTTCCACGGGTTTGCTACACCACTCCCTTGCTGTAAGGCATGAAACACTGCTAATTATTTCCTAACACCGAATAATTATTTGGGAGAGTACTGGACCCCCTAAAAGATCCAATCGCCGTACTTCTGGTAGGACTGGAACTTATGACTCCTGACACTACCACAGCAGCTACAGGCTCTCTTACCGAGGCGTTCAAGATCCTTTTATATGTGCTGTTCATTTTCTAATACTACTATATGTATTAAAATTGATCTTATATGTATAACTATAAATAAAACACCAAGTTGTTGAGTTTACTTTGTACCAATTGGTTATTATACAACGAGGTCATTACGTATTCTCTCCTCTTCCTCCTCCTCCTCTCTGCCAACTTTTGAACGACAGACGCTACCATTGTTAGACAAATATGATGTTATTTTTTGCATAAAAACATTTAGTGTTATTTGGTAGTTCATTTTCATATCATCGCATGTAATGCCAACTTTCTTATCTTAAACCGAACATTTTAAATATGTTCACCTTTCTTGGAAGATAATCGTAAATCGAATCCAATGATACCACATATTGTTATACTTTAAATAAGAAAGTGTAAAAATATGCAGCAAGAACAATTTTAGCAACATAAATTTATTTTCATACAAAATTGGCAAAAAGCAAACGGTTTCAAGTAACGTTAACTTCGTATAAACAGAATACGCAATATCCAATAAGAATTGGATAATGCTACAACCATCCAGAAAGTCGACGACATAATAGATGCACACATCACACAAAACTTGGTTAGCAATAACAGACAGTAGTTACAATTACCCTGCTTTCACTCGCATTAAATGTTTTACGAGAGTAACACTGAATGCCTACATAAATGCAATTATACATAAGTGTATAAGAGTTTAGAATTACTGCATTCCTGCCTATCACATATTTGCTCATGTACATTGTATTTATACATACATATGTACACTTACGTATACAGATGGGAAAAGTACCTTTCATTTTTAGATATTCAATGAAAGAACTTATTAAGATGCATTTTTATACATTTACATTCTGTATTTTATTTGAAAGGTCATTGGTGAAGTTAAACAAGCGAATATACATTTTTAAAACCAAGTTTTGGTTCGACAACTACCAAAGGGGAATTTCCAAGCAGACGACCGGCGGCATCTGTTCTCTAAATGAAAAGAACTTAAGAATACCCAAATTAACTTTACCTTACTTTATCATTTTTTGTGAAATCCATTTATTTGTGATTACAAACTAAATCTCAGTTTACATTCTTACGCAATTACGAATTAGTGAAGGAACTTCAATTAAGCAGGAATATTTGTCAATTTTAAACTACAAAGAGCGTGATAACTATGATTTATAAAAAGAACTTGATAAGAATTGAATACATGTAGCAGTAAATCTTTTCATGCATCCAACATATAATATTCCAATGATATACTTTCATATTTCTCATGGTTGGAATATCTTTATATTTGAAACGGATAAAAATTTAAAACAGGCAACTAAAGGCTTTAAAATGCTAGGCATTTAGTAATGTTGTAAAATTGCAATTAAATTGTACAAGGAGAAAATATTAATACAATAATTTGAGAACTGCATCGTATATGAATCCATAAATGTTCATAGATACTTTCTACAATTCCCACTGTTTATAAATCTAGTTTAGGAGATATAGAGGATATGAGGAAGTGCACCGGTAGATACCAAATTATGAAAAAATGTTTAAGTTACTCTTGTTTCAGTTTTCAACATATATTAATGAAATAATTAATGAAGATTAACGAATGGAATTGAAAAGGAAAACAAGAACATTGGTGAGCACTATATTCAAAACTTAATAATAATAATCCTTTATTGCCCAACAGCCCAAGGGCCAATTACAGGACAAATTACAATACAATTCTTATTTAAAATAAGATAATTAAAATCGTGTTGCTATACAATAATAACATGCTGAAATGTATATAATAATGAAACAAAAAAAAGAAAGACTCACAAAAATGGCTCCAGATCCCGTTTGTTTGCGTTCCTCACCATGTGACTGAGAGGTGTCTTAAGCAAAATGTTGGTATTAGCTCTAGGTACTTGAAATATATTATAGTAGCGAGTATGATGAGTAGGTACGGTAAAGTTTATTTGCGCTAGAAGGGCTGGCGAGTCGATAGTATTTTTCAGGATCCTGCAAAGAAACTCCACACTGTTACGCTCGCGGCGGTCAGCAAGAGATAGAAAACCATGCTCAACAAGTAAGCTATAATACTCGATACCTCTTGCAGGATACACGTTGTCCATTCGAAAGGAGAGATACTTTAGAAATTTCTTTTGAACGCGTTCGATCATAAGCTCTTGGTGTAAATAACGGGGATACCAAACAATGGAGGCGTATTCAAGCTTAGAACGAACGTAAGCATAATATAAACGTTTCATTACACCTAAGTCTGAGAAATGCCTGCAAGAACGCATGACAAAACCGAGAGTTTTGGAAGCAGATGAACACATGGACGAAATATGTTCCGTAAATGACAGTCTATTATCAAACAAAGCACCAAGATCCAAAGTTTTGATATTGCGTGGTATGGCTGCATCATTAATTTGGTAGTTATAGTGTAAAGTAGTGTGAGTGTTATTGTAGGAAACCACAGTACACTTGTTGATGTTCAGAGGGAGATAATTGACCTTGCTCCAAGTATTAATGCGAAGAAGATTGTCTTGTAAATGTTTACAATCGAAAATGCTACCAACAGTATTAAATATCTTTACGTCATCTACGTATGCTAAGACGTGACACGTAAACAGAGATAGTAAATCATTTATATAAAAATTGAAGAGAAGTGGTCCAAGATTTGAACCTTGAGGAACACCTGATGTTGGAGAAAACGGCGTAGAGGAATAACCATTGTAGCAGAATGTTGTAAAAAATATTAATATTATCTGTATCTGTTCTAAAATAATACGTTTTATTAAGCTTGATATTAAACATCCCCGAAACTAGATCCCTTTTACAATCTTCTTATGCCTTATACCTATTTAATACTGTTATATTACTACTAAATTGAATTTACGTCCAATTTTCACACAATGAGTAGCCAAACCAGTGCCGGTCCTTTCTGCTACGTCATTATGCGTTGTATTCGCTTCTTAATTTTTGGAAACTTCAACCTATGCACGAAACGTTGCAAGCAATACAGGTTATTTTGCAAAATTCTTAGCTTCTCCAGCATGGCATGAGCAACTAAAATTCTCATTACTTTTTGTACTGCGGCACTGGTTAGTTTTTACTCTCAGAACATATTAAATAATAGGAATATTGTTTTGTCGTATATATAGTCAAAAGGGTTACCTCAATTAAATTTTGCAATGCTATTCACAAAGGAATCGAAATAGCTGTTATTTGTATAAATTTGACTGGAATTTAACAACAGGGATAGCAAATACTAGATAGACTTACTTTAAATATTTATACAAAGATCAATAGATGTCTGATGCGTTAATATCATTTTCTGTTTTTTCTGAGAATGAAGGGAAAACCAAGGAAATACTACACAACAAATATATGATGATGACAAATTTTAAATGAGATTTCGATACCAAGGACATTCACAAATCAAATGATTAGCAACTCATAGTCGTTGTTTGCGTATTAAAATACATACAGCTTTAACATGTATCATAATTAGCAGCTCACGAATGAGTACAACTGCACCAAGAGATGCAGTAAGTAGTAAAACTTCAGTGAATCTTAAACCAATGATCTTTATTTCCATAATTTTTTTTATTACTACGAGTATTGGCTTTGATTATTTTTCTTATTTTATAGATGGCATCTGGGCCAAACGAATTTGGTATACCACTTAGCATTTATGGTTATTTGATTCTCTAAAGTTATGGTAAGACAGAAGAAAGAAGTAATCATTTGCTTCACAGCATTGTGAACAACCTTTATTGGTTTCGCCCCACATGGTAAATGTCGCATGAATAATCCGAGTTTTGTAAATGCTGAGAATGTTATAGACTAAATTTGAGCAGACTTTGTTAAATTTCTTTGGCATTTCTTTGCACCGTTTAAGACATCGTGTTTTTGAGCTTCTGTTAAATAGTGCGGGATCCAGTGATTATAAAATTTTCGTACACTCAAACGTCGCATATATGCATGCGAATATTCATGGTGCCTTAATCTCATTGCATGCTGGCATGACAACTTGTTGAATCATCACACGCGCAGCCTCAACAACAATGGCAACATTGTTGTTACATTGATGAACGACTCTAACGAAATTCATCCCTGAGAGTTGTGCGCCCGCGCTGGAATTTGACAGACTAATTGTAACCACTGCTCTTGTATAATGCTTCATCATCAAAAGCCAGACAAAGTTGATTGTCCTATTATTTCGACATTGAAACCCATTTGAAATTATAAACAGTTGTGACTCAAAAATTTTCTCAGGAAAGTTTTTCTATTTTCCTTTAAATTCTGTATAAAAATAATTCACTTAGATACGAACAGTAACTGAATTAGTTCATAATAAAGAAATATCGCATACTCTGATCCGATATTTAATGTCATAATGTGTTGGGTTAATGTGAGAATCTAGAAGTATTCAACATTGCAAAGTTATTTTTACTACCTTATAATAACAGAAATCCGACTACGTAAGTACTCAGGCATTGGGAGGTATACAAAAGTTGGTTGTACCTCAAATTAAAGCAAATTTATTACAAATTGTAAATGTACCGAATCGTACAGACAGTAACAGTAAACTGAAACCACCACATTCTCTGCTATTTTGATTACTTGGAGTGTCTTTCGTCAATATTAGGCGTCGTTAAAGTGCTAATTCAAGTCCATACAATGCAATCAATTTCAATAAGATAAATGAGACTAAAAGGAAATATTTACACTTCATCCCTATTGGCATGTGCACCATATCAGACATTAACGCGTTTGTTAGTATCAATTACATACACATTATAAAAATATGAAATTATTCCAAATAGATTAATAATCGTTTCTTGTAAGAACTGCCTTGTTTGTATGTTCATGGCTTTCTTTTATGCCAATATTGTTTTATTAGAACACTGCATTTGTTCTACTACTAATACATTATTACTATGTAATTTATTAAGCTTCTTAGTTTGAAAACTCTAAATCTGGTAGAGTCTACAGAGATTTAAAACAATCATTTAAGAATTTTTTTTTGTCCTGATTTCACAATTTTTTTGTTTCGATTAGATAAGAATGAGCATGTTCGAAAACATCTATTAATATACTGTGTGGTATCGGTACCATATAGCCATATAAAACTTTTGCTTAGCTTAGCTTCTTCAAACCAGCAAACAGTGAAAGCGACTCTCAAGTTTCTTTATAATAAAGACAATATATACAGATGTTTATAATAATCCTGTGGTATGAAATGTTCAATAAATGTCACAAGTTGTTTTAATTCAAAGTTATAATACCCAAATGTGGTGATCAGCTCAATGTATATAATATTCAATATTTAAAAGTCGAAACCAAACCTTTTCTATAGATTTTTGCAATATTTTAATGAACAAATTTTATGTTATGGTATATCACAATGTACTTTTCAAATCTAATTTTACAATGTAAATCTAATAAAAAAAGGCAAGCTTGAGAAATAGTAAACCATATTTCATGTTTGAGCAAATAAAAAGCTAAGAAGGAAGTCGAGAAAGAGTGATAAATTAAAAAATATGAAAGAATGAACGAAGAAACCATAATCAAAGTTAGAGGCGACACAAGTCTACCAGCAAAAATATCCCTCATGTTTCCAACGGACAAGGATAAGTGAAACAGAGAGCGGTAAGAGGAAATACAATCGCCATTACTAGATCTAGCCACTGAACCAGATTATTGCAAAATCAACATTTTTCAAGTAAAGAACATTCCCATTAAAAATGGAGGAAAGGCAAAAAAAATACAGTTAAACATTGGTGTAACTGTACTTCTAAACTCTGTGTAAAACTGACGTAGTAAAATAACGTAACTTTGTAAAACAATGCAAAATTAGATTAACCATTTAAAAGATTATTGTCATGCCCTTAAAGCATAAAATTTATTATTCATTAATTCAGAATTCAATAATCGTTGACTGCGTACATTAGACTGTTAACCTATAGACCGGATATTACTATAAATTTTTACTTAATATCATATTAAACTTTTCTCTAACACAAATACTTTTCGTCATTATCTGTAGCAACATGCCTGTGCATTTCTCAACAGCTTTAATCAACCACACGAAGCATCAGTCGGTCATAAGTTACTATTCGGTCGGTGAAAAAGTTAGTTTACCTGCGTCTTAAAAAAACTTTGTTAGTTTGTAAATCTGCTACAACTTGAGGAGCTCGGAATTGCATTTGACTTTGCGTTACTGTAGCTGTTTCTCTAGCATCAAGGGTGTAAAATCAATAACCTTTTTTTAAACTGGCGGTTATGGAATTCTAGAATGTCGTGAAAGAAACAATCGAACACGTTTCAGAAATTTGAAGAAAAAAATCTGCTTTCGTGTGCGCTATTAATTCATCTACATCAGAATAACACTTTGTATGCTATCCTGTACATAGTTAACTTTTGTCACAAAATAAACTCATCACTTGTGTCTTTCTTCTTTTAATAGTTCCTATTTCGGATGTTGGATACCGTACGCATGGTACCATACTACCATATATAGCGTATTCATACCTGAGTTTTCAACCAAGAAATACTACTTTTAGCAATACTCCTCTTTCCCATTACTTTTCCTTTTAGAATATTCTGCAATAAACGAAATCTGTCTGTGCCCACTACATTTTAAACCTGGAAATTAATGGAAAACTCTTTTCACAGTATTAGCAAACAGCTCACTTCAGGGACTTTTATGTACTTTCGACATTTACGTGCGCACATGCATTAATAAGTAAGTTGATATACAACCACGCACAAAAGCACCTGTTCATATGTTAGATACAACTAATCGAGATGTTTGCCGGTCTTGGTTTATCACATTCTATCCTCGAGCATCAGTGTAAGCCAAACAGAAATGGGTGACTCTAGCAATCAATTATTTACTATATAAAAATAATGCAGTTTGACACTAATGAAGTTATTTATGTAGGTCACAATATTTCGTAAAAATAACAGCATCGAATTGGTGTTGGTTCCACATCTGCTTATTTATGGTGACTTGATGAATATATTTCAAATTTGAAATAAGTTTCTTTGTTCAAAAACCAGAAAATATGTACGTAGGTATTCGTTATCATATGATGTCATAAGTATGAGCAATTTCTGGAGAAACTGGTGTGCGTTCATCCAAAAATATGCAAAACAAATAACGAAAGAAAGAATGTTGAGAGGTAATCCAATTCTTTTTTAATTTAATGCTCGAATGTCGAAACTCTAAAAACTGTTTAGGCGTTTCGGTAATAATTTAAGATGCTATTGCCCTCGTTATTTCAAAGCAATTCCCTTTAAAATACCAATTAAATTACAATGAGGCGACCATAATTTAAATTTTTTCGTAACCAGAAAATCGGATGTAGAACACAAAGGAAAACGAAGAACAGAATAAGGTGCATAACAGAATAAAATTTCAGGCCACGATTAAGTCTCTGCTATACGCATACACTTCTTAATCCTCTTTGCTCGATAAATGTCCATATAAATCTAACCGAGAAGCCGACCTATCTGTTATGAGAGTGCGGACACCCACGTGTGGTCTTTGTCGGACGTTAAGAAAAAAGACCAATAGTTACCTCGACAAAATGAACATTCCACTCATGAAGTATAATAGCTTTGTGATGTATTAAGGTGAATATAATTTAGATTGAGTGTAAGTTGTTAAGGTATTAATTTAATTTGCGCAATTTCCAAAATTTAAATCAAGTGGTATCTTTGTGAATAAATACTAAGACAATTAATAAACGATTATTGGGAAATATGCAAGCTAGAGTGTTAAAACAGTTCCTTTTCAGTACATAGTTAAAGGAATGTTGTCAACACAATGTTAAGCGACTAACTTTTAAGATAACATTGTATGAATAAGAATGTAATAACTATTCATACTAAGCGAATAATCTCAGGGATGCAATCTAGGGTAATAGAGAATAATGGATAGGACGTCTGTAAATGTTCTGCGTTATCGAAAGAATACGCGAGATGGGTTTGCAAGAAACATATTCTGATTACTAGGGATCGGCATTCGGGAGTACATTCCAGGACCAGACTTGGATGAAATTGGGGGCAGTTATACAATAATACGTAATAAGTTGAACATTATGTACGTAATGTACATATTATATGAATTTGTGCAACAATAGTAGTACGCTATAGTACGCCAACGTGGCACAGCAGGCTTCCCCTTCCTTTGTTTCAATAATGATGTTTACAAGTTACGATACGAATGCATAAAAACAGTTACTTCTGTCGCGACGGTAGTATTTTAATCGAAAGTGTTCTGTGTAATGGGCCGATTTATTGTTTACCTGTATTAGTTACTTGTGTTCTATTGTGTACCATAAATATATCCCGTCTACATCCATCGTGCGAAACTGTTAGAAGATGGATAAGATACGCTAGAACTAGACGGCATTCAACTCCGATGCAAAATTTACAATGTAACATTGTCGTGGCAAGTGAAATCCCGGTAGTAAAACAGAAAGCATTTTATTCGGATCTACTTAAAATGCTAGTACCGTGCAATATTTCATGCAATACGGCGAACCATCCTAGATTCAGTCAGTTTTGAAAACTGTCGTAACGAGAAATATAATAACGTACAAGTGCCAGCAGGAACCACCTCGAGAAAAATTATTTGTCCCCGATGTGAGCTAAAACTGACTTAAATTGTTAATAACATAAACAACGATAAACGTATTTGGATCTCGGTGGATGAAACTATTGATGTTAAAGGGCGCAAGATTATATTTTTTTTGGTTAGGGTGATGCGCAGCGACAGTGCCTATATACCTACTTGTATTTAAGAGTCAAAACAAATAGTGCAGCACCTACACCACACTACGTAACTTCGTGTTTGAAATCGTTATGGGGTGAAAAAATACAATGAAAATAAACAAAAGATATTATTAAATTAATATTAAACCACTGTTGGTATTAATAATGATAAAGTTACGATTTACTTGCAATTAACCAACGTTTTTAAATTCTTGAAAAAATATCAGTCATGGTAGGACCTTAGCTTTTGTCATATGAACACTATCCTACAAAATCGGTGGTGAAAACTTCAGTTCTCCTCTTCGATACAGATTTCGAAAAGAACCATGAATGGTCATGTCTTGTCGGTTGATCTACTGTTATTAACATTTTCTATGTAAATATAAAAATGTTAAATGATCACATTGTTTGATTTGTAAATGTATAACAACGCTGGAATACATTTGGACTTATTTATTAATAACTATTATTTGACATTATTATTTTTCAAGAAGTACCAATGACAAGGGGCTTTACGTAGAAGAACTCGCTTTCGCCATTGTTGCTCTCAATATATGTATGCGTCTGCAAAATTTAGATAGAACTAAGTAACAAGTATAAAATTGTTCCTATTGCTAATGTGCACAGGATTTGCCGTGGACTGACGATTCGTATCTAAAATTCTTTCTCTTAAAAGGGTAACAGATTCTAACAGGTTGTGATTTAAAATTGTAAATGTTCTAAAGCAATTTAAATAAGGCACACAGTTATATATACTGCCCACGGAAATTTATACAATTGGATTACTTTGAAAAACAACGTAAAATTAGTGAGGAAAATAATGAACACTCTGTTTCTTACAAAATGCCTGTATTTGTGCTAAATGTCAAATTAACCTGAAGATAAAAATACAATAACTAGGATACAATATAATATTTATTCGCTTTGTAGAACACAAAAATAAACAAAAATGTGGAAACGTAATATTACATTAATATTGAATCTTCTTCTCGATAAAGTAATCACATTTGACAGCCAATAACTCTCATACAATACCACTCTTGTAGTTAATTTCATAATTGCTTCTTGACCGGTGGAATATCCAGTAAATGCTGTTTGGACATGAGGGGTTATTTTCTTGTTTACTTTTTGAATTCTGTCCATAAAAGTCTATAAGGTTCAAACCAAGGCTATGAGAGTCCTTCCCACATTTTCCTTTGTTGCGTTTATAGTGGGGTATTGCGAATATTCAATTGAAAAGGGCCTTATACATTATTATAGCAAATGAAGTAAACTTCTTCTCCATATATATTTAAAATTCCCTTCGATTTTAATTGGCAATATTCTTCCGTTACATATAGCAGGATGGCAA
Source organism: Trypoxylus dichotomus (assembly GCA_023509865.1). Classification (NCBI taxonomy): domain Eukaryota; kingdom Metazoa; phylum Arthropoda; class Insecta; order Coleoptera; family Scarabaeidae; genus Trypoxylus; species Trypoxylus dichotomus. The sequence continues at coordinate 33,217,770 of CM042079.1, forward strand.
CTTAATTTATGCAAAGATGAGCATCGCCTAGCTTTTGTATAGAAATTGGATAGACCCTCCTATTAAATAATAAAAAGTTAAAGCGCTTTAGAAGTAACCGTTCATTAGTTTTAGTAAGTTGCAGGTTATCAAACAAAATCAATTAATAATAACTTGTATAACACATAGGCTGAAAAGTCCCGGGCCTAACAAAGAAAACACGTTTTTTTTGGTTCAAAATTAGCTTTATTCATCAACGTAATCTCCATCTAGAGCAACGCAATCATTCCAGCGCCGCTCTAACATTTCAATACCACTTTTGTAGAATGATTTATCTTTTGCCTCAAAATAGGCCTCAGTTTCAGCGATAACCTCTTCATTCGTGCGAAATTTCTAACCGGCGAGCATTTTTTGAGGTCTGCGAACAGCCACTAGTCGCTGGAGCCAAATCTGGCGAATACGGTAGATGTGGGAGCAATTCGAAGTTCAATTCATGTAGTTTTGCCATTGTTTTGATTGACTTGTGACACGGTGCGTTGTCTTGATGAAACAAAATTTTTTTTCTTTGCTATATGCGGTCGTTTCTTTGCAATTTCGGCCTTCAAACGCTCCAATAACTCTATATAATATTCACATTCATATAGTATTTCCTTCCTCAAGATAGACGATGAATATTACACCACGCACATCCCAAAATACCGAGGCCATAACCTTTCCAGCCGATTGCTGTGCTTTCGGCCGCTTTGGACGAGGTTCACCAGTTGCTGTCCACTCAGATGACGATCGTTTTGATTCCGGAGTGAAGTGATGGATCCATGTTTCATCCATTGTCACATATCGACGCAAAAATTCCGGTTTGTTACGTTTAAACATGGCCAAACACTGCTCAGAATCATCAACACCTTATTGTTTTTGGTCAACAGTGAGCAAACGCGGCACCCACTTTGAACAGAGCTTTCTCATAGTCAAATGTTCATGCAATATAAAACCAATACGTTCTCTTGATATCTTTACAATGTCAGTTAACTCACGCAACTTCACTTTTCGATCATTCAAAAGGATTTTGTGGATTTTTTTGATGTTTTCTGTTGTTACCGGCTCATTTGGACGTCCATTGCGTTCTGCATCATCGGTGTCTCTACGACCACGTTTGAAGTCGGCAAACCAACGTCCCCATAACACTTTTCAAGCCATTGCTTCGCTTGAACGGTATTTTCTCCCCATCAAGAAGCAGTGTAAAATTAAAACACGAAATTGTTTTTGATCCATTGCTTTGAAAATAACAAAAGTAGCGTGAGTCTTAGCACAATAACTCACAAACTAATGAATAGAATATCATGAAATTTTAACAGCTGTCTTTTGAAGGTTAGTACTAACTGAGAGAAAGGTGACTGCAATAAAACTAGCGTCATCTATGTGTTAGGCCCGGGACTTTTCAGCCCATGTGTTATGTATATATAAATTTTCTATTTGAAATACCATAATAAGTAAAGTAATAGAAGTTAGGTTAGGTTTGATGAGTTTATGTCTATATATCCGGCAACGGCGTAAAACTTGACGTCACGATATATTGATGACATTTACATTGGAACTTATCGTGCCCCTAGTATATATGTATATATATATATATATATATATATACGTTATTATTGTGTATATATATATATACACATACATATAAAGCACAATTAAAAGTGGTGTATCGATTATGGTAAGTTAACAGTTAAAAAATCTTTCTGATACTGGAGTATACTTTCTTTAAACTTTAAACTTGTATCTTTCATAATAGCGAAATCGCTGTGCTGGAAACGTTATTTGGGACAGCCCTGTATATCGTATCCTTGCTACCTGAGCGAGAAAAACTTCCCAGTATCGCAAATGGTGAACAATGAAAAATATAAGCAGTCGTTCTCCTTCTGTTAGACGGCTTAAGACATGATAAAGTTTTACGTTTTTACGGAGAAATTTGAAAGCACGTGCTTTTCTACTTTTAACGCCGTTTATAGTTTTCCCAAAATAGCATTACTTTCATTTTGAGTACGCCATGTCTTAAAACTAATAACTAAACTGGTAGTTGAGCTGTATTTCTCAACTCATCCCAATAACGTCTGCGTTTCGAAAACTATTACTAGCAGGTTTGGAAATATTTCGATAACATATATTAGATGATCGGCTCCAAATAAATGAAGGATGAATTATTTGTTTAAGCTATATTTAACTGAAGAGCTGATGTAATTCGTTCTACTTATCAAAATACTGCTCGAAAGGAGCAAACTTTTAATAATAGACACATATAGTCATCATCACAATTACCTATATTTCAAAATAGATGACCTATTTGAAACTATCTTTAAATGCAGAACGAACAAATTTAAAATATAGATGCAGTAGCGCCAATATATTCTTGATCACTATTAACAATTTTGGTGTTTCTATTTTATTCAGTTACAATAGTTACGTGGAAAACAATTCAAGTAGTTTCTAACACTCATAAATGATTTCGGTAATTGATGTAAAAGAAAACCACGTTGGTTATTTAGCTCTATAGAATTGTTTTGAGAGGTACCATTACATTTGCTATATAGTGCGAATGGTCTGATATTAATAGAACAGCCTGCTATTATACAGTGATGACAATGATCGGACTGATTGCGCGAAGGAGTTCAGTTTTTGCACGATAGTGCTCGACTAGTCTGTCCTTTTAATTTGCTAAAAATGTATGACATTCAATATGTTAAAGTCTACCAAATCCTTAGGAAAGGTTTTAAAATTAGGATGTAAAAATTCTTAAAATACACACGTTAATGTCCAAAAAAACAGTGTTTTATTATACTGGCCTTTTGTATGTAATTATTACATTGTAACCTAAGCCATTGCCTAATACGTATAACAATAAAACAAGGACAAAATACAATAATAACATACACTACCGGCGATAAACGTTTATCCATCCTTAAAATATTACAAACACAAGTCAAATACTAATTATAAAATAAACCTTTAATCTGTACTTATACAAAGATCTATAACAGTTGTAAAAGCAATGTGACTATCAATGTGCTAACAAAGATAGTAATAAATTAACTTAAATTTGCGACTCAGCATATATATATTCGCGACATATCTTTGAAGTGTTTTTGGATCATTATCGTGCCGGAACACGAAATTTTCACCCACTATTAATCAGCGAAAACTTCACCGGTTAGTAGTGTTCCAGGTGAGATGGTATTCCTCTCCAAAATCTTCCTTTTCTTCCCTCTTCTGTCCTAAGAATACTATCTATTTTGATCAAATCGCCCAGGTACCGCCAAAATAACCCCAAATCATGAGTGATGCTTCCCCATGTTTTATTGCTGGCGTAATACAGGGTTGAGGTGCTCGTTACCCTTTCAACCAAAGGTGAGACATTTAGATTCGTCAGTCCAGAGCACTTTCTTCCAATTTTCCAACGCCCGGTTTTTTGTGTTCTCTCGCCCATCCTAACCGTTTAGCTTTGTTTGCTTTACGTAATAACGGTTTCCACATAGCAATTCTTCCACACAAACCAGCTTGGCGGAAACGCCTTTTTACCGTAGTGACACTAACTGGTTTTGAGCGCTAAATATTCACTTCGGTAGCAATTTCTGCCGTTGTTTTTCGTCTATTTCGTTTGCAATGCTGCGCGATCTTCTGCTGGTGTTCTTATTTTTAGTCATCCGAGTTGCTGTTTATTGGATACACTGCCGCTTCTTTAATATTTTCTAATATTATAGTCCACGGTTCTACGGATGAATGCTAACTAAGCTTTTCATTATATTAAAATACCCGTGCCGTCTATTTTTACATTTTATGACGGTAGTGATAAACATTTCCGAAAAATTGTTCTTTATCTAATCCGTCCACCCGAACGTGACTGATCGGCAAAGAAGGTCATTTCCCATATCTTAATGCCAGTCGGTTCATTACATACACACAGAACATTACAAAGGAATTATAATGCATCTCGTACTTATAGCTTAATAGTACAACTGTTTTAATGAGGATAAAAAATAATTCCTTTGAATAATCTCCAATTATACAGGTAGGCATACACTTCCGGCCAATAGTCTACATAAGAGTATGTATCAAAGTCAACTTATAAAGTCAAAAAATATTGACACCATAGCAAAATTTCGTTTATAGTTCTCGAAAAAACATGGATTACAATTAGAGGTGGATCACTTTGCCGGCGCACAGTAGCGTAGCCAGTATGAGTTCGGTTAGCGTTAGACGGGATGCTTTTATTTATAGTCATTTCGTGCGTTCGTGCGTTTGTGCATTTGTTCATTTGAGTCGTTTCTAGAACGTATGTCGCTGGTTCTACCAACCGTACTCTTACAAGCGAAATTATCATGTAAAAAAAGTACAGGTTAGAAATGAATAAATATAAACATCGGAGTTCTGATTTAAAATACCGTAGTAGTTCCGTAAAATATAATGTTTCTAATGTCAGCGTAATGGTTTATGAAGAACCGAATTGTGAACATCAGGTGAAATCAGCGAAACAGCGAGAAAACCTAAAAATGAAATACCATATCGGACTTTCTTGAGAGAGTTTACAGTTATAGTGTTTGTAATACTTCACAAACTATTGTGAAACAGGAGGCATTTTGGGAGAAAATTATTCCTGGTTGAAAATTACCAACCGCGAAAACATTTTAGCGCATGAAGTTACAATCTATAAATCCGGAGAACAGAATTTTATTAGCAAATGAGAAAATAGAGATAAACGAAAATACGAAGAGAAACAGTAAAATAAATGCTGTAGTGCGTAATTTAGAACTTCACGGTTCGTCTTCAAACTACGAAGACAGAAATTATAATGCAGATGATAAAAGACGCTATTAATATCTATGGTCCAACACGAAGTCAATTAAGAATGATTATAAAAGCAAACTTTTTGCATTTCCTTTACATAATATGTTTACTACGTACGTTTTTTTGCCAAACCTCCTAAACGAATTCGGCAATTTAAGAACTTTTGTAAAAGAATTCCACTACTACCTGAAGCTATATTAACCAGATGGTGTACTTGGCCTGTTATAGTGAATACTCCGAGAGTATAAAATACTTATTTTCACATCGAAGCCACAAGGTGCTAAAGTTATCTAAAGAGAGCAAGAACTGATCTCGAATCATCAACCTGAAGCAGATATAACGAAAATTTGTGGAAATCTTCTAAATAAAAAAATGCGATTTATAATACACAAATGATACACACGGATGTGAAAGTTTCGAGAAGTTAAATAGGCAAATATTACTTCGCAGAAGGTTAAATAAATCTTCAATACTTCAACAGATTTTTTAACTCCATGTGCCCTTTGTAACTTGAATTTTCACCGTACACTTTTTACAACACACTCAAAAATAAGAATATATAGTCAGCAAAGGTGAGCCAACTGATTTAGATATGTGCATAAATAGCAGCGTCGGTCCAACTACTCTGCGCCGGAAATGCAATCTATCTTTAAATATGAATTGTTTTACAACTTATCAATTAAAGCGTCATAGAAATATAAGTGATAAATTTCAATCCGGCGATTATTTGCTGCACCAACACTTGCCCTAATATATGACGTCGCAAGAAATATCGCCTATACGCTGATTTTCCTTAACTTGAAATATAAAATGTATAGTCATTGCTCATAGTTTTATTATTTATTGCAAAGGTATTAATATCATTCATGATTTAGGAAAAGTGCAGTAATCTATATCTTATTTATTAGGTACATCATTCGCAAGAAATGTCGCCTATACGCTGATTTTCCTTAACTTGAAATATAACGTGTATAGTCATTGCTCATGATTTTATTATTTATTGCAAAGGTATTAATATCATTCATGATTTTATTTATTAGGTACATCATTTGGTAATTTTAAGTTCGGGAAACGGAAATGTATGTATAACATTAATCGTTTACTAATACAATTTACCTAACGTTATTTTGTAGCAGATAACATAAATCATTGTAGATTACGTATTTTTCTGAATATACGTGCTTAATTCCATAGGGTTCCTACTTATTTTGTGTCGGCGTTAACTAATTTCTAGTATTCCAAATATAAAAATGTAACAGTAAACATAGTTGCGCTACCTCAAAAAAATACTACACACAATTTGATCCAACTAACTTAACAATATGGCATATAGTTGTAAAAGGACGGTGCTGTTATAGTCGAAATGGTTTCATTGCATGAAGCGGTGACACATTTCGTTGATTGTAAAATGTATGTATGTACGTTTCATACATGCGCATATCCAAGGTGTATGCGATCGTGTGGTGATAGTTCGTATTCGTTTACCGTACATTGCCTCCCTCACGAACTTTTTTGTTATTTAGCTTTACATCCCAATCAAACAAAACTCTGACCGACGAATTGAACTTGAACTCTGGAACGAACTCACCAGAGCTCACTCTCTCATCTAGGCGTGATGTGAATTGTAAATATGGCAATTTTATCACTACCGGAGACACTGATTCCGGAGAAATATTTGCAGAATTTCCTAGTGCGATTTAATTTTATGTGGATGCACGTGCGCTAAAAGATGCAGAAACTGTATAATTATTAATTATATGCAACAAGAGGACAATTATTAATTCGTACATTTGATATACAAAATTATTTTGTCTCAAATAAATTTTTCAGGAGTTAATTGTGTTCGCTAAAAATATTTTCGAATTTTTGTGGATATATGGGTAAATCTGCTTCATTTACTAAAAATCAATATGAAAATGCATTAAACGACTATAAATTTCATAAAGGTACAGTTAATTTCAAAAGACAAACTCAGCGTGGTACCATTTTCGGCAATTAGTTATACTTCAGAATTAAATCCACCTTCTATACGGTAACATTTCTCAGTATTAGTTGATTTCAAAAGATAAATTAGCCCAGGTTAGAGGAGCGTTCCTAATTATTAATTAATTTTTATAAACCTACCTTTCATAGAGTGATACGAGGGGAGGTCCAGAAGTTCCTGGAATGGAGAGGATGGAGTGGGGATAGGGGTCCTCGCTAGGTGTCATTCTGATTGGCGACTCATCATTAGTATATAAGTTAAGTTGCAGCCCTATAGCGTCAGTACCGACACCGGAAGAAGAGGACACCCCGACGCGACACTCGGTTTCGTGGCCAGCCTTCACGGACCATCTGTCAAACAATATGGGGCCTATCGAGCGGATAGAAGATGTTACCCAACTGGAAGCGGCAGTGCAGACAGTTACGGATCGCGTATTGAGAGCGTACAATACGCGACGAACATCATCCCCATCCACGACAACAGGGCATTCATCCCCCGGGAAATCAGAGACTTAATCCGACAGAAGAACCGACTTCGAAGACGATGGCAGCGAACGCTGGATCCCGCGTACAAGGCGGAATACAACGATCTGGCGTGGCGAACCAAGGCTGCCCTCGACCAGTTCCGCAATAAACGCTGGGACGACTTCATGAACCAGGCCTCAGAATCCACGTCGGCATTCTGGAGAGCCGCGAAAATCATGAAATGTCGCAGAACACCGATGCCGCCGATCCATGGCGAGAGAGGCATCGCTTATTCCAACGAGGACAAGGCGGAAGCCTTCGCCGAAGCCCTCGAAAAGCAATGCAGCCCCAACTACGAGGCCGCAGACGTCGATCACATCGGACGCGTTCATCGTAGGGTCCGACGAATCCTTGCCGAAGAAGACGAGGAAGAACCGTTACCGCCAGCTTCCCCGAAGAGATACGAGCCATCATCAGGGCCTTTCGCACGAACAAGGCACTCCGGGTCCGAGGGCATCACTAACACCGCCCTCAAACACGCCCCAAAAAGTTCGTCATGCATATGACGAACATATGCAACGCTATGCTCCGCCTGCGACATTTCCCGACCAATTGGAAATTAGCAGACGTAGCGATGATTCCGAAGCCAGGGCAAGCCGCCAACTGGCCGCAAAACTACAGACCGATCAGCTTACTACCCGTCATGGGCAAGATCGCCGAAAGAATAATACTCCGCCGATTGAAGGATGAAGTAGAAGACCTCGAAATCATCCCCCATTCCCAGTTCGGATTCCGCAGCGAGCACAACACCACGCTCCAAGTGCTCCGCGTCGTCGAACACATCAAGCAAGGCTTCAACCTGAAGGAATATACGGGCGCCGTATTCCTCGACGTTGCCAAAGCCTTCGACAAAGTCTGGCATCAAGGACTGCTTTGGAAGATGCATAGGGCCGGCATCTCGAAAGCCATGCTCAGGCTAATCCGATCCTATCTACGCAGAAGATCGTTCCGAATCAAGCTAGAGGGACAGCGATCCGCCGCCAGGACCGCTACATCGGGAGTGCCCCAGGGTTCCGCACTCTCGCCCCTGCTTTTCAACATCTACACAAGCGACATTCCGACAACTGCGCACGTCAACATGGCGATGTACGCGGACGACGTATGCATTTACACGAGGTCCCTAGACGCCAGAGTCGTCGACCGGCGCCTCCAAGAAGCCCTCGACGCCTTGCAGACCTGGTACGCAAGGTGGAGAATAGCAATCCATCCAGGGAAAAGTACGGCGATACTTTTCTCGGGAAGCGGATGCCGACTCAAGAAACATGGCAACCCGACCGAACTAACCATCCAAGGAGGCATAGTTCCCTGGCATTCCCAAGCGAAATATCTGGGAATCACGCTGGACTCCCGACTGAACTGGGGAGCCCACATTCACAAAACTATCGACCGTGGAAAGCAGATGGCCGGTACACTAGCTCCGTTACTGAACGGCCGTAGCAAGCTGGATCTTGCTCGAAAAATCCAGCTCTACAAGACCGTCCTACGTCCCACGGTGACCTACGCATCGGCCGTATGGGCGACCGCGGCGCAATGTCACCGAATCAAATTGCAAAACTTCCAGAACCGGATGCTTCGATGGGCCCTCGACGCACCCTGGTTCGTAAGAAATACGACCATTCACGAAGACGCCGGAGTAGAACCGATATTAGACTACATCCGGAAGACCGCAACCAAAACATTCGACGCAGCAAGGGAACACCAAAACCCACTCGTGTCGAATTCCCAGGATTACGACTCCAGACTCCCCTGGAAATACCCGCGTCCTAGGTCCCTGCTAACGACCTAGGGCGAATCACTTCATCCTTCGTCTAGATACGACTCGTTCGAACGGAAGGTGGATTGAGTAGCCGGAAGTTCGTTCGGGCACGGTCTAGGCGGAGAATATTTTTCTACCCCGACATTGCACCCGCGTCGGGGGGGAAAATGCGTCCGAGCGGAAGGTGGATTGAGTAGCTGGAAGCTCGGACGCAACCATCATACCGTCGTCTGGATACGACTCTTGCGTGCGGAAGGTGGATTGAGTAGCCGGAAGCACGGAAGGGTACGGTCTAGGCGAGGTTTCTTCGACAACCAATTCCGTCGAAAAGAAGTCGCTCGGGCCGAAGGTGGATCGAGGAAAAACGTCGAGGAAAATTGACCAAGAGTGTATTGCTCTTGCAAGACAATGCGCCGGTTCACAAGAGCAAAGTTGCAATGGCTGCTTTGCACAACCATGGCTTTCAGTCAATAGTCGATCCCTCCTACAGTCCAGACCTGGCACCTAGTAATTTTTATTTGTTCCCCAATTAAGAAAAAGACTTACGTGTAAGAAAGTTTTCCGACGACAATGAGGTAAAGGAGGCAATTTTGGCCCATTTTGAGGCAAAAGATAAAAAATATTTTTATGATGGTTTAGAAAAAATAATTCATAGATCTAATAAATGTATTGTGCTTAAGGGTGATTATATTGAAAAGGAAAAATAGATTTATTGTTCTATTTTATTTAAAACCCTTTCATTCCACAAACTTCTGAACCTCCCCTCGTATATAACTATGGCTATGTCCTCCAGGATTAGCGACAAACATATTATTCCTATTACTATTACATTTGTACTTTTACACATATTGTAATTTTTTCATTGCCTGAAGTATTTCTTCAAATTGCTATTTTTTCCTTTTTTTCGCGAATTTTCGGTCAAATAAAATAATTAAATTTGATTGAGTGATAGGTTTATGAAAATTGAAGAATTACTATTACTTTATATAGATACGTTCCAGGCAGTAGTATTAGCTTAGCTTTTGATCCGATATCGCTGCCCTTTAACATTTTTCCGAGCTCTCTAAAAGTTAAGCCAATGTGGTAGGAATATTTGCCTAATATTAAACAGGCATTTTTCTGATAATTGTGCTGACTCAAAACTTGAGGCTGTTCTTAAACGAAATCTAATATTTTGTCTTTCTGTTATATATTGGCTAATAGAGGCAAGAATAAAAATGATACAATATCCAAAAGTGTAAAATATAAATTGTTATACAGAAACAAAGAAACCATCGGCGAAAATACTCTGAGAAAGGAAAAAATATACACAGCAAAAGTAATAGATAATATAGGGGAAATGTATAGGCTCACAAAATTCTCATATTTTGTAAACATTCATAAAACAATGAGCTTCTATAAATATTTACATAATATCATGCTAAAACTGATTTGTAAAAAAATATTTGTAGTTCATCTTAGTATTGTTAGCAGACTCATTATATATTTCTTGTCTAGTATGTGACATTTTAAATTGCTTGTTATAAACGTAATTTTTAGTGTAATTGGATATGTAATGCGCATATGTATGTATATAGCAATTTCGCAAGCAAAACTTGATACTGTTGTAAACAAATACACAGTTACGTAAGAGTATAACAAAACATGCTTTGCACCTTGTTCGTTTGCATTTGTAAAACTTATTTGTTGTAAAATCTCATACGGTTTCTCGTGGGAAACACTTTTTAGCGTGCTTCTTTTTTGTGCTCTTCTGTTATTGTCAGCTGTAATAGTATATATTCATGTGTACTTTCAGCAAAACGTTTTAGAAATGATAGGTTATGGGTTGACTTACCATTTGTGCGGGTGTTTTTGGTTTTCGATTAAGATCTGGAATTTTTTGAGAAGCTGCAACAAGTAAAAAAGACATTATTACTGTGCATGACAAGTTCTTAAGAAAAGGTATTATTAAGGCTGATTAGTGCAATATGTAATTTTCATTAATATTGAGAAATTCGTATCTCCCTGTTAACACTAGTGTAAATGTATCGCATGTGATAAAAAAGAAAATAAGATATGTAATTGTTATCAAATTTAGTTAATGACAAAAATTAAAAAATTGATCTATGACGGGTTTATCATTCTTATAATTTGAAATTTATAAATAAATTGACACGAAACGAATTAGTGGTTACGAATCGATGATTGTGTTGAATGATTTGCATGCGAGAAATTGAAATTTTGTTGATTCTTTTTTACTAATTTAAAGTTTCACACCACTTATTACGCGTCGTATGTTCTCTTACAACATATGAATTGTCTTTGGCTTATTGGTGCAATAAGTGAGTCGAAATAACTCAACAGAAAGATGTCTATATGTATTGCATTACATGATATTGGCAACTAGCTTCCATCATCCTGAGAAACTACGCGTACAAGAAGCTTTATACACGAAGCAGCAATTGTTTAACCATTTGCGTGGCACGTAGTACCACCTTGATAAAACTAGCCTCTGATATCCATATCAACCAAAAAAATCTCTCTCTCATCGTTCCATATATCTTTCCATGGAGAGATAATATTTTTCGAGTCGATAATATCTCTAGCCTTGGACACGCACTAAGCAGTAACTTTTTGGTTGCATTTAGAGGCACAATTTCGATGCGAGTATTGAACTACACATATATTTGAATGTTCGGACTGCTTATAAATTACTTAGCAAAACTCGAACATCGTACACGGGTATTTCTAACATGTAGAGCATATACAGGGAAATTCCCTTTCGCGGACACCCCTCTTACACGGACAGTTTCTCATGGTCCCGACCAGCTCTCAGATAATTTCCATTGTATTAACTTTTTCTTGGGCGGACATTCTCTTGAACGGACGCGGACACGAGAAAATGTTCTCTTAACCGGACAAAAAATAAAATAAAAAGAAAAGAAACGTCTTATATTATTTTTATATCGAGATTATTGCTATTGCATTTGTCAATCGCGCCGCGCGCCAATTTCGCTGGAATTTCCCCGAGTAAACCGGAGATTTACCGACTTTAATCTTTCGGTATAAACGCAGCCTATGTCGTTCAATATTAGTCTGATGTCTACATCTATAATGCCGATGAGACAGGCCTGTATTTTAGGACTCTACCCGACAAAACGCTCACATTAAAAAAGGAAAAATGTGTTGGGCGTAAGTATCCCAAAGAGAGGTTTACAATTTTGCATTGTGCAAATATGGCGGGTGAAAAAGAAAAACTCCTAGTCATTGATAGGGCAGCTAAACCCAGAGCTTTTAAAACATTCATATAAATAACCTGCTTGTAACTTGAAAATACAATAAGAAAGCTTGAATGACAGAACAAATTATGACAGAGTGGTTGCAAGACCTAGATTGGAAAATGACTAAAGAAAAAAGAAACATTTTGTTATTTTTGGACAATGCGGGATCTCACCCGAAAGACGTTCGCTTAGATAATATAAAAATATTATTTTTACCCCCTAATTGTACATCAGCTTGTCAATCACTTGACCAGGGTATTATAAAGAATTTTAAAACTTATTACCGAAGTCTAATACTCAAACATCTGCTAGTAAACATTGAAACTGCTGATACAGCTTTTGAGTTAATAAAGAAAATTACACCACTGGATGCGGTTTATTTGGCAAAAACCGCTTGGCACCAAGTAACCAAAGAGACAGTTCAAAATTGCTTCCACAAAGCAGGATTTAATCATGTAAACATGCAAAGTGAAGACCAGTTAACTGAGGCTGATCCATCTAACCTAGAAGATGATTTGCCTCTTAGTGTACTTTCAGATATTCTCAAAAATAAGATTTTATTGAAATTGACGGATAATGAAAACCTTAATGATTTCTTGAACGTAGATGAAGATTTGTATGTTGAAGATCCGATTCAGAACAAGAAATTGCAAATCCAGTTGAAATACAAGAATTTTCGGAAGATTCTGCTGTCGATGAGGTTTCAGTGCCAACAGAAACCATCCCAAATTATGGTAAAGCTATTACCCTAACCAAGCAGCTCAAAAGTTTTTTCTAAAATCACGAAGATACAGAGTCTCTGGAGCTTCTTTCTTAGAAATACGATTTCAAGACGCCATTTTAAAGAAAAAGAGAAGACAAACAACAATATATGAATTTTTGGGTCCTTAAAGTGACTATTCATTTCATTGTTTTGTATTACATACTACATCTATGTATTTATGTACATATATTGTACTTTCTATGTATATATATATCTAAAGGAAATAAACTTTTAAAGTTTAAAGTTTCTTATTTATTTTAAAAACATTTGTATACGTATACGATTTAAATGTCCTAGTTTCTTTAATATATTCATTTTTCGTTAAAACACGATTTTTGTTGTACCTACTATATATTTCTTTTATGCGGACACCCCTCCTGAACGGACATCTTCAGTTGGTCCCGTTGGTGTCCGTTCAAGGGAGATTTCATTGTATATTTGAAGTGTCCATGGAGTAGTATTGCAACATGAGTATTGGATACAACAGTTTTTAATTAATTCTCTTCTTTGTTGGGGTTTGTTCTATTTTTTCAGTCTTTGCTCTGTTTCTAATAATCAATTTTTACATTAATTTAGATATTTTTAACGTTAAATTAATTATGTGTTCAGTAAAGCAACACAATATTTCCGTTATATTGAAGTTTCCTTTAATTTGTATTGGGTGAGTATATTTTAAGCTGTCGTAAGTGCCACTTGATACCGTCATTAGTAATGAACCACGTTACTGCAAGAGATATTTTCAACAAATATTGCGAATAGATGTGGAGAGGAAGTGTTAATATCATGGAAACGTTTAACGCGTATAATCATAGTACAACCATTGAATAAAATCAAATTCTACGAAACAGTTATGTCATTCCTGCATGTTCAAATAAACATTCCATCGCCGTCATACGGCGCCAATCATGTACGTAAGTTTCTTTTTTATGTATACCCTTGTACTGCCCACCTGCTTCAATCGATCAGATGCATACTTTCAATCATCCTTGATTCGTCTAGTTGCAATATGAGAACATAGGCGACGCAGGCGTGTCAAACATGAATTGCAGTCGCCATTGTAATTTAATTTAAAGCGAAATTGAAATTGTTGCTGTTCATATCCTAGTCTACTACGGGGATATTTAAAATTTTCATTACTTGTTCGCGATTACTCTGCACCACGTAAGTAATTAAAGTTTACTCGCTACGACCCCAATTTTTTCTTTAAATTAAGTGCCATTTTTGTAAGGTAGTCGTAGTCTACAGCAGTGAATTAAAACTGACTGCAGGTACACGTATTTTGAAGTTGCATATTATTAAATAATATATTGAAGCCAAGCGTAAACGCGTTTGGCAGTATTTTACTACTCACTGATTACTACATACTTATCTGCTGTTTTACATTATAACACCCTCATTTTAGTGACATTTCTTGTGCTTCCTGTATAATGTATTATTTTGTGTGCGTTAATGATTTCAGTTAGTTCGCACCATTACCATAGGGATTAGCTAATTAACAATTCTAATAAAACGCCCATATGAAACCTTTTCAATTTAGACCTTCCTTCTTCACGGAATGATTTCGTTCTCATCTTAAACAATCGCCCTCTATTGTTGTGGTAGCCCACAAGATTCATAAATATTCATGGCTCACTGTTTTCTACGTGTAAAACGAAACTTGAATTTAAAAAACTTTGTACACATGTTTAACGTATGCCATCGGATGCAGAAGACTAGACGATATAGTTTTTAGTAAAGTCAACACGATAATAAATAAGCTAATTGATAAAACAAATTTTCAATAAATTGACTTTACTATGACAGTTATCAAAATTTTACTTTCGAGAAACATTACTGTTGCTTAGTGTTGCCAAATTTAAATGAAAATCATAGGCTCTCTAAATGAAAATTTACTTGGAGGCGTGGTATGTTGGTTCTAGTAAAACGATACATATGAGAAAAATCATTTAAAGTGTTTCAACATTGACGAAATTCATTTAATTTAGTCAACATTTTGATCCATCAATTAATTTTGTCTTGCTATATACAGCTTATATTTTATAATTTTATTATAAAATATGCTTAAATTTGGTTTTTGCAAAGTATCAAATAAAGCAGTTACAATCATGTCTGCAAAACCGATGTCTTTCAAAACGAAGTCATATTTTGGTTGAGTTTTGAATTATGAGTTGTATATATTAATCTAATTTTCCTTATTAACCACTTGTTCGTTTGCTCTTCTTATTGAAAAGCATTTTTAATACCTAAGATATTTCTGCATATAAGGCAGCTTAATTCAGTTCTTAGTTACCATTTATATATTTTGCTTTTCCCATTAATTACTAATGTTAACCATATTAGACAAACGAATGCAATACTTTAAATTTACTATTAATGTAATGAAAATTTAAAAATTACCTACCCAGAGAATGAAAGAGTTTAACCAATAATAGTTAAATGTTAGTTTAACATTAGTTAAATCAAAAAATTAGTAAAATATGGTTCTCTTTAGAAGTGGCTTTAAATATTTAATGTAATTAAAATTCTTGTAAAGTGTTTATTTCTATCTTTTTAATTTTTTGTAGCTTTACGCGTATATCAAGAAGATTGAATGTATAAAATCCCTAAAATTGTAAAGGGGGATTCTTTAACGTAAAATTTAAAGTTCTCGGTGGTCACTTAAGCCGAAATTTATTACTATCTAACATCATTTCTTGCAAACACGCCTTCCATCAAAAATTAAAAATGTCTTTCCCAAAACTTTTATTTTTCTGTACATAGTACATGTAACGGGATCACGATTGCAAAAACTGTGTGGTTGTATAATTCACAGGTATCACAGTAAACTCCACTGTTACTGACTGGTAAACACAGTTAGCAATGAGAATCCACCTGCTCTTGAAACGCTGCGTTCAGAATAAATTATTAATTTGTTTTTATTCTAACGCTTGCTCGGTAGGATAAAACTAACAAACAATAACTTATTGTGAACTACAATAACAAAAAAAAATATTTGTAGTAATAAAAAAAAGCAAGTGACTTTATGAAACACTAAATTTTTTTGATTTTGCAAATGTTAGAAGGTTTTTCCAAGTAATAATGATCCACTAAATTTAATAAAGCTTCTTTTAGGGTTTGTTATAAGCACTAGTTGTTGATTTAATTTGGTGAAATTGAATCCGAAACAAAATATTTTCCTTTTCAACATTTTGACGAAGAATACACGTCAGTAAATACTGAAGAATGTTTACTCATGAAATACAGTTGCAGTTTATTTCTTACATTCGTATTTGTTATGTAGTTCTTCTAGTTTAGCAGTTGATCTTCGTAATTGAGATTTATAAAATTATTTGCTGACGCTTTTGCAAACCACACTGTTGATTCATATATTTAAGATCTTATTACAATTATAGAGGCTTGTATAAATACGCATTATTTTGTCGACTAATATCAAGGCATAATTGTTAAGAAACTTAAGGCAGGAGAAGGTGTTGAAATGAATAAGTCTCAAACTCTACTTTAGGCTTACCCAGTTAACCTTCAAAATTGTGTGGTAGAAGGACACATCTGAAGATACTAAGGGTATTTCAGATTTAATACAGTAAGGCGGCTACCGTATCTTTGTACATGCTGCCAACTTCAAAAGATACTGTCAGGATTTTCACCTTTAGGTTATTACGCGGAGCGCATACCAAGTCTCATCATATTAAAAAGAGCAACACCAACAATAGAGGTAAGTTACTGTATAGTCTCTAGAGGTTTAGCGGTTTTGAACAGGAGCATTGAAACAACATTTGTATAATAGATAAGAAGTCAAGTAAGTGACATAACTAGAGACCGGATTATATGCAAAGTGGAAAAATTTAATTTAATTAGTGTTAATTAACTCTAATCAGTGTAAGACATCTACAAATAGACGTAAAATATAATAAATAAATTTAATTACATTTTTGCACTTTGCATATAATCCGGTCTCTAGACATAACTCTTAGTTTCCTATACCTTAGTACACCAATTTTTAAATGGTATGTATGTATTTAAGGACCTTCTCATTTAGATCATAGGGGCATTTTGTTGAAAATCACAGGGGTCGATAAAATAGTGGAGATGTATAAAAACGAATAACTAATTGGTTGCGATATAGAGAAGAGCTAGTTCATAATATCAAGCAAGTCAAATCATTTGTCACGGAAACTTGAGAACAATTGCAGGACGACACGTCATATAACGTGAGTTATCCACTAATGAAGCGAAATTTTTCCGGAGCAGTTAGATGATGGAATGAGGGACTATTGCAAATAGGACAGCAAACGCACAAACTATTTACTAGTCCAACAAAAACTAATGAACAGAATATACAAAAATACCCACGGAGTATAATTTAACTCTAAGAAAGGATAAAAGAGAGTCGTGTAGAAAGTTATATGAAGATGTAGAACCCATACCAGAACGGGGAAGGCGTTGGACTACTGGCTAAGGATCAGTTAAACCCTCTAGAAATCATAACGAAACTTTCAGGAGAATTTACAAATACGGTGAAAAATATTATAGGTGCTATTCGAAGCATACTTTCTAGGATCGAGATAAATAACCTCCAACGATCCCTACGAAAAGGGATGACTGGCAGCTGCGTAATGATGTTTGACAGGATTCGATAGGATACTGCCTGTCTTGTTACAACAAGGGAAAGAAGGAATAACACTGGTACTTCGTGGATTTTTCATAGCCAGCCTAGCACTAGGCTATATACCAATGGCATGGTATAGGACTAAGATGGTGTTTATATCAAAGCGTGGACGTAGTTCATACGTCGGGCCAAAGCACATAGCTCTTTAACCCCATCAGCCTTCATTTGATAAGCCACGAAGAAACTGCCAGAAATGTATCTTAAAAAACCTCTCTATTGGAAAGGCATGATTATCAACCATGAGCAAATAATCGTGCGAAAGTGCCTTACAACTTCTATTGAGAGTGAAAGAGTCGCTGCTTTGGCTGCAGTTTTGGAACAACTCGTTTAATTCGATGGTAAGAGGTGCCAGCAAACGTGGAGAACAATACACCGTTTGTAGATGGATTAAAACCATGTTATAAAGCAGGTAAGTAGAAGCAACCTTAACAGGTGAGACCCCTTCTGTTATCCCCTTTGCTTTAGAACATGGTAATTGACGAACTATAGTAGTAACTAATTTGCACTAACTACACTCAAAGGCATGCTGATGATAGCACAATACCCATACTGAAGGAAAACGAAAATATAATTTCAAAGCTCATGCAAGGAACTCTACGGGAGAAAGATGATGTAACAAGAAAATCTTAGAGTTAATCCTACGAAAACACCATTAGTCCTTTTTACCAAAAGAACAAAGTCAGGAGAATTGGATCTGTCAACTCTGTATATTCAAATAAATAATTAAATAATAAATATAAATTAAGAGGGCAACTACATGTGTATATACACGTGACATAATATTTTTATAAGAAGCTTAAAGAATTTGGGTGCGATCGCTACATTTCGACGAATTAAAGTAATTCGTTGTTCGTAGACCGTCATACAGGGCCAAGATAATCCACGTTTCTGTGTATTGTAGAACAACTTATGAAGGCTGGGGATGATAATGCTTACCGTTTTATTCATGTATCCATACTACAAGCGATACCTACTACACATATGTACATATAATCACTGTCATCGCGATTTGTAAAGGAACAAAATGGAGCGTGCGCTATTTTTGTATCAAATATTGTATGTACGAGTTAGTGAAATATTGAGGAGAAAATGATGATATCAATATACATTATTCATAACGAAACAGGAAATTATTATATTTATTTGATACTAAATAAATAATGGTAATAAAGCATCTATGTTTGTATATTTATGTATAAATGGTATTTGATCATTCATAGCAGTATATCTACGGGTACAAAAATCATAATAAACATACAACATACATACATATATACGCAGTAATGGTTCGCAGTTATTGGTCCATTTCTGTCAGAACATAGTCTTGCAATTGTAAACAAACAAAATGTGTAGGTATAAATTTTGCGCAAACTCTTGAGTACAAACGTTTGTAGGTTTATACGAATTATATACTCGTCGCTCCAGTTTCGCTGTTTGTTTAATTTTTCCGTTTCAAGCTGTAAATTACCTTGAAGCACACATCTGGCGTGTGATCTAATTGTCACGTTTTGCGCGACTTTAAATCGTATATTTACGAAATGTTCTGTGAAAAGTGTAAAGGCATGGGTCATATACTCACTGACAGATTCGATGACTTCAGCAAGCAGAACGCCGTCGCTGCAATCGCTGGCCAGACAGTTAACACGTTTTTTACTGCGTGCTTTTTCCAAGTAATGATTTGCCCAATCAGTGTAGATCTGTAAAATAAGAGAAAGATAGAAATACAAAGCGCTAATTGATTGTTAAAATTATAAGCTTGTATTTAGATTACTTAGAAGTCGAGAATTTTATAGCTGTGATGAACATGATTAAAAAAATACATATGTTTCGAAAGAATATTTTTAAAGGATGTTTTAATGAACACATAAAAACGTGCATGTGCACAGTACGTCAAAATTTTATTAAAGACTACCAAGCAGCGATGTATTTATTTCACTCTTGTTTAGTAATTGCACAATAATGGAAATTTATTCAGAAGCAAGTTGTCAACAGCATATATATCGTTTGTTGACAGGTTATTTGGTGTTTGAAATTTAGAAAAGAGAAAATGTTACAATTTTTGTTAGACAAATAAATTAGAAACAACCGTAAATGAAATATATAGAACGGAATTTCTGTTGAAAACGATAAGGTTAGAAAATCATCAGTCCTTAATATAAAAGCAATTACATTATCCGTTACATTACACAAATTCTCGAAGACCTAATAATAAGAGATAGCAAGACCATGGACGTAATAATGCATTTGTAAACGTGTTAAAAAAAAACTGCAACGCTATTGGTGACATACGGAAAGTAGAAATGAAGGTTAGGAAATAGAAAACAACAAATAGTTAATGAAACTACTTGCAACATATGTGTTCCTTTCGCCAGAACAATTCGAACAGAGAGTTCTGAATTATGTGGCGATCGGTTGAAAGAAGTCTATGGAAAATATCCTACTTATGTCAAAAGATTATCCAGCAAAGTCGATACTGCTTTCGTTAATAGATATACGTTTCGTTAAAACTGAAAAATTAAACTATACTCCGTTGTTTCTATTATTTTGAACATAACAGGTTCGATATAGTCCATATCACACTTTTTATTTCTAATCCTAGAAAATAACCAAATCGATATCTAAAAAGGTAACCACAAATTATCAAAAGCAATGTTAGGTAATTGCTTCATATACATATCCTTCTCCATCACATCCAAACAAATTAATCGGACTATAGTTTAATTTTCAGTTTTAACGAAACGAATAACTGATGTTTTACAAGGTCTATGATTTGCTTCTTACAGCGTTATAACGCTTACCACTTTCTAGATTTCGATGGCTTCTTTTATACATCCACAGATATATTAATGACATAGAGATAAGGAATTTCCCTTCAAAGTAATTAAGGACTGGAGCTATAAATAGAGCTCAGACTTAAGTAGAAAATAATAATGCAGTCTTATCCTAATCCTTGAGAAACATAAGTAAACCAACAACTTTCGGATTTAAAAATAAATTGCTTGAATACGATTAGTGAAAGTATTGAGAAAGGGGCTGGTAATATAACCAGGCACGTTGTAAATATTTAAGATTATTTGGGATAATTAAGGATAGCTTAATACATCAGAAAGTAGTAAATTTGAATGCCATAAAACTAAATTATCCGGTATTACTGAAATTCCTTCGTCGAAGACGAAACAGGATGTTTACACTATTGATAGTAAGAAAACTATTCACAAATGTACAGCAGACTAAATTGAAATAATATATGATTAATAGATGCTTATAGAATTGAAACTGATGAACTAACATGAATATATATATATGTTTGTATATTATTTGATTATAACACGCCTTTAATCCAGTGGTGCTTTTTTGCTGTAACAGCGCGAATTAAACGAGAATATAAAGTAGCCATTTAATATTTAACTCTTTAAACAGCGATTTGTTACTGTCTCCGTGGCGTACATTCAAACCGGAAACCGTGAAATTTTTCATTATTTATCACAGGCTAAGTAAATTAAAATTTAATGTTAGTAGTACTAACGAAATTAAATTATTGTTTAAAAACCAATAGAAGTTACATTAAAAATATTTAAATTAAATAAATAATAAAATCAGCAACCACAAATTGTGCAATATGCGCTTAGATCTCCTATACGTATCAGTAAACAATATTAATCGGTATCTAATGGATATCGACGCACAAATCTCACTGACTGGTGCCGTATATCGGTTCTCTGTGGCGTTATCGTAAGCTAAAGTAGTATTACTTTTAAAATGTATTTTTAAGAAATTATGAATGCATTTTTATAGTTGACTGTAACCTTTTAATTACATATTGGATATACTTAAGTTATAGGTATAAGTATAATTATATACACAATAAAACTAGAACACAATAGGATAAAAACATATTAGAAGATATAAGAGTGAATATCACAAAAACAGCACAAAGAAAATACAAAAGTCATGTGAATACTAAATTGCGTAACCTATTAATAATCTATTTTGAACAGTAGAGAATTAGTTAACGAACATTAGACATTTCTCCTTTGCAATTTTCCATCTCATTAAATTGAGAAGGGAGCAAGCAAAATTACTATAATATCTACTCACTTCGTTGACAATAATCTCTCGTTTAAACTATTACGGCAGTGACAAATGGTTGTGAAAACCCGAGGCACTATTTAATAATCTCTTCTATTACATAAGGTAAGTAAACACTACTTTTTCAAGCGGTAAGGGCGTTTGTTTAATGAAAATCTCAAAAACCATGTTTGATGAATAGAAATTAAATAGACACTCCGCTTCAATTAAAGACACAAATAAAAGGAAACTATTATTGTTGAAAGACATACATGTAATACTGACCGGCACTAATAAATCATTTGTGTCCGAAAAATTTATATTGATGGAGAACAGAACAAATATATCTTTAGAAGTTTCATAGGTTTTTATTATCTTTTAAATGAGATTCATAATTATATGCATTTGTGACGATAGGTTTGCTTGGTTTGACATTTAACATGTTACTTAAAAAAAGATTTCTACATTCGATAGCCTCTTTTCGAACAAAATTAATTGTTTCCTTAACATAAGTGCGTAGATTGGTATTTGGGCCGCAGTGCTTTGCCTGCTTGATTATCTGCTTTGGGGTCCCGGGTTCGAATCCCGAACAAAGAAACAAACGACAATTCTAACCAGCACAATGGGCACCAAGAATCTTGACATAAAGAACAGCCACCTTTGGTTCGTCCTATTTAAGATAATAATAAAAGAAATTTAATTCTTGAAGTAGTTGATTTACAATCTCGTTTATTAAATTGTTATGTTAGTTTTGATAAGTGCATGTTATATACAAGTAAGTTATCCGTATTACTCCTGCATATGATACTAAATCTTTACTAGAAATGTACTTGATGCTTAACGTGTTAAATTTATATTGTTAGCTCTCAAAGCAATCAATATAACGTTCCTAATGCAATGTTACACTTAGAATTTTGCACCTCAAATAAAATATATCCAAACGACATTCATCTTTTGTGTAACGAAAAGGTAATACATCGCCAACAGCCAAATTCGATTATAAGTGTCGTATACTTCGGAACCAGGTACACCTTTGGCAGAAGTAAGTGTGTCGAGTATGCGACGTAAAAAGGAGGTGGAAGTGCGCAGTCGGCGAAGGAGGAAGGGAAATACAGAAGCAGAGCATCGAAAAAAAGAACGGAAAGAAGGGCAAAGACCTGACTTCTCCCTATTTGGAGCTATTTCTGTCTCAGATGCGGTGACGCCGTTACGTGCGCTGCATTATTTACAGTCACCTTTATCCCGTAACTTAGCCGAAAATCTATACCTCTACGATCTCTTTTCACTCGACTCCCGTGTACCTACAGAGTATACGTTTTCGAATCCCTAGAAGATACACGTTGTTCGTCCAGCGTTCCCCTCCTTCTGTTTGAAAATGCGCTTTTGAAAAATTCGAGAAGAAAACGCCGGAAGTTTTCACGATCATATATCTCTAGCGTTAAGATGTATTGGGGCTTTAAACGAAAGATCTTAGAAAACACGGTAGCTATGCTTAAAGAAGACATGTAAGTTTAAAGTTGACAAGGAATATGAATGTTTCAAATGTGAATTACGTTTACTATATTTGATATTAGATGCGCCTTATTCGCGGAAATTCCGTCTCATTTCGAAAGCCTGTTTATGTTTAGTGTGTCTGGTTAATATTCGAAAATACAGACCATCTGTTAATGAAATTATCTTCATCTTGGGTTTCTGTAGAAATGCATTAACGGTTCACAAGATACCAAGCTATATCTTTCAATTTGTTTGTGAAAATTATTCACTATTATGATTTACGACGATCACAATAAAATTATTATAAAATAACTAACTTTATTTCTTAGTAGAGTTGGATAACGGAAACACGATAGATGCTGTTGTAATACACTTAAAATATGGTAAATGGTAAGACGCAGGGTACTATAAAGCAGAGATTCTGGAGCTTTTTATGTATAACGAGATGGTGCGTTTTAAAATTAGAAAGAAAACGAATCCGCATTTTTAGCTCTGTGATTGATAGCTGCACGATCCCCACATATTTGGCAAAATATTCAAAAAGGAGGCGATGGTAATTATGTTTATGTAGCGCAGAAGTTTGTCCAGCTTCAGCACTTATAGAAAATCACCTTGCAAATGAAGTTGGATGACCATAAAGCCAACTTGGACATCAAATACTCAAAGAAAGTTTTTCTATTTAATATTAATATTGAAGATAAAAAGATATACCTGTACAAATAAAGTTTTATTTTTTTGTAATAAACAATAAAATTCTCTCAAAACTTAAAGCAAACTCTGTGTGCCATTGAGAAGAGCAAATTATATCTAGCGAGATATGTCAGCCTCACACTTTTCACTCGCGTAAGGAACTGCTCTATTGCGTTTGAGACTGTAGACAAAATTAGAATTTCCTCTTCTATTTTGCTCTTCTTTCTCCAAGATTCGTACATACAATGCCAATAACTTTACAATGGTTTCAAGAACGCAACATCCAGCTGCTGCATGTGGTGGATTGAATTTGTTGTAATCAGTGTAAAGTAGACGTTATTCTCCTCGCATAATGTTATAACTGCGAGTGTAAGGTGGGAGGTAAGATTATGGAGGATTAGAAGCTTTCCTCCACAAAGAGAAGGAAAACTAAAACCACAGTGGGCATCGAACTCCACAGTTAGCTCTTTGAGGATCATCACTGCACTAATTTTCATACAAATTTTTCTTTGTACACGACAAACGAAGGTAAAATCTCAGTACCAGCGGTATGCAAAACATTAAGGACGCTGGAACTTTTAAGAGTTCCATGACATGCTCCACTCGTTTTGTTCTGCGAAAGACAAACAGTTTTCTGGAACAGGGGTCGTTATTATCTAAGTTGAAAGTTAAAAGTTTTATTGGGTGGTGTAGTCTCTAGCTCCTCTTGGAGGCAATTGCACAAGTCAATTACAACTTCCCATGTCACTGATGCACTTCATAGTTTATTGTTCCTTGCCAGGGGGATTTACTCCACCTACATACCTCTCTAGCTGGGATAATGGATAGGACCATGTTGATAGTTTGTTTAACGTGTTTATAGTTACGCTCCTCAGCAGCATTAAGGACGATTGAGTGACCAGCTGGGTTAACATGCTTCTCCATATTTTGTGCTGATGTCTAAAGACGCTTCAATGTCACGGTATGTAGCATACCGATTTCGTTCTGTTATTGCATGCATAGTATTAACAGTAGTTGGATGACCTTCCTGAAAATTGCCCCTGAGAGTTGTGCGTCCATGCTGAAATTCAGCAAACCAATTTTTATGCAAAACTACTTTCCATTAAATACCGAGTAAATAAAATCAGTTTTATTTCAGTACAAATTATAGGTTAAAAATATTAAAACTGTATTGGTGGACAGAACATGTGTCTGCGTTTAATTTTTTTCAGTGGGCTTTGGGCTTAACCATTCCTTTTATTATTACTCTAATCGCTTTGATAACTCTGCGAATTGGTTATGTCTGCCTCTTGCTGACGGTGGATGGTTGTGTCTCAATCAAGATATCTGCTCGAGTTTTTTTATTGTTTTCCTGCTCAACTTGTTTCCAATTTTATTGAGTGGCTACACCATACTAGAAAGCCAAGTAGACCGAAACATTTGTTTGTGGTTGCTTCTTTAGCATGCTTCGGCGTTAATCCTTTTCTTGCACTTTGTTTTGAAATCCGCGATATTCTTCGTTTTCTTTATACACATACGTATAAGTGTATATTGTATTGAGGTTTGCGTAGTACAAGGCTATTAAGAAAGCCCTAGTACCAGCCTAACGATTTTACGTCCAGTCTTTTGGAAGGTGTTGTGGTGGACTAGGATGAGAAGAAAGCGATCTCAGTACGTTTAGGCTGTGTAGGTATATGGAATGCCCATATATGTAATATAAGATCGACATATTTTCTGAATAAAGTATCTATCTCTAGCTAAATGTCTCTAAAAATGGAATTAACACTTAAACTGGTAATCTCTTAGTAGCTTTTTATTCCTAAAGGGTTGCTTCGGGTACAAACATGTCCATTATAATTATCGAATAATAACACTCTGCGATATCTCATTCTAAACACAACATTATACACATCAAACAAAATAATTCAAATTAGAATTACAGTTATACCTACACCGTAAAATTAATGGAAACTGAATACAGAGAATATTGAAATTGATTCTGTACGCATTCGTATCGGGTGTCCCATAATTCACATCCAATTAGGGACGAAAGTGACCCCTAAATTTTCAGGTCTATTAATAAATCATGCAGCTCGCTCACCCTCTATGTTTACGAAAGGGTACGCTGCAAGCGCACCGTAGCCAACCAGTACTAAATATAGTAGTGCACCACCGTAATTTAAAAGGCGCTGCTTATGTTCAAATCTGTACATACACCGACTAAGCTACGAAAATCGCTTTTGTAATTTCACGTGCGTATATAAGGGCACGTTAATGTACCAGCAGTATAGTAGTAGAATATGGATTATTATGTATCTACGCAGAACTGAAGTTTTTACTTGACGAATACAAACTTGTATTCCATTTTGTTAGATATAATTTACATGTCATGCGGTGGTTGTAGATAAGACGACCTTCTGACAAGTTGATCGATTATAGCGGGAAGATTTTCGATGGGGTGCGTGTAAAAAAGAAAAATTTGAGTGGAAATTTGGGTAAAATTTGATTAATCGATTCACTTTATCATTCAGAAGGTATATTGTAATTATAATGCATCCGTAAATCAAAGTAACAAAATTACTACCAAGAACAAGTCAATTTGCATAATTTATAGCTTTACAGAGATTGTAAGCCGCGTATCGGTTTATTAATAAAATTGATACTACTACTGATTACTGAACATGATTGAAGCAATAGGTACATACATGTAATTATTTCAATGGATTCTTTACTTGTGATTATCATTTATCTTTATGTCCAAATCAAATCGGTATTTTACAGTCAAATCAAGAGATGAACTACCCACAATTTGGTATACGAAAGTATGGCAATTTCACAATTCACAAATGTCAATTAGAAAAATATAACCGTATTTTTTTTAAATATACATTAAAATGTAATTAAATTAATGAAAATTTCTGAATGTTGAAATTACACAATATTTTGTTAGTAGAAAACAAGTACGTAAAAATAATAATATAATAAATATTTTGCCACAAATATTGGTATCCAAATTTATATATTTATCTAATACGAAGGTCACTAACATAAGAAATTATTACGTTACTCACTTTGTACACAAGTAAATCCACTATAAATATATTATTTGAAGGTTTTACATCTTTTATTTAACTTCACTAACGCAAAAAGTTACCCGTCTTATCTTTTTTTCAAGTAAATGAAACGCGGGCATGCTGTTTTTGTATATTTTAATCAAAATTATATACACATAAAGGTTAAGGTTCGATTATGTAAGAACGTATGCAGGTCATAATTCATATTGACATCTAATAGTGTTACAAGTAATAAACGTAAAATATATGACATTACAAACACTTAAATTATGTACAAAATATTGTATACAAAACTGTCCAAGATGTTATTTTAAACATATTAATCATATTCCTCATCTGCCTTGGAGCTAGAATGTTCACTTTGTTGAATAATTATTGAATTGATATTTATATTAACTAAATATTGCTCACTTCGATACCGCGCTCTTTTTCACATTTCGGGGAATTTATCACCAACATATTCCATCGATTCCAATATGCATACTACGGTATACGTTTTTCTTAATCAAATCAATTCAATAGGATTAAATTCACAGTAATAAGAAGGCAAGCCTAAAATTTCATGACTGTGCTTTCTTAATAAATTGTTAACTATATACATTTTTGTCTTCATTTGTTTTTGCTAAATTTAGTAATTCCATTTTAAACATAGTTGTTGTGTGTAGTGTTTGTTATTTAGATATTAGATATGAATCTAAAGGTAGTAACTAGCTAAATTATTTTCTTTAAATTATATGTGACAAAGGTAAGTTTGTAGCAATAATAATAACATCTAGAAAATCATTACAGCGTTGTTAGAAATAATATTTAGGAACAATAAGAAAACCGAACGAGGGCGTAAAGATTTTGAATATGCAGAATAATTGAATGACATTTTTGGAATAGTAATCCTGTTCTCTTGTTATCATACGAAACGGTAAATACAGTAACAGAAAAAGAAAATATTACGTTAGGGACAGTAATTGACAATAGAGATGATACAGATAACAATGATGAGAAGCGATAAGTTTAAAATGAGTCTAAAAGAACTTGCCTGTAAATAGGCATACAGATATAGAAAGATAAGAGCTGAAGTCGTACTTCAAATCAGAAATGATCGTAAGGAATATTATGGGAAGAGATTGGAGCTAGAAGAAACGAACCTAAAAGAAACAAATGAAAAAAGAAACACTATTTTAGAAGATATTCATGTTTTGAAAAAGAAGTAGTATGAAGGATGTATTCGAACACATCCAAACTTCATTTAAGCACCTTTGTTCATGTTCGCATACATTCAGATTTCATTTTGGTTTTATTGTAATTACATTTAAATTCCTCAGTGCATTTTGTACACTTCATCTAAATTGTACCGAGATCATTATTTATTTAACTTACTTAAAATTTGCACATTTATTTTAGATACCTATATTTTATTGTCCAGATGCTCTTATCTGCATTTTAATTAGCTGTTATCCTTCACAATTATACTTATGCGAAAAGTAGGTAATATGTTTATTGCATTTAAAAGGGTTTCTATGCAATAATTGGAGAATTGGCGTAATGTGTGCAATAAAATCGATGAACATTTATGAGAATATACTATTCTAACCGGCTAATACCAGGCATCACTAAAAACTACCGATTTCTAGGTATGAAAAGTAGTTCTTCTTCTTTTATTTTTTTTGGTATCATTGTGGAATACTTGTGTATAACACCGTATTCACTAATTATACATCCAACCAACTTGGTTTATCAAAGTGTTAAGTTAGGAAGATTATGTTTTGTATGCTATAAAAATCAGTATATACCCGCAAGTGTACTGCTCCTTCGACACCCAAAAAACTAAATCGTGCTAAAGACAACTGCATTTGTACCCGTCCAGACCATTAAATCGCAACAGAATATATGTTTGGTTTTATATTGTGCAATATTGTATTCTTCGACGATTTATTTTAGAGTTCTTGTAATTCTTTAATGAAGTCTTTTTGTCTTTACCAACTTGCAATTTTTGTGTTTAGGATATTTTTTTATATCTTCCTGTCCATCTTCAATATTACTTGCTCCACCTCTGGCAACGAATATTTCGTCATATGTACACTACACTATCTTCTATTGGAAAGTTTTCATGGATTGATGAATTACAAAACAGCACAAGCTCTTATAAAATGAGTTATGTGCTCGACGATGAGTTGTTTTCCCACAATTCTGGTCTCTTCTTGCGAGTTTTTTAGGTAATCATTGTAAAACATCTTTTAGTACTAATGGTTACTGCTTGAACATGAAGCAAAAGCTCAGAATACAGACGAGAAGAACATAAACTAGCAGCACAACCAAAACAAACAACTACAGCCTTACGCCAAAACACACTGACGACTGGGCACAAAATTAACTTAATAATAAATTAACGAAAAGGCAACAACGATAACCATTAGCAAACATTTACTATCAAAGATTATATGAGAAGTTATAGAATTAAAGAAGCGCCTAAACCACTTCAACAAACGGAACGACACAGAACGCCTAGCAGCTACCTGGAGAATTGTTGTCATTTTTCCACAAAAGTATTTCATTTTTTTGACCCTCATGAAGCACCAATTTAGCGGCGAAATATCAAAGAAAACTAAAGAAATAAATTTAAATCGCAGATTATTACCGATTCCATTTTCCATTACTCAAGCGACAGCTGCCGTATGCGTACGGAGGCAGTGTTAAAATGACGACCGTGCTCGAAGAGTGTACTGTGGAAGAGCAGCGTACTGTTGTAGGTTCTTTTTCTGGGCAAAAGGACTTCTTGCAAAAGATATCCAAAGTGGTCGAGCTGTTCAGGTTACGACAAATGCAACTCTTCGACGGGTGAAAGAGATTATTTGAACTAGCAAGCGGATAACAATAGATAGCATAGTAACTGTGGGTATTTCCATGGTTTAGCTTACGAGCTGATGCACGATCATTTGAGTTTTCGAAAAGATTGCTCAGGGTAGGTGACAGGCAACTGACCGAAGAATATAGAAGAATTCAAATGGGCTTGTCTTTGCAGCATCTCTCTCGGTACGCAGAGAAAGGGGAACACATTCGTAACAGGATTGTTACAGGTCATGAGTCATGGGCGCACCACTATCAACCCGAAACAGAGCATGCTTCAATGCAATGGAAACATCTTTCCTCACCGTCAACAAATAAATTCAAGGTTTTGTATTCAGCTGGTAAGGTTATGCTTGCCGTGTTCTGGGATTCTCAAGGAGTACTCCTAGCCTATTTCGAGAATAGAAATGAGAATGTGACTGCTGAATCATACTGTAGAGTTTTGTTGTTGCTTCAGGACATAATTCGACGAAAACGTCGTAGAAGAATATTGCTGTATCGCGATAATACCAGTTCGCATTCGGGCCACTTGACCCAGGCAAGAATTGCAGAATTAGGGTGCGAACTTCTTAAACATTGGGCTTACAGTCGCGACTTACCTCCAAGCGATTAGCCTCTCTTTGCTCCACCCAAAAAGCGTCTTGACGGCAAACATTTCGAAGGTAATAACAATGTTCAAGAAGAAGTACGCATGTGGTTCAGAAGGCAACCCAAACACTTTTATTATGATTATTATTTATACAGCAGGTATTGGAGCATTGACAAAGCGACAGGATAAGTGTATTCATGTAGATGGACACTATGTTGAAAAATAAAACTTGTTTTTGGCTAACTATTTCTTTAACTATTTTTTTCGTGGCCTATTTACTGACTTTCTGAATTCTTACGGGTAATTGATCCATTTAGATAGCTGGTTCTTGAAAGGCCTAAGGTACTTCGACGTTTCGATGAGATCTCACTCATCTTCTCTTGTCAAAAGGAATCAACATTATATATATATCCCAAGGGTTTCATATCTTACAACCCATTAATGGAAAAGATTCTGACGGCACAATCTTTGGAGTTTGTTTTTCTTGTCGTGTCTAATATAAAAAATGTATGTATGTGTGTGTTGACTAAAATTAAACTAAATTAATAATAATAAAAAAAAGTTAAAGATGATTCTTCGATAACGTAAAAATACACAAATTCTCTTATAAAACATTGCGAAAGTACCCTTCACCAGTGTCTCTATTATAACGTAGAGAGTAGTGAATAAATCTGTTTTGGAACGGCAGTAAGAGTGCTGTTTGTAAATTAAATGCGTTCATATTAAAACGCGTGACGAAATCTTGTACCTCTCCCTAGACATGTATGTACATGTATACTAAACACAGCAACCACTATGGTGTAAATAGATTCCCTGCATGATATATACAGCTGTTAAGTTTTAATCAGAATAAAAGCACTCATTTCTCATAAATTCGTACTACTAATTTTAAAGCGCATAAATCACCTTGGTCTCTTCCTGGTGTGTGTTCGTAGTAGGCCGCTTGGCCGAACGAACAGGAAAATTGCCCTCAAAATAGAAAGGACGCCGTTGGTTCCTCTTCGTGCGATAATTTTATGTGCGGTTGCAGTTGGGTAAGTCGTGGTGGCAGCAGTAGGAACGGAAGCTGGGGATATCCGTGCATCACCACGGTGTAATTATATTTCTCGATAGATCCTTAGAGTATTACTGGGGATTAATTTACCACAGAATTTCGGCGAGACAGCGTAATCTCCAACACAACAAATCATCTTACGACAATGAACGCTAAAAAGATTATTTTCGCTGTTCAATTAATTCTATAGAAGGATAATCTTTAGACAAACCGAGGGTCTATATTGCGCTGGAAGATGATTTTTTTTCGTTTGAGTTCTTAATGTATGTATTCGAAAGTAAAAATGAATTAATTAGTGAAATACACTATTGCAATTTTTATAAGAATCTCATTGAACATTTTACAACTTCTGTCGGAATGTACTAATGCGTTTGAAAAAACTTTTTCTTTAATATATGTATAGGTATTAAGCCTTTGTGAACTGGATTAACTATTTAGTATATGCACAATAATATCGAACTCTGATGTCAAGAATTTTGCAAATCTCAAACTCAATTAGAATGCGGTATACGGAATGTAAGTCTGGTCAACTATGTACAGTTGGCAAAAGCTCTATAGTCTCATGGATTTAAAATTTCGTATAATCGACTTATTTAGTCACAAAATCTAAATCTTCTTATGGAGGCTCTTGTATGATAAGCACCTTGTATGAGTTATACGTATATTTCCCAAAATAATACATAGGGATGTTTCTGCGTTCCCCTGAACTCGTAGTAAACACTGTAAAGTCTTATTGGCATTTGTTGCAAGCTGCGGTCGATAACATTTTAAGACTGCTGGTTTCAGAACATTTCTTATTAACCGCAGATTTGCTAATTGATGGGCATTAAGCATACGAGTATTTAAATTACAAACTTTAATGAATGATTTCTTACGGGCCATATTCAATAATTAATATTCCGATTCAACAATAATTTGACATATAAGTATTAAATGAGACGCATAATGAATGTATTTATTGCAATTAGGCTTGATGTTTTTGTTGAGAATGTTTTCTCGACCGCAATTTATTTCGATGTTTATCTTTAATTTAAAGTTTACTGTTATCGTAAAGAATGCATAATAAGCGCATTTAATATTCAATGCAAAATTCACACTGCTATTAAAAAATCAAAATAGCGACCGGAAAATAATCGAAAAGAAAATTGATTGTACTAAACGAAATTTTAAGACCGTGAATTGTGTGTCGTGCACGCTATAACACCACCATCAGACTTTTTGCTAACACTGTATAATGTAGGAATCTTTAAAGGAAAACTATAATATTGCGCATAAGTAGTTGGATTTTTTGGTTTTGGATAGAAAAGGAAAAAATATAATATTTGTTAATTTTATGTCAGCATATGGTAATCAATTTCATGTGTCAATATAATAATATATCTACAACAACAATATAAACTACATTATAATGTAAATACATAACCGTTGAAGTATTAAAAATTATGTTAATAAAGTACGAAGTTGTGTAGATATGCTAACACAAAACAGCTCTGTACTTAAAGAACATTCAAAGTCAATTAAAGCAAGTGTGTAAAAGTGATAAATATATGAAAATAAAATAAAAGTGTAAATAATATATGCATACTATTACTCTTTATTCATAAGAAAAACAAAATATTCTAAAAAGAAAGAAAAATAAAGCATGACAATTAACGTTCTATAAAATGGTAAAAACGATATGTATGTGATAATTAAACTACTAATTATTTTAAGTAACCAAAGAGAGGGACAGAAAATGTGAACGAAAAATAAGCTAAAGCTTAAAAAACAGGAAAAGAAGTAATTGATACAAAATATTTTTCATAAAGCCTCCACTCTCAATAACCTCTCCAAACATCGAATTTACTAAACTTGAATAGAAATCTTGTGGCTGTTAATTCTATAATCGAAAATATGCGGTAAAAATTATAATTGTCTTATGGGATTATTCTTATTTTGTGTTTCATGTAATCAATATTTTTCTAAGTTTATTTACTAAACCTACAAGGTTTTACCATCTTTGTTTGCCATTGCAATTGCCAAAATTTATATACACAAATCACGAATAAATTATAAAACCAGCCTAATATTTTGAGAAACCTATAACATTTCGTATTTTTAATTCACTATTTTGGCATTCAATTTTTTAGTTTCCATTCATCTATAAAACGGTATTTCTTTTTCTGTCAGGTTTGGAGTCACTCGGTGTAAACAGTATAGAATTTGATAAAACACAATAAACGTTTTAAAATTTTGTCTTTTCAGTACATTGCATTAAGTAAAACTAATGAATATTTTGCATATTATAAAAGGAGCAATTTGCCCGCTAATCGAAGGTTATATTAGTAGTAGAAGCAAATTAAGGTGAAAGCGTTTTATTTTTCAAAACTTCCGTCTAATTTAAAAATTAGGGACGAAATATTTTAAAAAATGCGACTAGACAACATCAAAACTGAAATTCGTTTTGTAGAAGAAATACGTAACAGATCTGCCTATCCAGTAATGTAACGCACAATAAAAACGATTTCGACGTAAACACTAAGCTATTTGGGTCATTTAATTAATGTACACTTCATCGACATAATAATCAACTACAAATTAAAATTAACCGATTTAAATTTGTACATCTATCGTCACTATAGAAGCTTATATACTTTCCCTTTTTTTTCCTTCAAAATCATTTTCGGTTGTTTCTCCGTGCACATAGTCGCAGAAAGAGAGGAATTTAATAAGTTCCCTTTCCTTCTATCAAACGAAATCATATCAAAGGCAACGGACCCCGGAACATCGTCCGGCTAAGATGAGCTGCAGCGTTCAAGTTTTTTTTCGTTTTTAGGATACCCTCGTAAATCAAGGAAAAGCGACACCTATGTAAACTAGAGTTTTTATTTGTGGAACAGAGGAAGTCCGTACATCAAACACACGCTCCCTTCGCTTTCAATAAGCGATACTTACGTACTTCAGATCTGCTTTTCTCCTTTTAGACAAATTTGTAGGCTGAAATCCAAAAACATCAAGGGTGCCACGTAACCACTGAAGATTGGAAAGAGATTTTCTTGTTAATATTTGAGGAGTTTGAAACGTAAAACGAATTTCTTTTCGCAATATACATAGTTGTTAATTCTTTTCTAGAATTGAAATTAGAACGATAAAAGAATCAGAATATGATATATTTCGACTAAAAATGAACACGTAATGTTATGTTAACGTAATTAGTCACAATTCTATTTAATTTCTCAACTAATTTTTCAGTTGTCAATAACAACTAATTCCTTTGTTATTTATTGTAATTAGAAGTGTGTATTTCATTTGTAGTGTCACCTATGAAATATAATGAAATGTAATACACGTTCTTTTGTTTTATTATTAGTTGTCAAATAAAACTTGTTCTTGGCACTAATATCTTCAAAACCTATGTCACTTTACTACCTACTATACATAGGGTTATATAATTGGCCGATGCATAAAATACTTAACGGTAACAACTTTTACTCTTGCAGGTGTCTTTGTTTTTTTTATATAGCGCTTATAAATTATAATATATCATCTGAAATTATCTCGTTAACAATGTATCTCCAATAAAATATGTAGCAATTTTCCGCTTTTGCTAAGAAATATATATATTTAAGAAGTATATAAGTAATACATTCTTAAGCTGCAAGAAAATTATAGTATTTTAATTATTTCTGAGCAGGCTCTGATCAAAATATTTCAGATAATTACTTTGATGTTACGAACCACGCAAAACTATGCAATTGTGGGAAATGAGCTTAGTTACGCAGTCAATGTAATTGTAAATGCAATTTAGTAGCGAAATGAAAATAGAAGTTGCCGTAAAAGATATATAACTACTAACGGAACAAATAATTGATAAAATAAAGTTGTAATCTGGACCAAACTAATACAAACAAGAAAAAGGAACATGGGAAATTCAGGAAAACAAAAAAAAACTATTAAAATGAAGTTGAAAACGCCAGGCATTTTACCACGGCGAAAACTTTTATTATATATATTTAAAAGCTCTGTGCAATTTATTAGATGAAAATTAAAGAAAGGGAAAGAACAATATATTTAATTAAATTAATTAATTGGATATTAAATTATTTTTAGTTATCTGCCAAAGTAAATTATTCCCTTCGCGCCTATTTTATAGGCAACATTTATGTTTCAATGTATAGTGTGTGCAGGCTTGTCAAAAATCATTTCTTCTTATTAGTCTCCAACCTGTGCGAATAAATAGTGGATTGTTAGAGTGAACTAAAATCTATATCAATCAGTATAAAAAATTGCCATTGTTTGTCTTTAGTTACTTTTGGTGCTATATTAGTGTTGGCTTATTACATAAATAATAATAACATGCATTCAAATAAATTTTACCTCAAAGTAGCATTTGAAATTATAATTATGTTTTAGCTTATTATTAAAACTCTTAATACGAATTTTGTTTCGTATAGGCTATTAGAACTACATGATAAATGTCAAAATCATAAAACCAAAATTTTTAACCGAATGAAATATGTTTATTTGCAACAAACAAGTAAGATTTTATAAAAATTGTTGAAAATGGCCTCCACCTTGTTTGAAACATTTCTCACATTTCATTTCATTTTCCTTTTATTCCATTCTGAAGATAATTGAGGGTGAAATATGGGAACCAACTTCATGCTACCTCGCCTCGCATGTTTTAAAAATCTTGCTGCGCTATCGCTTTGTTTTTTTTTCTAGTGATTTTTACCGTGTAAGCTTTATTTCACTTTTGTTTCTTTGTTCAGATATTAAATATGAAAAGTGTAGGCCAAATTTGTTTTGCCACCGCACATTTATTTTTTGAAAGTTGAGTATGCTATCGTTTTGTATTGATTTGTCATCATAGATTTACATTTTTTCTCGTTTTTATAATTAATCTTTTTTACGTACCGAGATATTTGATATTCCTCATATATAAATGAGCATACAATGAATGTTCGTATATTTTAAAGAGTTTCAGGAAATATATACTTTATTTACATTAAGATAAAAGTGGCATCAAGATATGATCACGATGAATTGGTTTAAACTCTAATACATCAATCCTTCACTGTTTCCTACACTTTCAGCTAATGTATTTAGTGTAAAGCGAGTTAATGGTATGCTATCCCAAGCTTCTAAAATCCTTTTGCCGAAGAACATCGTGAGTTATTTTACTGTCTATCCCACAGGTTATCAATGGTAAGTGATTAACAGTGACATTAATCGTGTGATTCCAGTCTTCTTAGAACAGAGAATCCAAGGGATATTAAGTGCAAGAAAAAGAAAGGAATCATATCTTCGGTGGAGTCCAAAAATACAATGTCCGCTGTCCAAGTGTAAAAGTGCTAAAACCATCTTAGCTGACACGAGCTAATCTTGCGCTATTCCAAACCTCCACATCTATATAGTTTACCCAAGATCCACAAATCAGGTATGCCTCTCAGACCAATTATGAGCTCAAGCAACTCTCTTTGTCAGCCGCTCACCAAATTCCTACTGTCTGTAATTGCCGGTCTATCAGGTAACCCACAATCCGCCAATACGAACACCAAATACTTCATCAATAAAATTGAAGACGTAGAACTTAATGAAGAAGATAAATTAGAAAGTTTTGATGTCACAAGCTTGTTAACTTACGTACCAATAGAAGCATCCTCAGTAATAGTAAAGAATACACTCCCAGAGACATCATACTAGACGGAAGAATGTAGTAAGTGTAGAGGCCACTTTAGAACTGCTATCTAAATGCATAAAAGTAGTAGCGTACTTCTAGATCGATGACAAGTTCTACTGAAAAGAATATGGAACAATTTGAAAAAAGAGCAATGGAAAATATAGGTAGCTTCGTGATATGGCCGCATCAGGAAGATACCATCGTTGGCTTCTTCCAACATCTAAACAGTTTAGAAGAGTATTGAGTTCACTATGGAATTGGAAATAGATAACAATATTCTTTCTCTGGATGCCTAGATACACAGATGGGCGGATGGCACATTACAACCACAGTATATAAGAAGCTAACTTACATAAGACAGTACTATATATATAGACTTCGACTCCAATTATCTACATCAAAATGTAGATCGCTGAATGCCAATACGATAGGGTACGATATATGTACATATATTTTCAGATGAGCAAGATAGAGAGCAAAAATTTCAGTCTAAGCCAACACATTGAAACTGAATGCTGAATGGCTGCACAGGGAAAATGTTGCTAAATGCGAAGGAAGCACCTCAAAATCGGAGGGCCAAAAGAGCACCAGATATATGTACCACATTAATTCCACGTGTAAAGCTTGCAATGTAAAAAAATCAAAAGAATAGGCAACGACTAGAAAGTTAAAATGACCACCAGAACCCCGGAAACAGAATAAAAATCGGAAGAGAAATAACCATACCACTCCCGCACATAGTGAAAAAATAGCTTATTGCACAACCTCTAAATATCTTAAATGCAAGTTTCTAGAAAGTGATTTCTGTCTCTTTGATTAGCCTAGCAGCATAGTGTATTACAATCAAAAACTTTTTAAACCTGGTTCGAGTCTTACATCGCAGTTTACTAAAAGAATAGAAAAGTCACTCAGGCAGACTAATCGTTAACTTAATGATGATTCAAGAAATAGCTACTCTGGTGATGACAGTAGCTATCAAAATTCCACAAACAATAGAAATAGCCTAATATGCCGAAAATTTGAAACAATACATCAGATGTAAACAGAAAATAGAGATTGCTACAAAACAAGAAAATATGTATGCTGTTGCTGTAATGTGTATGGCAGAAGCTTCTGTGCCTTAATAACAGTTCTTTACTAAGACATCTTTATATGTATATGTATATATCGAGACAGATGTTTTCGCGGTCGCTGTATATGAAATAATATTTTCGGTTTTGTGACTGCGTATGCTATTGACCAAATTGACGTTTCGATGAGATCTCACTCATCTTCTTCTGGATATTCTCGTTCGGATAGCGATCGGAGATGATCTGATATATATATCGTCTTCGTCCAAGTCTGCATAACCTCAGGAACAGACACTCCAGAAAAGGACTATAAAACTAAACAAGTATAATCAATACCTACAACTAGCTTCACGGCATCAAAATTACATTGAAAAACATATACATGTTGGAGTCACCGAGAAACCTACGATACAAATTATATCCGCGAGAATATCAATATATATATATATTGTTTGAATAAAATTTGAGATACTATGAGATTGGTCCTTTCTCCATTTTCCTATATATTAAAAGCCTTTGGAAGTAATATGCGGATTAACCTTAGGAAGGTGAAAATGATGTTTTAGTAAATTTATTTCACATCTATAGACATTTTTATTTATAAAATAATGCTTTTTGTTGACGTTGTGACATTGTAGTGCTTGCAGAATATAAAGCAATAGTAAAAAATCCGTAAAGATTTAAAAATCGGTCTAAGTTGCACTTCTAAACAAGAAAATAACAAAAAGGAGAGTTTTAGAAAAAGAAAAATGGTTTACTAAAATTTAAACTTTTTATATCGTTTCCAGAATTCTCGTATTTTCGTATGCAGTTTAAAAAATTTCGTAATCATGAATTCTTACGTAACCATATCAACAAATACTCCTTCAAGTTAAGATGGGTTCGTCTTGTTCGGATTATACCAGATACATATAGACTGGAAGCATATCCTTGCTGTAAATAAGCAATGCTTAAATTCAAAGAGATCCGTCAATATTATTTTGGATGAATTAAGTTAAATTATCTTCTTAATTTATTAGATTTGCCCCTATTAAAGTTTTACTAGAAATCAACCAAATTGATGCAATTATTTTCATCAGAAGCAGTTTGTAATATCTTTCTACATATTTAGTGTTTTCTGTGGACATATAACAAAGTTGCAGCATAATAATTATCGGAGATATTATCTGTACGCAGTAAATTGTTTAGTCATGTACTAATTATAAACTTTCTGTCAACTCAGCCATTTCAGGATGCTTGGCGCACTTATAACATAAACTTCGTAACAATGCGCAAATAGTCTGCTAGGAACTGTTCTATTTCAAAGTATAGGTTAAGTTGCGTTTATTTAATGTAGTAAAGTTATATAAACGCATTTCTATTCAAGTATTAGAAGTTTATCCAAATTTAAACGGTGCGGTATAAGGGTAACACTCCGATCTGCCTACCACAATTAATGAACTACTCGGAACATAATGAATTGCCGATGAATTTCTGTAACGTACAGAGTTTATTTGAGTTTTTATTTTAATAGAGTTAAAACATTTTTAGATCCTCTTTAAATCACATTTTCATTTGTTTCTTTGAATATTTGCTTAACAAAAGTGTCGCATTCAAAACGATATTATTGCGCACTGACCTGAACTATGGACTTGGTTTGTTTGCTGATGTCATCGTTGGATCCTTCCGAGGATCTTGGCCCTCTGATACATCCAGGAAACATACTGTTTATGTCGCCCCTATTTGAAGAACACCCTCGGTACAGTCACCAGAGACGCCAGATGCCATCGGTCACATTTTACAAGCGCGGCATATATAGTGCACAACATACACTTTTTTCAGTTCACATAGAGTATTTTAAAGTCGTAAATAAAGCGGAACATCTTTTTAAAGTTTACAGTTTTCATGTTTACATGCACTTCTTAATATAGTAAGCTTAATACGGCTATTAATTCACGTGGTGTTTTATTATTTGATATCACGCAAACATTGGATTTGTTATTCCCCTACAAGTAAATCATCGTTATTATTTCTGAAATTATTATTATTATAGACAATTACCGTGACTGCCAGAAATTAACCAAAATTTATATTTTATCGTATTGCAATATAGCAAGAAATCAACAAGTTATGGTTATTTTAGAGAAGTAATATATGCACATGAGGAGTACTTATAGCAAGTTCCCCTTCAACGATAAAGTATGGAAAAGCTAGGGGAGTGGATAAGTTAGAACTAGAAAAGTTTGCAAAATGAAGAGATAAGTAATAAAATTTCAATACTAATATTAATATTTATTAATATTATTAATTTATAATTTATTAGTTATATTAATTATTAATATTTCTTAAAAAAATTAGAATCGACGTAAACATTTAGAAATGACGTTTTACTCTACATCAGTGTAAATTCTATACGTCATAAACCCGAACTAAGCATCCATAAATAATTTAATTATTTTATTTTCTTAGCTTTTGTATAATGGCGAGTTAATCTCCGAGTTCGGTTTACCTGCAGTTTATGCGAAACCAACTAGTACATTCAATAGAAATTTGGACAACTGAGGAAAAAGTTGACGTTTGCGTCTTTATTATTTTATATTTACTTTTCTACATTTTATTTGGAAAATTAAACACGAGTCACTACTATCTCCATTATTAACAGATCTACAGTCTAAGATAAATTATAGTAGTGTTTCTAATGCAATCAACGTAGAAAAACAATTTCGAAAACCCATTGCATGTCATTGGTAATACTGTTTAAAAACATCTTTACGGTAAACGTACGATATGCATTATAGTATAAGCTCATTCTTCGTAACCGGTTTTAAACTGGATACTGGATAATTTGAGTCATCAAGTGATTGATGGTGGAATTCATCATGTATTCTCCTAAGTTTTGAGGGTAACTAACGTAAGAATAGCTTTGAAAATGAGAGAGTTCCATGTTTCATACTTTCCACTTCAGTTATTATTTCTTACTATTATTTCAAATTTTTGATCGGTGTTTACGATTTCCCTGCAGTTATAAACTTATTCTTAAGCACGTTGCCATTGTGGAAAAACTAAAAAGAGGATATTTTAGGAAATATCTCTACATCACCTCAACTCCTGTTTTGATTTAACGGCCCCAGTGCATTTGGGGAAGGCAGGGACGCCTGTGGTGGTGAAGAAAGTGCCCTTTACATTTATGAATAAAAGGCATTGTCAGTAAAACAATAATGTTTATAATAGGATGTTTTTCAAGAAAACACTGAATTTTGCAAAACTATTTTTTCTCCTAAAAGCTAGAAGTGATGTGGGTTGGACTTATTCATGCATCTTATCCATTAAAGAAATGTAATATTACTTTAATGTTTGCATAAAAGAATTCATGTTGATAATATTAGCACCCATTGTTCTTAAACAAGCCTGTGATGAATCATAAAAAGAGCTGGGTTTACATCCGATATGATTGATAAACATTGCTCTAGAAACTGCAGAAACTGCCATGTGATTAACGGCAGTTTGAAGAGGGACGAGTGGAATACCCTAAATGGGACATAAGAATCGCGATGCTATTTCTAAATGTTGGGTGGACAGCTCGAGTAGGTGTTAATTGGGTACATCTATTTCACAAGAAAAGAGAATAATTATTCGTCAATTTAGAGAGGAAGAATCAGTTAGCTGTTACTATCTGGAAAGAAATGTTTAGATTATCGGAAAGACATAACTTGATCATTGTTTCAAGAATGATTTTGCAGTACTTTGCTACCAAGTTTATCAGAAACCTTGTTAGTGATGGTAAAACTCCACGTAATTATTTCTACTTAGTAACTTAATAATACATTTCCCCTTCGAAAGTAGTTTTCACTAATCAAGAGATTACCACATCGTATCCACAGTGTTTGTGTGTGTGGCCATCAGGCGTTTATTATGTATCGATTTATTCAGCATTATGACTAACCCTACAACAATTACTGCATTTGAATGATGTTATTTGCAGGATACTAGGATCATGAATACATAATCAAATAATGCGGTATGCATAAAAAGATTCGTATTCAAATTATGAAGATACATCCACAACTATCGAAAGTACTCTTCTGTTTTTATATTAATTTGCCCTGTCGTATTTCGTAGCG
The DNA here is from genome assembly GCA_023509865.1 of Trypoxylus dichotomus. Lineage (NCBI taxonomy): Eukaryota > Metazoa > Arthropoda > Insecta > Coleoptera > Scarabaeidae > Trypoxylus > Trypoxylus dichotomus. Next base: position 33,260,159 of record CM042079.1, read on the forward strand.
TAGCTTCGCACGTGTATATATTTTCAATTATTTAGTTACACCCATGAATAAAATTTCTTTCGAATATGTATTATTTAATCTTGTGGATCGATATAATAATTACTGTCATTAATATGTTCTTTTGAATGTCTAATTATAATAACTAACTGATTAACATATATATAGTGAAATTCCCCTTCGCGGACACCCCTTTTACACGGACACCTCTCTTAAACGGACAGTTTCTCATGGTCCCGACCGGCTCTCATATAATTTCCACTATATTAACTCTTTCTTGGACGTACATTCTCTTGAACGGACGCGGACACGAGAAAATGTTCTTTTAACCGGACAAAGAATAAAATAAAAAGAAACGCCTTATCTTATTTTTATATCGAGAGTATTGCTATCGCATTTCTCAATCGCGCCGCGCGCCAATTTAGCTTGGAGTTCCCCGAGTAAATCGGAGATTTACCGACTTTAATCTTTCGGTACAAACGCAGCCTATGTCGTGCATTTCTGCCTGGCGTGAATTAGGGACTTCCCCAAGTTGGTCGGGGATTTACCGTTATTATTCTGTGGGTGTACGCTTTCGATTGAATCTGCTTTCAATATTAGTCTGATGTTTATGCGGAAACGACACAGTGGGCGACACATTCATTGTAGAAATGGCTCCAAATACACAAATTCTCACGCTTAAACAAAAAATTGAGATTGTTGAAGTTTAGAATAAAGAGAAATTAAGTGTAAGGAACTTATCCAAGCGTTTTAATATTGGAGAAACACAAGCTGCAGATATAGTTAAACATAAAGAAATCCTTCTAAACAAATGGATGTCGAACAGCAATTTGAATGAAAAAAGAAGCTTTTTGACGGGTGATAGTACTAAAATTGACAAATTGTGTTATGACTGGTTTACAGCAGCTCGGCATAAAAGGGTTCCTTTAACAGGTATGCATATGATTTTTTTAGATAAATAAAAAATGGATAAAAAAAGTGAGATTACCAATAAGTTTGTCGTGACAAAAATGCAAAATACTTATTTTTTTTTAGGTTCGCTAATACGATGTAAAGCAAGAGAAATAGCTGCTTCTTTGGGACATTCTACATTTAGTGCTTCTTCTGTTTGGCTCAATAAATTTAGAATACGCCACAATATAAGTTTTAAAGCGATTTCGGGAGAAGGAACTTCGGTTAATACTGAAGATGTTTCATGGTTTTTAAAAAAATGTCCTTCTTTCATTAAGGGATATTAACCGAGAGACATCTATAATGCCGATGAGACAGGCCTGTATTTTAGGTCTCTACCCGACAAAACGCTCACATTAAAGAATTAAAAATGTGTTGGGGGTAAGTATCCCAAAGAGGGGTTTACAATTTTGCATTGTGCAAATATGGCGGGTGAAAGAGAAAAACACCTAGTCATTGGTAGGGCAGCTAAACCCGGAGCTTTTAAAAACATTAATATAAATAACCTGCCTGTAACTGGTAAATACAATAAGAAAGTTTGAATGACAGCACAAATTACAACAGAGTGGTTGCAAAACCTAGATTGGAAAATAGCTAAAGAAAAAAAAAACATTTTGTTATTTTTGGACAATGCAGGATCTCATCCGAAAGACGTTCGCTTAAATAATATGAAAATATTACTTTTACCCCCTAATTGTACATCAGCTTGTCAACTACTTGACGAGGGGATTATAAAGAATTTTAAAACCTATTACCGAGGTCTAATACTCAAACATTTGCTAGTAAACATTGAAACTGCTGGTACAGCTTTTGAGTTAATAAAGAAAATTACACCACTGGATGCAGTTTATTTGGCAAAAACCGCTTGGGACCAAGTAACCAAAGAGACAGTTCAAAATTGCTTCCACAAAGCAGGATTTAATCGTGTAAATATGCAAAGTGAAGACCAGTTAACTGAGGCTGATACATCCGACCTAGAAAATGATTTACCTCTTAGTGTACTTTCAGATATCCTCAAAAATAAGAATTTATTGAAATTGACGGATAATAAAAACCTTAATGATTTCTTGAACGTAGATGAAGATTTGTATGTTGAAGATCCAGATTCAGAACAAGAAATTGTAAATCCAGTTGAAATACAAGAACTTTCGGAAGATTCTGATGTCGATGAGGTTCCAGTGCCAACAGAAGCTATCCCAAATTATGGTAAAGCTATTACCCTGACCAAGCAGCTCAAAAGTTTTGTCGAAAATCACGGAGATACAGAGTCTTTGGAGCTTCTTTCTGAATTAGAAATACGATTTCAAGACGCCATTTTAAAGAAAAAGAGAAGACAAACAACAATATATGAGTTTTCGCGTCCTTCATTTAATTGTTTTGTATTACATACTACATCTATGTATCTATGTACATACATATATTATACTTTGTATGTATATATCTAAAGGAAATAAACCTTTCTTTCTTAAGTTTAAAGTTTCTTATTTATTTTAAAAACATTTATATACATACACGATTTAAATGTCCCAGTTTCTTTAATATATTCATTTTTCGTTAAAACACGATTTTTGTTGTATCTACTACATATTTCTTTTATGCGGACACCCTTCCTGAACGGACATCTTCAGTTGGTCCCGTTGGTGTCCGTTCAAGGGAGATTTCACTATATATATATACATATATATATTCCCCAAACAAATCCTTCAAATTATAATTCTAATTAGAAAAGCGTCCAAACAAGCACTATTCACTGCACATACAAACTTAAAGACAGCATTTCGAAAATAGGCTATTTCATTCGAAATAAGAAAGTTAATATATGTATGTTTCTACTTTAATCAAGAGTATCCTCAGTTTTAACTCAACTAAAAAAAACTTATCTAAATCACATGCAGAACTGCTTGGTTCGCCACTGTAACATTTGGAATCTCTAAGTGAAAATGATATGCAACAACATGATAATTTTGTTGATTTATATAGCGTGGATGGCAATGTAGCCTACTGCAGAAATATTTGTAAACATTTTCAAGCTTTCGGAAAACATGGTGACCTTAGTTTATGGAGATTATTCATAGTTTTGCAGAGACCAGCTTGAAAGTAGTTTTTTTATCTTTCCATTTCAAGAGATTATTTCAAAGCAAAACCAAACGTTCGAGTTTGCTGGCCAGTGTATTAATTTTCCAGAAAGTTTGAGCTTTCTGTTTGTGCTATTCACATAAATGTAACCTTTCACTAGTGCTCTAAAAACAACTAATTATTGCGTTTAAAACCGATGACTTTTTTTGTTTGAGACAAAATTTATTTGCGATGAAGTAATTTGGGTAATATATCTAATAACAGTATTGTAATTAATTATCCTTAAGCCGATTGATTTAATTAAACCAAAAATTTCAATTATGACTGAAATAATCATTGACAAACATTTTCTTAATTAGCAAATAACACTGTACCTATCACTGAGTAATATAATAGCTCAAGCAATGATATAACTTAACGCCAGTCGCCTGTTTGGGTGTTCTAAGAAGAAGAAAAACCAACAAAAGTCACCAGTTCTCGAAGTGTCTCCGAAAAGATGGTCGCGACATTTGTCTCGAAAGCAGGTCATGTAGCAACAATTCCTCTACAAAATCAAAGAACTGTTACTGCCGATTGGTATACAATGATTCGTTGGCCAAAAATCATTGCTGAGCTTCGAAAAACCAACCATAAACGACGAATCATCCTCTACCAAGACATTGCAAGTTCGTACACAGCACGCAAGACAATTGAATTTTTAACGCAGGAGAACGTCGAATTTTGACTGGACCAACAAACGACTGGGATAACTGCATCCAGAATTAGTTAATTAGTAATTAATATTCTCGGAGAATACTTGGAAAAGGAATAAAGTCTGTAAAAACTATCTAGTGCGTTATTCCAGCTCTATATGCAAAACTTAAAAGACAACCTCCGTAAGACCATCCGCTTGCTCGAAGGATTAGTAGAAAAAAGTTGAAAGTTGCATCAGACTACATCGAGCGTAGTATATTTTGTCGAAAAAGTAGTAGCCGATACCGGAAAACTTAATATTAAAATAATAAGTATTAAATATCAGCGTTAGTAACTTTTGTGGTAAAATCTATCAGTTACAAACGCAGTACGTGTTCCGTTAGGAAATACCGAAACAGATTCGAATTTATTTTCGTCAGATAGTAAAAGCAAAAAGAGTGTGTAACCGACAACAACAAAATACGGTAACATCTCTTCGACACAGGAAGTCCTATATGACACATTCTTGATCACGTAGGGCAACTGTTGACGTACAAAAGATTTTAAAAAAGAAGACAATGCAGAAGCTTAAACAATGCACCTTTATTATTGGATATTATCTGAATTACATCTTCTACGACTTCATTCTAAGCACTTTATGCAGGTGTATGTCTAGTAAAATTAATGAGGCGCATATGTATATACGGATATACATGTATAAGGTCCATGGGTATTTAAGTATTAGGCTCTGTACAACTGCACACAGCGTCACATTCTATTTTTAATCAGCTACTACTCCCTGTTATCGCGGTAAGACGCGACAAAGGGAGATTTCTAAAAAGGTGACAGCTAAGTTAGATGGGTTGGGCGTCCGCCTTTAAAATTTATTTTTTCGTTTGGGTTCAATTACAGACAGTTTTGACGTCTTAAAAGCGTCATAAATTACGCTTTTCCGATTCGGAAATAAATCTTTATTGTAGCGGATTATATAATATAAGATTATACAGTATAATATTATTTTGATTTATTCGACAATTAGTCGAGGGCAAAAAAGGTGAATTGATGAGCGCTTTCTCCAACAACAGGTGTTAAGAAACAGAAAAGTAAAGAATGTAGTCAACTAGAAACTGTCAGAAATGTCAGAATTTCGGTTTTAATCGTTGAAAAACTAGATGAAGCTGGATTGGCAAGTAGATTGGCGAAAATCAAAGATAACGCAGATTAAGGTTCGCATACACAGTGGAGTATTGGTAATTGGAAGAGGAAATGAAATGAAAGTGAGCCTAAAAGCTCCAGATGTTTATGAAAGAATGTTACAAAGACCTTTTGAAAGATTTTGTGATTGCACTATTCCTCCAAGATTGATAGTGTATCAAAAATGATCTGGGGAAACGTATGCATAGAATTAGTGTTTTGATGCACGCACAGAATTAGTCCAGTCTATAAATACAGAATTCTATCTAAAAAATATTATTTAAGGCCATGTGATGCCGCTAGCGCTATTTACAGGGCATACCTGTTCAAGGTAATACAAGGCCTCACATCGCCACAACACACAACTTGTGTTAGATTACCAAAATTAAATTAATATTCAAATCTTAGAGCGGCCACTTCGTAGCCCAGACATAAATTCAATCGAATATCTTTCGAATTTTTAAAAAAGTTTGTCTAATGTCATGTGCTTGTCGCAATAACCGTGTGTGAATTAAAGCGGGTAATTTCTCGGGAACATTCTCCAAAAAACCATCCAGAACTTAATAAGTAGCTTGCTCTGAGGAATATAAGTGGTTTATCTTTCCAGCAACTTCAGAATGGTTGTATCTTTTGAGTATATGTATAGTACCCAGATGTATATACGTTTTTTCCAGTGTTTTTGCTAAAGAGAAACACGTAACTTTCAAGGGAATTTATTTTTTTATTTAAAATATTGGCCATCGACTTCTACACATTTCACCAATTTTTCAGGTAATTTATGGATACCATGCCAAAAAGCTGCTGCCTTTTTGCGGCAAATCATTCGTCGAGCCATTCTCCAACTTCCTCGATATTGTTGAAGTGTTGCTCTGCGAGGGCGTGCCCCATTGATGCAAAAATGTGATAATCAGATGGCGCCAGGTTTGGGGAGTACGGCGGGCGCGGAAGGATGTCCCATCCAAGCGATTTCAAGGTGTCTTTCACTGGTTTTGCTGTGCGAGATGGCGCCTTGTCGTGTAACAAAATCACTTTGCTATGTCGTCTGGCCTATTCTGTCGTCTTTCGATTAATGAGTAGTTTAGATTAATCATACGTTGGCAATAACGCTGTGTATTAACGGTTTCACTGAGCTTCAAGACTTCATAGTACGCAATACCACTCTGGTCCTACCAGACACAGACATTGCCTTCATGCCGAAGCGATTTGGCGTTGGTGTTGAAGAACCGGCTTCGCCAAGTGAAAGCCATCATTGTTTTACGCTTCAGGTCTTCAAAATAAATTCATTTCTCGTCATTCGTCACAATTCGATACAAAAATTATTTCCTTTCGTGGCGTTACAGAAGGATTTCACATGTGACTTTGCGATTTTCTATTTGACGCTCATTCAAATCGTGGACCTATTTACTGAGTTTACTGATCTTCCCCATTGCTCGTAAACGTCTGCTGATTGTTTCTTGTGACACTGCTAATTGCTGTTGAGTTTGAGTTCGGTCATCATCCAATAACTCCTGCAATTGGTCGTCTTCGCATTTTTGTGGTCTACCAAAGCGCTCACTGTCTTTTACATTGAAATCAGCACTTCCAAGCTGTCAAAATCGTGTCACACATGTTATAATCGATGGAGCGTGTTCGCCATATGTTTCTACCAGCAACCGATGACTTTGAATAGCCTTTTTCTTTTGATTAAATAAGAAAAGTAATGCGTGGCGCAAATATTCTTTTTTAGGCACAAAACTTGACATGATCATTGAATGATAAAGCAAAGACTCTAGTTTTTGGCGGACTCAACTTGCGAATGTAGTTTAAATGTCAAACGAACAAAATGACGCATGTCAAATTAATACGCTGCGTACTTTTCGCTGGCGCCATCTCTTAGTTAAACCGGAAAAAAACTTATACATACACCTGGTATATACGGTTTGAATATTTAATTTCAGTTTTAGCAAAATATACATACTTAGTAAAAGACAATAATACACTATTATTTATCGAAATAATTACCATACCCAGGTGTGGTAAAATTTCCCAGCTAAGTTCAAAAAATTTTTCCCGGATCAATCTTATGGCGTTATCCTGTAAGAACACCATTTTTTGATTGACTAAACAGATAGAACAAACAACCTCGAATTAAAATTGTATTCAAGTTGAAATTTCAATTGAAGTGTTCATATTAAAGTAGATGACAGACAACAAGCAAGTGCTATCCGTCAACAACTTAAAAAATATTCATAGCATGCTGCTGTGCACAAAAACCGCATGCATTTGGTTACCTGACACATTTATATCTTCGAGCAATTTACCGTTACTTGAATTACTGCCACGCCTAAATGCCGGTATCATACCTTCCACAGCACTTGGTTTCTTAAAATAGCATCAACGGCACAAAATATAATTTAGAATTGCGAAAGCTCTTAACAGAAAATACAACTCCTGATTGTTAGACATTTTGTGTCTGTAATACGAAAATTTCAACAGAAGGCTTCACTACTCATCACACAACTTCACTGCTCATCACTTGCAATTTTTGAAAAAATTAAGCCACTAAATAAGACAGGTCGACGGCCCAGTGTTCTACTGACAGTGTCTGAAGTCGAGGTTTGGAGGTCGCAATATATATATAGCGAGTATTTCAGCACCAATATACCACTGCACCTCTTAAGTCACAATTTAGCCTTTATAGAGAGAGCTTAAATAGCCAACTTATGAAACATTTTACATGCAAAATTTACAGCTAGGGGCCCTGTGATTGTAGCAACTACAAATAAATAGTAATTCCGTTTCACTTCTTACCACACAATTGAAAAAAAAATTGAATGAATGTGCAAGAATAAGAACTTTCGTGAACAATTTCTGAAGGATGGAGAGGCGAAAATCTTTCGCCGCGCTGTGTATGAAAACTTCTACACTAATATAGAAACTGACTCCAGAACGTAGTACATTATTTTCTACACAGAAAATCATTTGTTATAAGGTTAGTGTTATTTTCAACTTTTACTAAGTTTGCGTCATATTTTAATGAGAGTAGCATTTTCAGAAACCATTTAACAATTGTGATAATGTTATATTAAGTTCTGTAATCCACTACTGCGATGCATTCAATACAATTTCGATTGCTTTCGTTAAACATTTAAGTAGATGTTACAAATTACAAACATGATTTGTAACCTTTCACTTTTACTTTATCCAATTTGGTTTCAAGCTTTGTTGTTTCTTAGACTCCCACGTATAAGTTAAGCAATCTAAATATTCTAGACTCTCTACAATCATAATTTCCCACTTGCAGAAAGATAAGGGATAGCAACTTACATACGTAGGTATATTAGTACATTGACTATTGACTTAAATCATTTTCTACAATAAGTATTTTGTCGCCGTTTAATCATTCGTACTGGGAATTGTATGGAAAAAAATATATGATCTAGCCATATCTCGTTTCTGTGTGCGTATGCAAAAAAACCAAAGAAGAATTCCATTCAAACCTATGACAGAGCATGTGTAATTTGTTTATAATTCAGCACCAGTTTAAATAGCTTTGCTTTTACAAATAAACAACTTATAAAAATATATACATTACTGTAGAACCGACATGCGAAAGTAGATTCGTTTGTCTGTTTAAATTATGTAGAAATATACGCAAAAACAACTGACAAATACGCATATTTTTTAAAAAGTTTCTTCTGGAAGGTACTGTGAAACAACTACTACCACAGGTGTAACGATGTAATATTCATTAGTGAGTTATTTTTAAGTAAATTTGTATTTCCCATGAATACGCAGGAACTTTCCAGTTGAGACACAATGTATTTGACATGAGTTACAACAACGTTCTTAAAAGAGGTAGAAGCCTAAAACTTTTTAAATTATACAGTAGAAGAGTAACATGTCTATAAATGCTTTTAAGCAACATTAAATACATTTTTGTTTCAATTATTAATAATTGAAATTAACTTAGTTAGCGTTGGATACTATAATTTATTTTTTGACATTACAGCACAGCAGCGTTTCCAGTTTTAGATCAAAATTTACCAAGTTATATTTTATTTTCTTTTGAGTCTATTTTAAGGTATATGATTATATTATACGTAATCAGTAGAAAGCAACATTTTCGACGTTTGTTCGCTATTAGAACAAAACTCTAAGCTAATTAAAAGAAGTTGTATACATGTAGTGGAAGTATGCATAAACTAAACCTGAGCGAAAATTGAGACACTTATTTGATTTTTTTTTTTGATATACTTCTGAATATAACTTCTAGCTCGATGAACTTCGCCGAACTTTTTTAAGAATTCCAAAAATATTTCTCAAATGCTACAAAATAACTCTTTTTCAGCGATGATTTCTTCCTTTGACGAGAATTTCTTCCCAGATAGCTATTCTTTGTCTTTGGCAAGAACTTTTCGCGAAATCTGGCCAAAAATGAAACACAATATCTGCGATGGCTGCAATAATCTTTCCTTCATTAAAAACAGTACCAGCAGCCATGACTTTTCCTGCTGATGGTATTATCTTTGCCTTCTTCGATGTAGGTTTGCCAGGGAAAGCCCACTGACTGACACTTGACTGTTCATTTAACTCTGGCATATAGTGATGCATACAAGTTTCATCAACAATTACATCGATATCTGACCATAGCGATCCGCAAAAGCTCTTTTAGGTTGCCGATATTCGTCCAAATACTATTGCGAAGAGATTATCCGATTCCAGCTTAGTTCCACAATAAGCAAACCTGGCACCCATCGTGCTAAAAGCTCTTTCATGGTTAAATGTACATGTAAGATGTGCCGTGTAACAACGATATCTCTAATCTTCACTCTGCAATCGGCCAGCACGATGTTATGGATCTTATTGATCACTTCCTCGGTAGTCAACGGAGCGTTCTGAGCGTAGAATGACACTTGTGCACGTTTGACATCAAAATTTTGTAAACCACTTATGAATCACAAAATATGAAGGAACGAAATTCCCGCAATATGTTTTCAACTTCTTTTCGTTATGCACGATGTTTTCTCCACGAAAAACGTAATGTTTGGTTAATGCACGGAAATCACTTTTGTCCATGACTGTAAAAATGTTTCCACTATTCACTTTTGAAGACTATCGAATAAAACTAACTGTCAGATCGCCATGAAATTGATAAATAAAAGAGCACTATTAAAAAGGATGCCACTGCCCAGGAAGCCTATCACCTTTGTGATCGCACCCTTATTAAAGAGAATCTGAGTTTCTACTGTAGCTTCATGTAGGCCGTTCCGTTTAAAATAGGCAAACTGATATCAACTTCTGATATAGCCAAAGTCGACAGATATGGCAAAATGTTTTAGGTAAGTTGATCCTACTGATATTGGTAATTCAATAAATCGTCAAATTTCTTCTTATTTTCAGATATCAATAGTTACTGTCCCCAACGGGACGCTCTCTATACTTTCATATTATAGGTACTACAAAATGATTAAATTAGGGAAGTGGCAAGAAGGAGAAATTTATGTTATTATTGTAAAAGCGTTAGTAGCTAAGGTTTTGTCATTCTCAGACAGGTTTGAACTTCGCTTCAATCTGTATCCGATAACGTAATTTTTAATACTCGATTAATTGTGGTTGGTTATGTGCCCATTTTTGCGTTCGCAATTTTAATTCTGAGATGCTATGAATTGAGCAGTTTCACCGGTTTCACATACAATAATATTTATAAAATTAGCAATAGCAGATAGATAACTTCATTTGGATACTTAATTACTAGAAAATAACAGATGCTTACTATAACCCTTTACCATTAAAATGTGCGGTATACATTGTTGCATGTTTTATCACGACATCGTAGACCTATTATATTAATAAAAGAGTTAAACTTTAACGAACTCACTCAATAAAATTTCCATTTAGTATCAATTAAAACGCAGTAACTCGCGGTAAACTAATAAGAAAAGTATACTTTACGATACTTTAATAACAACGTTACGTACGTAGTTACTCGTAAACGCCTTAACAAAATATTACATTCCCTTCTACACTTAATTTAATCAACACTCCACGGCTATTAAAGTGTCATTACGTTTCTCACTGCCTTATCGCATCGAAACGTCTGTAATAGTTTACCTAGATTAGCTTTTTCACATTTATCCAAGTTTATTTTTAAATGAAATTTAATTTTAAGAACCTCTACGGTTCTAAGCCTTTAAGCATGTTATATGTTCGGTGTCTCTTAATATCTGCACTCATCTTACTCGAACCTCCATGTATTTGATATACATTGTGCATGTGTTAAAATATATAATACACACACACCGATGACAGGTCGTACGAGCTCTTTTGTTTACTGTACTAGAAAACAAGCGAGGATATACTGCATTTAATTCGTAAATTTATAAAATCAGGAAGTCTTTGATCTGATGTTTTGAAAACAGAGATGCTTATAGTAAATGCATAAATTATACTATTGTTTATTGCATTAAAACGCAGGTGTACTGCTGTTACATAAATACTTTTAAAAATACATTATTAGTATAGATCCATTATATAGAAAAAGAGTGTGTATATATGTAATTAATATATATTAAATCGTTACAAACATTCAAGTGGTTGATGGATTGTTTCTGCTCAATACATACCGACATTACCGATGTAACGATATCCTGTTTTAAAACTGGCCATTGGTTAATAACTCAATCTTACATTAACTTCGTTTTCGATATTCTCTTGATGTCACGAATAATGTACAGGGTTTAACCCGACCTTTTTTTGGTTTTCTTTATTTTTAGCAACTAATTTGTAAATTTAGGACGAGTTTTGTAGTAGAACCTGCATTAAATTCTGTTTAACAATAGTTTTTTGATAGAATGTCAGAAGGGAGTTGGCACAGAGATGATACATAAGCAAATATACGAGAATTTTTAGCTCTTAAAGATTCAACAGTTGCAAAATACAATTACTAATGCTAATAAAATTAAATAAGTATAGTCATGATAGAACACATCTAAGTCATAGCGTGTTGATTAATCTGACAAAAGATAAAGTTATCCTTTTAAAGTTAATTACGTATGTATAAATACAAATGTATAATTTGTATCAACGTGAAACACTAGATAAGATGATGAGATATATTATAAGATATATATGAGACGAAATAGTCGCAAGGAAATCGCTTACATAGTATAAGAAAAAATGTGGAAAATCATTATCCGGTTGTGATACCTATTCATAGGGCTTCTAAATTTAGAATCCCTAATTATTTCGAAACAAATTGCTCTGCTGCTTATTTTTGAAATAAATGCACATAAATTTTAGCTACTAAAATATAGACATAATTGAACCTATTATATTGTATTTGTATCTTAAAAGTGACCATATAAGTACGCGTCTCTACGCATAAATTTATTATTTTTTCTATGGAATGATAATTTGGGCTCCTATATTTTCCAATTATATATTTGGATTTGTTGACCCTTGCATGTTTGTCTCATAATCGTACAACTGCCTGTATTTCGTTAAAATATTTCAAGAGCATTGTACATAATCACTAATATTGGTGTACATAATGCATTTATATAAGATCACTCAAAAATACTGGAACACCTAAATATGGAAACGTGTTCAACTTTTTTTTCGAATGCAATACCTCGTACACTTTTAAATTCTTCGATTAATTCTAATAACATTTTGTAGATTTTGTTTCGTTTTTATATGGGATTTCAAAACTATGTTCTTTTTAATGTACACGTCGTTTGTGTTACCTAAAAAACGCGATACATTTTCAATTTGTTTACAATATTATCAGAGGTGAAATTTCTGCGTTTGAAAGGTCGTTGAGAAACAAAAGAAACATTACGTTATCACATTCAGTTTGAATTAAATAGAAAACACTTCACTTATTGTATTATAAACGGTAATATAATGAATTATAAGCCTGCGTAATACTTTCTATTACTACAAATATGCAATGCATAAATTGATCTTTAATATTGACATTATTTTAATGATAAAACAGGAAATCGACTTAATATTTATTTTAAAAAAGCGTTAACTTCCAAACTTGTACTGCTGTTGATTAACCTATTTTTGATTGTAGCTACCGTTCATAATTCCAGTGTATATGTGCATTTGTAAGTTAATTGTCTCATTTTCAGAATGCCCAAAATAAACTTTTAGTAAGGAGTAAATGTGCTATTTTGAATTTGTTATACCCAAGATAAATGACTTCAAACTTGCTTGTCGGTTTAATTATGTAAATTATTATGTATTTAATTTAGATCACACTATTTTATCAATCTCACTGTACGGTCTCTATTCATTTTAAACAACTTAACATGCGCGCACTTTGCACATTACATTTATTTTACCTATTCCTACGTAAGCTACACGAGCGGAAAATCAACACTGTGTTATGTGCTTGATGTACCTATACTTTTAAGCATTCCACGTGGAGCAACCTAAACCCAGGAGCACAGCCGTAACTAATTACCACGAACAGGAATAGTATAGTTGGGAATAAGATTTCCGGCTCGTCGGCCGACTGTACACTAGTTAACTGGTAACGACGTCTTCGTCGCCGACCGACGTCCCGTTTTCGCTGGCAGACGCGCAATGCGGAGGTTAATGTTAAGCGCCCGGCGCGACCGGCGTTTTGACTGGCCAACTTAGGCTTTCGTCGCCGCCGCGGCTTTATTCGGCATGTGTTGCGACGTTCATCCGACGACGCAGCTGAAGACACGCACGCGCCAATCGCGCATATCAAAGACACGCGGATAGAACACGCGATGAGTTACTCACTGCGTTACGTACTATCGAGGCACTGCATAGCGACTCGCTTGGTAGATGCTATGGTCTTACTCAATAAATCGTAGTAAATATATATTCCAAGGAATTTTCAGGAAGGACGACGACTACGTATACTGTAATAGTGAGTGTCTTGTAATTACTCGGTGACCGGTAGTAAACATTAGATTTTAATTTAACTTTTTAAAGACACAGTCAACGACAACGACAACGACAACGACAACGACAACGACAACGACAACGACAACGACAACGACAACGGCAACGACAACGACAACGACAACGGCAACGACAACGACAACGACAACGACAACGACAACGACAACGACAACGACAACGACAACGACAACGACAACGACAACGACAACGACAACGACAACGACAACGACAACGGCAACGACAACAACAACGACAACGACAATGACAATGACAATGACCACGACGACAACAACAACGACAACAACGACAACAACGACAACAACAACAACGATAACATATCAAACCCGCCCAAAAAAATACCGCTACTGCACTTAACGAATGTTGGTTTCTTACCACTGGACCACCGAGCCGTTAAATGAGTGTAATCTATTGGATATGGATTCTCTCGAAGTAGGGTAGCTCCTCTTGGTAATAGAGTAAGAAGCAGAAAATGAGAATGTTGTTCTGTGCAATTTAGGCATTTGATGTATTATTTATATCTTTCCCAAAAACAAGATATGGGATGCGTATAACAATAAAATTGTATCTTAACCGATGATGAAAAAAGCTAATATTTTCAACCTATAAAATATCAATCTTTCGACGTATTGGACAAAAAATTCACTGATGTCGTAAAGATTTGCACAAATTGAATAAATGAGTTTTACAATTCCCGTTGATTTACTGATAGCAAACACAGTAGCATAAGATATCCTAGGAATTCTGGTAGCTTGTGTTCTAATTATAAATCACAAGTTTCTCTTCTATTACTAGCCAGATATATGTAAGTTTACTTTCGTGATGCCGAAGGCTACGGAAAGAAAGCTATCCCTAAGCGATTTTAAAAATTTCATATCTAAAAATTGATTAATATAAAAACACTTGGTGGTAAAGTTTTGCCATATATGAGCACATTACTTCGCCATATATGTAAGTGCACTTAAATGTTTCTGATATGCTTTGCTCGTATTCAAAAAGAAGCAAGCTAATAGGGGAATAAAAAAGTCAATTATCGTTTGTGTCGCGCTCGAAGAATTGATAATGCTTTTAGAATATTGGGTCAAACTTTCAGAATTTTTTATAGGTCTATTTGTGTTCTTCAGCCACAGTAGATTTGGTTACTTTCCAATCCAAACAATGTAACAAACGAAAACAGACATAAACAAGTCCATAACAACAAAATTGTTATCATTGTATTTTATAAATCGTAATTATAAGTTATTGTAGTGTAATAACTGTCGTTTTAGCTTTGCGATACAACAGAGACACAAGCAAGAGAACGTAATAATGTTGGCTATACTTTCAAAGATAAATTTTACCTACTGTTTTGGAGTACTTTAAGAATCTCGTATAGTTTTCAAGAAATGTTTACGTTCTTCTTCGGGAATACTTTCGTTTGTTCTCTTCTTAATTTTTTCCTTGTTATTTTGTTCACCAACACCAACAATTTTTTGAGCAGTACCATTAGTAACTGCACTTTCATTATTATTGACTTCACCTTCTGTTTTCTCATGGATTGAATATGTATTTGAAACATCCTTTTGATTTTACCATGTACTTCATTGGGTTCAATTTTGCCTAATTACCGATTACAGGTTTTGAAATTATGTGCGATCTGCTTTCAGTAAAATGTTTTAATAACGTCATGGCATATATATATATATTTCTATTACACTTTTCTAATGCGTTTCGGACTCTAAAACTATGGGTGATACGGTACATGTAATCTTCAAATTTACATTTGTTACAATTATATATACTTATATATATTTGTCCGGTTCATCCTTCTATAACATAAATTTCTAACCAGACATTTTGTCCTACATTTAAATTTTTCTGATGTACATAATGCATAACACTTGGAGCTATTTACATATACCCTTTGTCAACTTTGACACATTGTTAAATCTTTCTTAAACATGATTCTCCATGTCAATGTGTCACAAAAATATTTAAAACTTATCGTCAAATTCCAAGCATTAAATATATATATATATCTTATCTTGTATAACTCCGTATGACAACATAGGATGAAAGCATATTTAAGAATACAAATATTTAACTACTCATACTGAAAAGATATAAATGCTCTAGCCAGTTGCATTTTGCATCTTAGCTTGCTTTGACGTTTGAGATTATATGTTATGTTTGTTTTACTACTTTTGCCATATTATTCGAAAAATCTGTTATTTTGAGAGAACTTGCATTAATCACTGAACAATCAAGTAGTTTCCTAATGGGTTATAAACTGTTTAACTTGTTGTAACGGCAGGAGCCTAGTATATGTAAAATATTCCATGGCCTTCTTATTTCACTCCTTTAGCATAAAGGACAGAGCGTCGCTAATTATTTTCGGAACGGCGAATGGTGCCTCGGGAGATTACCAAACCGGTCTGAAAATGCACTGCCAATGCATTAATAGATGCTGGTTTCGAACGCATGATACCTAACTTGCCAATTCAGATCCAGGCCCCTTGCCACAACCGTCAAGCTGTTTTGTTAACAATATTATTTCTCTTATTTTTATTGCACGGATTTATCCATTTTTTATAGAAAATGCCACAGCACTGACTATTTAGGTGCAAAGAGGACAACGGGGAACCTGTACTACCTGTTGATGTACTACATTACATCTAGTAATTATATTCTTAATAAGCATCTGGATATCACCTTTTTCATTTTAGAGAATAGCTGCTATAGCAGAGATTTCTCGAAAACAAATAGATAATCTATCAATCAAAGTAAGGAGTTGAACTTTGTGAAAATCAGATCCTGATCACGCTTGAAAACTCACGATCTGCCAGAATTCATATATACTGATATATTGTTATAGGTAAACATGTTATCTTATAATCACCAAATGCTGGATTGCAAACGAAGAAAGCTGCATTTATTAAACTTTGTTCATAAATAACTAACAAACATGAAGTAACTGTGTACGTCATACAGAAGATCGAATTGAAAAGTGTTAGGAAAAGATAAATATAAATCCATAAAGTATTCAACAAAATGAAGACTTGTTTCGAGTTGGAGGAGGAACCTGATTAATACTTTATAAATAACTTATGTATACTTGCACTTGTTTGCAAGTGTTTGTATTATCGCATATTTTCCTTTCATTACTTGTAACACTTCCACATGTCATGAATTTTAATCAATTCAGTTGCATTATATATAGCATTATAGTAAGTATACGTTTAATGTGAATTAAAGACAAATAAGGTTACTGTAAGAGAAACTCTATACATATATACCTCCGAAATAATATTTCCGGGTTTCCATGATCAGTTCATCTCCGATCGTTAGCCGAACGAGAGCGTCCAGCAGAAGATTAGTGAAAACTCGTCAAAACGTCGACCTAGTCGAAACGGCCTCCTTCGGTACTAACAACATACACGGTCAAAAATCCGGGAATATTAGTTCATATACGACGACCGCGAAAACATCCGTCTGAACATACGGAATCTCTACAGAGAGGAGATCCATCCATCATCAAGACCATTTGAGAAGCTACGAGCGAAGAGAGCAAGGCCTATCTACGATCTCGTATTTCTACGTCGCTGTCGAGAATAACCGCTGATACCAACTTGTTGCAAATTATCACATCACGTCAAAATGGCCAAAACCAGGAAACACATATCCTGACTCAGAATAGTACGAATGTGGTAAATCAAAAACAGCAGAGCAGATTTCAATTACGTAGTCGCACCAAACAAACTACCAGTGGAGAAGATCGTGTGTGGGGTCGAAAACGCCATTAGCATAGTAGAACCGAACACATATAACATTGTACGACAACAGGTCTGCGCCATACTAAGTAACACACGGGTTTAAACGGGATGAGATCAGCATAATCACTCCAGGTGATAAAGGCAACGATACAGTGGTCCTTAATACAAGGGACTACAAAAACAAGATGCAGAAAGTTATTGACGATCCTATGTACAAAGCTAATACAACAGATCCAACAACATACCTGCTGAAGACAACTAGAATTACAATCAACAACGCACAGCTGTTTGGGGAAGCGACGAACTCCATCATACCTAGGGAAAAATCCTGAATGTGCTCAAAGATGTACAGTTTGCCGAAGATACATAAATAGGATGTACCTTTCAGATCAATAGTGATTAGCATAGGATCACCGACTCAAGCCCTTGTCCGATACTTGGCACAACAAACTGAACGGGGGAGCAGTTAGCCTCATACGTTAAGAATGCAAACCACTTCATCGTCGAGAAATAGTCGACATCACCAGAAACAAGCACCAATTGGAAGACCATCTGATAAACCTAAAAGAACATTGTTTGAAAAACACCTATTTCACATACAACAACCAGAGGTATAGAGAAACAGAAAAAGCGCCGACGAGATTATTCAAAATTTGTAGAAGATTTATAACGAAAGTTACCTTTCGTGGAACTCCACTAAGTTTCTTATGGGGAATTTTTAATTCGTTATTATTCATGTAGAAGATGGGCCACGGCCATTTCATGTAGATGCTCCATACATCTCGTGAGATGCTTTATATAAAAATAATAAGAATTTCAATAAAAATGGAAATATTTACGCTCATTGACAATTTATTTAATTTACCTAAGTTATTAACAATTAAATCTCGACGAACATTGCACATACTGATACTCTGCAGAACTTTTTGCAGTATCTAATACACGTGAAACTACTTGAGAAGCATAATTATTTAATTCACATTCCATAAAAGTATTACTATCACTTCCACCATACTGTCAGAATTCCATGTCATTGAAACTGAGGAAAATAAATAACAAAATACTTGCCCAAGATGAATTCAAAGAAAAAACAAATAAAAAATAGACATGAAAGGTAAAGAAAGAAGAAGAAAGCACCGAAGCACTTCACTATCATACTTACTGCAACACCACTATTACTGGTCTTCGATGGCTCATCTTCAGCAATAATTCTGAACTTATCCTCAACATATCCTCAATCGCTATAGAAATATAAATGTGTAAACATAAATTAAATATACTAACACCCTATAAGTAAGAGATAACCGTTTGATACGCTAGAAATAACTGTACCGCACTCTACAATAGATCGATGTAGACTCCACCAGGTAATCCTAACTAAACAAAAATATGTAAATTCGCGTACATTAACAATTGATGTTACAATTTATTGCTGAAATATTATGCATGTAGTATTTTGGCTCTGGGCTCTAGTAGTTTCCTCAGTTTTAATGATCGGACTATGAATTACGATTACGTAAAAACGGTTGTAACTATCTTCTGCATATGTATAAAAAAGAAACCATTCATTCGTAACCCTTCGCGATATAAAATCATATAAACACAGCCCGGTAAAATTAAGTACAGGAAAGTCAATTACGTCTGTGTTTCAAATTATCTTGAACTTTAAGTGTATTTGATAAATTTTAAAATTCAGGCCAATGTTTTAACTAAACATTTTTATTTAGATTCCAATTTAGATTTATAAAAATATCTATCAAAACAATATATTACGTTGGTACAACAGAAGTCGTTCTGACAATGATACTCTCCTACTTGAAGTAGAGGATTCCCGTTGAATACCACATGTCTTGCCTGAAGAACAGAAACCAGTTACGGTGAATAGGTGTCAACGGAAACTCTAAAAACGTGTATAACATCGTCAGTGATGATGAATGTTGGATTTACTTATACAAGCCAGAAAATAAACGCTCTGACGTGTTTGGGTGTTCCAAGGTGAAGAAATTTCTGAGCTCAAAAAAATCAACCCCGAACGACGAATTATCCTTCACCAAGACAATGTAAGTTCGCATACAGGACGCAAAGCAATTGCATTTTCAAAACTTCGAATTGTGAGACCATCTTCCGTATAGTCCAATAAATGCGCAATTATTGCAGTTATTCGAGCTCTCTTATACATGTATGTACATTAGAATGTATATATTCACCTTGTTTTTTACTACATAAAGTACTGGCGCAACTAATGCTTCCCATAGAAGCTTTGTTAGAGGCATGTAATAATGTCTAACATATATATGCATGCACCACCACCTTTTTATAACGAACCTATTTAATTGTTAAGCATCTCCGCTATTCCTTATTTGTCTTGTGCCAGACACTATCCTTTCGTTTGTGTATTATAGGAAATCTGATCCTAATTAGTTGCTTTGAGGTAAACCCAATCCTATTTCTCGGGGCCTGAACGACTGGTTGTGGGCGGATAGCAAATATAGCCGAACTCACTAAAAGAGTTTACAATAATACTCACGGCTACCCAGGCTTTCTCGTTACAAAATAATATTCTATATTCAAATACGCATAAAGCTCCCTCCTATTGCTCTCCGAAGAAGGCAGAGAACCATCAACCACTATGTGTGTGAAGTGTGCACAAAAAAACGGCAGACCGAACGTATGTACTGGTGACAATGATCGCTGCTCGCTAAAATCTCGATAGAAAACTGAATATACGTACAAACGACAACGGATCGCACGTATCCGCGACGACCGAAAGATTGCACGAAAGGAAGCCGAAAGATTGCACATGTTAAGGCTGTCGCTATATTCGCTCCGACGAAGCCACAAAAAATATTGTGGCTGAAATCTCAGCAGACGACCGAATGTATATACAAACGACAACGGATGCCGTAGTCCCGACGACTGTTAATAGCAAGCCGAGAGATCGCACTTGTTAAGGACGCTCCGACGAAGTTACATTTGATGGGTTTAATTTTGGCTTTTGCAAAATTAATCTTGTGACTTCTTGAATGCATACATATATAATACCCAATGCACATATATTTTATAAAACAAAGTAATATTATCAATACTAACACATACAGTCGTAAAAATATAATAAAATGTTAAGTTCGTACCAGGTATCTACTGCTTTATTCCAGCTCTATATGCAAAGCTTAAAAGACAATCCTCGTATGCATCACAAACACAGTAATGTTGATGTGCATAGGCACTTTTTCACTTTTACATACTAATAACTTAATTAGAGAAAACGCTGGAAAACATTCCAACAAACTGTAAATAAACAAAATAATTAAGAATATATAGTTACATGCAGTTGACATAAGTAACATTTTAAGAACTTGCTTTTCGTTTTACCAGGAAAACATCTCATTGCATTTTAGTTTTATTAAACATTCATAATAAAGAGGAGACACGCGTGCAGTAATTAATTATAAGTTAGTGGTAATACGAATAATAATTGCTACAACAATCACGTTCTTAGAAGTATTTTTAACCAAATTAACATATAAATTACATTTTTATATATTATATAAAGCTTACGGAATTGACTTTAGTTAATAGTGGCGTACCGTTGGGGTGTGATAGCATAGTCAGTAGAGCGCAGTAGCTTTGATAAAATGAAGATTCAATACATAATATTTGCGCTGTATGTGGCTCAAGTATACTGCGCTGTTAGTAGAGAAGAGACTACGGTAACAGGTACCCTTACATACGTCTAAGTACTTCGCTGAAGTCAGTTTTTTGTTCGTTCCTACTTTGGAATGGTATCCTAGTTTATAGCACTAAAATATTGGGGCATTGCTGGTTAATATTTACTATCAATTCTAGATGAAGAGGAAGCAAAAGGGTACTCTTGCAAATCCACCAATGACAAACTTGGTTTAATGAAAGATGGTGAAATAAAAAAACAATATGATCCTACCTCATGCAGCCAAGCTGTTTGTGAAAGAGGGGTTATTACAATGTACACGTGAGTATAATATACCAAATAACTTACTAATATTAAACGTAGAAGTTAAATTGTGATTGGTGTAGGTGCTGCAAGCCATTGTAAGTTGTAAATATTCCGTTCAAAATTTGACAGCTATCTGAAGTGGTTCGCTTTCCTTCGAATAATTTTTAATATGCATTATTGAATACGAATTGAAACCACAACCAAGCAAGGTGCTGAAAATTATAAAATGCCAATTATCGCGATGAATTTGAAGTAAGAGATTCGTGTTATAAATGATAAAATGCAATATTTGTAACATACTAAATTTCCGCAAATATTGCCCTTTTGTTAATTCTGTTTAGTTAATAAGTTTACGATTTCAAAGTAATTATAAGCAAGTGCTTTATATTGTTACAATGGCAATTTTTTATCTGCCCATATAGATCTGATATGTACCTAATATCAGATTTATATGGACAGACAAAAAATTGCCATTGTAACAATATAAAACACCTACTTACAATTACTTTGTAATCGTAAACTTACTAACTAAATAGAATTTCTGCAGCGTATTTCTAAAAATGAATTTTTCAAACAGCAATAAAACTAGTTACACTTATGTATTTGTCACGCATTTAAATTAATATTATTCGGAAATTTCAGTGTTTTCTGATTTAATCCCTTTCGCGTTCTCGTTTTCAGTGGATTATCTCGCAAAGCGACAAAGAAGATTAAAAAAGTTTACAAAAATAAATCTGTATTTTGAAAACAAATAAATGGTTCGATTTTGTTAGGCGCGCTAGAAAAGACAGTGTAAACCAAATAAAAACACAAAATGAAGCTCTTGCTCTAAAGTTAAAATGTCCTAATCGAGTTATTTTCATGTTCTCATTTTCATTGCCTCTAAATAAAAAATCAAAGTCGAAAAAGTTGTGTGTGCACTGCTCATTTCTAATATAAGTCATTGTTATGAATATTAGATTTTTTTAATTCATCCAAACATAAATTTTAAAATATTAATAAAGTGCAATAATTAATAATATCATAAAAACAAAATATATAGTTCGTTGGTTTCATTTTCTATGTAAAATATTATATGTAGAAGACAGGTTTAGAGGCATAAGGCTTATGTTGACAATATGCAATGATATTCCCACTTTTACGTTATCGAATAACACTTATTCCAAATTATTCAGCGGCCTTGTTTTGAAATTTTATTTATTTATCAATCATGTTTTGGTATTGGTGGAGACAAAGTACTGTTATGACTTTAATTTATATATACAATTTCAGACTTTTTTCTGGACGATATATATATATATATATATATATATATATATATATATATATATATAGTATCCAGACAAAAACGAGTGAAATCTCCTCGAACTGTCAACCTAATCAAAACAGACCCTTGCGAGGCCAACAACACCCGCGGGTCATAACCCCAAGAATACAGTATTATACATATTCCTAACTTATACTTTGCTGTTAACAACAATAAAATATAATCTTTAAATAAATAGAAGTAGAAAAGAAATTCGTGAAATAATCTGATATGGTGAAACAATAATGCTGAAAATTAGAATGCTATGCACATAGAACGAAGCTTTGAAGTCAAGTATTTTTCACCTCTAGTGTAAAATATTCTAAATGAAGTACAATTTCGTCCGCAAAACTACTATTAATCGGATCAAACAAGAAATTGAAATAACTCTTTAATTTTTGAAAATTTTAAGCCCAAGTTTCGTGTAGTAATGTATTGCTTTCAAAACGAATAGATCAATAAATGGACCGATGGTCAACAACGACTTTACATTAACTAACTTAAAACGTAGTAAATACGTCAGAATTTGGTGATTTTACGTAATTAGTTAGTAAAAATAACGACAACTACTGACAACTATTTAACATTGATGAATAACGTTTTGGCCTGTACAGATTTCAGTCATTTTAATCTACAAAGGTTGTCACTTTATGACATTACTTTGATGATATAATGTTAAGCTTTAATAAGTCATTTAAGTGACTGAGAAATAACCTTTCTAATGCTAATTTATATCTGCGTCTTTTATAGCGGATGAGACCCCACACGGAAAGTATTTTCCAAGAAAATTATTTGATGTACTAGCTAGATACTCATAACGTCATAATATAAATCAATAAATTTATTTTTAGATGTGGTGTAGTTGGGGGGCCACCAGAATGTAAGCTTCTAAGCGACTTAGGCAAGCCATATCCCGATTCTTGTCCCCAGATTGCTTGCTGATATTTTTCGAAATAAGTACAAAGTTTTATGCTTCAGAATATGCCGTATAAAGGTAATAATTATAACATTTTGCAGTCAATAAAGCAGTTAAAGAAAATTGTTTTGCTTTTTTTTTATTTAACTCCTAAGCCTCTATATTTCCGGAATAAAGCTTTTGCATCTTACCTTGCACAAAATGTATAGATACAGATAAATACAAAGTCTTAAAACGAGTGTATCTCTGGTGCTTATTTCGCTGGAAATGTAAAAGAATAGTTAAATGATAAACAGTTAGTTAGGTCATAGTGTCGCTGATTTACCAATCCGATAAATATCCAAATATAAATCAATCTCGTTTTAAAATACATTGTAATTTAACATATTTTGTTATGTATTATTTTGACAACAAATGATTTCAAGAACAAATTATAGATTACGTAACATCTAGAATTTAAAAAGTAAAATTCACTCATCTGCTACTACCAATTATGAGTAAAATGTTTTCAAGGATTGAAATTCAGAAAATATTATAGTATCTACTATTTATACTAGTATGCGGATACAATGTTGTCAAATGTGCATTCTTTCAAGTGGTTCCTGAGAACACATGAAGCGCAATGCAAAATTTAACAAATGCACATCTTTTGCGGCAATTTATTAACATCTTGTACATATGTACGTACATACAGAACATATATACACATACAAATTCTCAATTTGCTTATATATGTAATGTAGAAAATTTATACTTTTAGCTCTAATATACAAAGTATATAACTTTCATATTTATTTATATATACAGAAATGGGCGGTGATATTAAGACACGATATAGTATCATCACGGCAATTATGCGATTGCTTTGGAATGTGAAGTGTTGTTTCTCAAAATACAAAAATTTCAAAGGTAGTTTTAGAACAGAATGTTAAAAGTAATTTATTTAAAAATCGTCATATAAGTCATATAATTTAAGCATAAATGGCAATGTTTGGCAAGCATGCTATTTGTGAAGGATTTCTACAACAAACAATTCCCCAGAGTTACACTGCTACTGCAGTTTTTCAGAAACTTACAACCGTACACAGAAGCTATATATCTTTTAGATCGGCTAGAATTAAGGACTGACATTCAAGACCAGGTTCTTCGAAACTTTAGAGAATTATCCATACCACGAAGCCTCGCAGATATTGAAACAAAAACCATATTAAAATTACTTCATATTAAATTCACTGTGGTAACAGGTCATGGTATATTTGTCAGTAAACAAATATACCATGACCTTATTGTTACACCAACCTTCCTTCTGTTGAAATAGAACGCGCAAAAGTTATTATTTTCTCCCCATTTGGCTATCGATTGTTCTTAATAAAAAATCAAAAGTGTCTATTGACACTTTTAAGTATTCTTTAAATCTGGACGGATATTTCCATAATTGTTTATACAAATGGTGATACTCACAATTTATATATTTGATATAATGACGGATGTTTTCACGGTTGCCGTATGTGAAATAAAATTCCCGGGTTTGCAACCGCATACGAGAATGCCCAGAAGAAGATGACGGAGATCTCGTCGACCTAGTCGAAATGTTCGCTCAGTTGACACTGTCATAATCACAGGAAGGTAGTCAGATGACAGGTCGTTTACAGTTTCAAGATAGTAAGGTTTCTTCCTTCGGCATTTATTTTAAGTTGTTTACTGGCCAGAGGTTTTGAATTCCACTGTGGATATTTGCTGTTGAAGTCCTCCGCCAGAATTGTAGGGGGATGATAATTAAATACTGCGTTGATATCCACTTCTGTTGTTCTGTGGTGAGCTGTATGCCGCATACGGTGATGTGATACCTTTTTCGTGTGTATACGTACATCAGTAGTTTCCACTTTTGCCGTGTTTGTTTCAATTGAGTAGTATTTGATCTCTTTCCTCACCAGGATGGCTATTCCTCCTCCAGGTCTTGTTTTCGATCAGTTCTATATGTTATATAGTTCGGGTCGTTAAATGTATGACTGGCCTTAAGGAAGGTTGCCGATAACAGGGCAACGTCTATTTTGTTATCGGTAATGAACACTCGTAATTCGTTCTTCTTCTTAGCTACGCCTTCTGCATTCGAGAACATGATTTCAATGTTCTGTTTATCCATTTTCTCTTTCTCTTTCCACATCTTTTCTTTTCTCTTTTTTTCCTTTTGTTTTAATTACCCTTTTTATACTTGTCCTTTTTTGTTTGTTGTTTTTTCTGATTTTACTTATTTTTATACAGTTTTGTCAATTCCTCGGTTTATGACAGAAATGCCAGTCTTTGCTCAACCGTAGCGTAGATACTTTCAATATTAACGTATGTTTTTCTTCCGATTCAGCACTATGTTTTACAGGATCTTCTTTGGCAGGTTGATCGTCAGCAGCTATTGAAAATGTCCGAACACATCCCCTCGAATATGGACATGTCTACGTTGCAGCCATCATGCTAGACATTGAGAAGGCGTTCGACAAGATTTGGTATGACGATCTCATACATAAAATGAGATTACACCGGATTCCAGCCACACTTACCAATCTGATTCAACACTATCTCCGCGACAGAACATTTTCTGTTAGAATAGAAAAAGACATCTTCAGAACAACGCAAGCAGGAGAGATAGATTACAAACTTACATCGACACGCTCTACAAATGGTTTTCAAAATGGCGAATAAAGATATTTACAAGGAAAACCACAGCTATCTACTTCACGCCACGCAGAAGACATTAAGAAAACCGACAAAATCCAAATTAATAACCACACCAGCGGATGAGTCAAGAAAGCGAAATACCTAGGGGTGGTTCTAGATGAATAACTTACATATACCTGGCATATCAACGAAATTAAGAGGGAGATAGCGGAAGCCTCCAAGATCTCGTGCCCACTATTAATCGAAAAATGTAAACTGTCATTGAACAACAAGATCGAGTTAGTTAAAAGATTAGTAATACTGATCGCCACCTACGCTGGGGAACTCTGACAAAAGAAGAAACTACAAGGAAAGATCAACAAAGTGACGCGATTTGCGTCAGGGGCACCCCGTCACATTACAAATGCAACACTGTTTCAAGAACTTAACCTGGCAACGTTTGAGACCATAATATACAAAAGAACCCAAAACACATTATACAGAATGGAGACGTATGATAATACAACGGTCAGAAGAATAATACAACCAACGCGACGAATAAGGAAAGACGGAGTTGCACAAATTGAACAAAAGGCTGAGGAAAAAGGCATAACGTTACACAAGACAAAAAGAAAGAAAATATACCCTCGTTAAAAATCAATAGACCTAATCGCTGGAAGCGTTACTTCATCTCCGATTGCTAGCTGAACGAGGGCATCCAGAAGATGAGTGAGTTGTTGAAACGTCAACCTAGTCGAAACGGTTGTTGTGGACGCTCTCGTTTGGCTAGCGATCGAAGATGCATTATATATATGAAAACAAAATTGGAGGTGTACATACAAGACCAAGCAAGTACCTAATGATTTTGGCAAGCACCAGCTCTTCTCCGAACTACATTGGAGACGATAGGAAATTATCCGTCAAAACGTTAGGATTCACCGAAGTAACAGACGATGAATATAATCCAACATGTGTATATACATTTTAGTGTAAAATAGAACGCATATGATTTTTTAGGTAGAATTCACCTTATTTTTTATTTTTTCGCAATAAAGGAAAACAATATAAATAAGGTGGTTGAAATTGAAGCAAAGTGGTACCATCATTTTCACAAAATAATATGTATTATTCTTATGAATTTCCCGTTTATTGTGCACACATAAAGAGCCCCGCTTGTACTTCCAAAGTTATAAATTGCAACTACACCGCAAATTATTCGCGATGAATTTTTGTTTTTCATTTCAAAGTTCGTGTATTATTTTAAGAAATGCTCTTTTCTCAAAACTGTTGGCGCCATATATTTAAATCAAATTTCCCGCACTAATTACCATTGGAGGGGCGAGCTCATTAGGGCTTATGTATATATATATATATATATATAGATATTGTATTGACCAGAACACAATGTTCAATGTACAATTAACAGCAGTGGCTGCTTATAGTTAACTTATTTAACGTCGAATACAACAAATTAAACCAATTACAGTAGTTTATTTTTTACTACAAGAACCAGTGACATTCCATAACGTACATTTTTTTGGTCCTTCGAACCGTATCGTTTGTACAAACAGAAAATATCAAGATTTCACTCAACGTAACACCACGTGGTCGTCAACGCCATTGTTTCAAGTAAGTTCATCCATTTTACCTATTCCGATTACCATTTTTCACGATTCTATTTGCGTGAGTACTTCATAATACAATTACTATTTATCAATTGTCAATTTACTTTCGATTTATTAATGGCGGAAGAAATTAAATTATTTCGTCGTAAGCGTGGTGCGCTAGAACATAAACTAACCTCTTTTACAAAAATATATCGATTTAATTAGTCAACAGCCGATTGTTGAAATTAATAAAAATGAATTACAATTACGTATTCAAACCATTCAACCTATATTGCAAGAATACTACGACTTACAAATTGAAATTGAATCTTCATTAGATGAGAACGAGATCAGCGAGTTTCGCTCTGAACAAACAATTTTTGAAACAGCATATTTTCAGATATTGGCAAAAGCAAAAGATTTAGTCGATCTAGGTGTTAGCAATAGAACAAATCAGCTGCAGAATATAGGTCCAACGCACTCAATTTCTGATAATAGTTTCAGTAGCTTAAAACTGCCTACAATTCATTTGCCTAAATTTAAAGGTTCTTATGAAAACTGGCTTGAATTCAAAGATTTATTTCAGTCTCTCATACATTCTAACTCGGCCATAAACAACATTCAAAAATTCCATTATTTGAAGGCGTCATTAGAGGACCGTGCAGCGGAAGTCATTAAATGCATTGACTTTAGTAATGAAAACTATCAAATAGCGTGGGACTCACTTTGCGATCGCTTTGATAATTTACGGCTTCTTACTCAAAATCACGTCAAGGCACTGTTTGAGGTACCTTCTATCAAACATGAATCTGCAGTCAATATACGCAACTTAATTGATAATGTATCGAAACATTTGCGTTCTTTAAAACAGCTAGGAGAACGAACTGAGTATTGGGACACTTTAATAATCTATATTGTATCTACAAAATTAGACAAAATAACTATGCGGGAATGGGAAGAACAAAAGTCTGGTAAAACGGTTGCAACATTTGACGAATTTAGAAAATTTCTTATGTCAAAGGCTGATATTTTAGAAACATTACAAGCAAATCATGATGATCACTTAAAGAATAAATCTTCTTTAGGAAGGAAGCAATCAACGTCATTGTTTTCTAATAGCGTTAGTTGCAATTATTGCAAAAATTCACATTTAATTTACAATTGTAAGGAGTTTCTAAAATTGCCAATTTCAGACAGGATTCATCAGACTAAAAAGTTGAAATTGTGTCTTAATTGTTTGAGAACCGGCCATTTATCAAAAGATTGTCGATCCGGTTCTTGCAAAAATTGCAATGAAAAACATAATAGCCTTCTACATATAGAAAAGGCTAGATCAGATGTAGCCAAACATTGTGACGTTATTCCTGTAGTATCTAATCACAACGCGTTAACATATCCAGAACATGTCTTACTGTCAACAGCTTTAGTAGAGATTTTAGATAATGAAGGAAACAGACATATTTGTCGTGTTCTTCTTGACAGCGGTTCACAGTCAAACTTTATCACTGCCGCATTCTTCAAGAAATTAAAATTACCTGCTTTTAGTGCTGATCTATTAGTTAAAGGCATCGGTAACATAACGTCGAATATTGAATCAAAATGTTCTATTACAATTCGTTCTCTTAGAAACTCATTTACGTCAGATCTTTCATGTCTCGTTGTAGAAAACATTAGTGGAACCCTACCTCACAATTTATTGATACTTCAGCTTGGAATATCCCAAAACAGATACCTCTTGCAGATCCAAATTTTAATGTACCGGAAAAGATTGATTTACTTTTAGGCTCTGCATCTTTTGGAAATTACTAACTCAAGGACAAATTAATTTGGGAAAAAAACTTGCCTAAATTACAAAATACCCGGTTAGGATGGATTGTATCGGGATCAATTGTTCACACATACCAAAATATTTATTGTAATTTTAGTAAAGCGTGTAGCGAGGACTTTGAAATAAAAGATCAGTTGAAACAATTTTGGGAAATCGAAGAAGTTTATCCTAACCATATCTCGTCGCTTGATGATTGTGAACAAATCTTCCAGAACACATTTTGTCGAAATGTTGAAGGTCGTTTTGTTGTTTCCCTTCCGCTCAAACAAGATTTAACAATTTTAGGTGATTCGTACGAACAAGCACGGAAACGATTCTTTTCACTTGAACGTAAATTATCAATGAATCCACAGCTAAACGAGATGTATACAAATTTCATGGAGGAATACGAAACACTAGAACATATGACAAAACTCGAAAGTGTAGATAATACCAAACCGTGTTATTATCTGCCGCATCATGGTGTTTTCAAAGAGTCTAGTCTAACAACCAAATTAAGGGTTGTATTTGATGCTTCTGCTCCTTCTTCTTCTGGATTCTCCCTCAATGATATTCAACTTGTGGGTCCTACAATTCAGGACGATTTATTCTCAATTTTGATTCGATTTCGTCAACATACTTACGTAGTGTCTGCTGACATCGCTAAAATGTATAGGCAAGTGTTGATCGATCCTAAATACAGATGTTTACAGAGAATTTTATGGCGTTCAGATCCAAGCAAACCACTTCATATATATCAAGTAAACACAGTAGCATATGGTACCGCTTCGGCACCTTACCTAGCGGTAAAATGTCTCGAACAATTAGCTATAGAACATATGGACAATTTTCCTAGAGCAGCAAATGCCATTGTTCACGATTTTTACGTGGATGACTTCTTATCAGGTTCTGATACTGTAGAAGAAGCACAACTTTTATGCAATCAAGTCTCCCAGATTTTACAAGGCGGATGTTTTGAACTACGAAATTGGGTATCTAATAACCCTCAAATCCTAACCGTATTAAATTCGTCGAAGGTTTCATCCCCGCAAGTGATGCTTTTCAAACAGTCAGAGGTCAAAGACAAAACTTTAGACATTCAATGGAATTGGAGTACAGATAATTTGACGTATTCCATCCCCAATTACAACAAAACTCGTCCTTTTACTAAACGCAATTTATTATCAGACATATCTAAAATTTTTGATCCGCTTGGTTTGCTGAGCCCCGTTGTGGTAAACGCGAAATTACTGATTCAAAAAATTTGGCAATTGAATTTATCGTGGGATGACAGTGTCCCAGAATCAATAAAGGATTCCTGGTTAACATTTACGGACGAATTAAAATCATTAAGAAAGAATAGCATTCTCAGAAATAAACATTTACAAACATTAACACCATTCATCGATCACGATGGATTATTAAGAGTAGGCGGGCGCCTAGCCAATTCTGAGTTCAATTTTAATCAAAGGTGTCCTTCACTACTGGATGGCAATCATATATTAGCAAAATTACTTTTTCGTCATGAGCATATACGACTTTTGCACGCCGGTCCTCAATTACTTTTGTCATCAATTAGAAACGAATTTTGGCCTACTAAGGGTAGAAATCTAGCACGAAAAATTGTTCGAGACTGCATCAAATGTTTCAGATATAAGGCCGAATCAGTAGTACCCATTATGGGCCAACTACCAAAACATCGTGTCACCGCAAACCATCCCTTTTATGCAACTGATGTCGATTATGCTGGACCTGTATTAATTAGAGACAAAAGAGGTCGAGGTTCTAAAATAATTAAAGCATATATAAGTTTATTTGTTTGCCTGTCTACCAAGGCTATTCACTTAGAACCTGTCACAGATTTAACTACCGAATCATTTCTGTCAGTACTTCATAGATTCTGCGCCAGACGTGGCAAGCCCACAGTAATGTATTCAGACAACGGTATCAACTTTGTCGGTGCCAATTCCGAATTATCACAATTAAAAACCTTTTTTGAAAACAGTGAATATTCAATTGTACAATCGTTAGCTACTGAAGGTATTGATTGGAAATTTATTCCGCCTAGTGCACCACATGGGAGGCCTTTGGGAGGCCGGAGTAAAATCCACAAAATTTCACATCAGAAGAGTTTTAGCAAATGTTTCAATTACTTTTGAAGAGCTTCTTACCGTACTCACGCAAGTAGAAGGGATCTTGAATTCACGACCCATTTTTCCTATGTCTTCCGATCCCAATCACCTAAACGCCCTGACACCTGGACACTTCCTCATTGGAAGACCCATCACTTTTCTTCCACAACCCAACTTACTTGAAGTCAAAGAAAACACCCTGTCAAGATATCAGCGACTCCAACAAATGACTCAACATTTCTGGACAAGATGGTCTCGTGAATACATCAGCGAATTGCAACAGAAAACCAAATGGAAGTCCAACCTAGGATCCATCAATGTTGGCGATTTAGTTGTAATTAAGGACGATCATCTGCCTCCTTCTCGTTGGAAGTTGGGACGTATCACGGAAATTCAGCCGGGAAAGGACAATGTTGTTCGAGCAGTCACCATACGAACTTCTAGTGGACAAATGAAGCGGAGTGTGACAAGGGTGTGTCCATTGCCAGTGTTGAACGAAGACTAAATTATCCAACAACGTGTTCCAGTGCGTCACATTTACATAAAATCGCTTTTGAAAGATATTCATCTTTCAAGGGGGGAGTATGTTGGCGCCATATATTTAAATCAAATTTCCCGCACTAATTACCATTGGAGGGGCGAGCTCATTAAGGCTTATGTATAGATATTGTATTGACCAGAACACAATGTTCAATGTACAATTAACAGCAGTGGCTGCTTATAGTTAACTTATTTAACGTCGAATACAACAAATTAAACCAATTACAGTAGTTTATTTTTTACTACAAGAACCAGTGACATTTCATAACGTACAAAACACAATATTAAAAATTGTTGTTACTAATACACGCGTATGTAAAGAGGTATCCCAAACCACCTATTATTATAATTACTCTCCATACTTCTAACTGAGCATTTAATTTCCATACGAACACAACACTAAAATATTCTTGCAAATTAAGATATATTTTCCCGAATTTAATCGCAAGATTTTTACGTTTAACGTACGATTCCTTAGCAAATACTATTAATTTTGGCGTATATATACGTTCCATAAATAACTATTTAACAGAGAAATTCTAGGGCTCATTCTTGGCGCTCTTATAATTATTACATCACAATTCGCTTAACGACAAACCTTCTCTCGAAGCAGTAAATTACAATTTATGTCAAAAGTTAATAAATACAAATTAACCATGTGTGCGTTAAGTGCGGGTTGCACGCAAGTAGACGAAGCGAAGAAACT
The DNA here is from genome assembly GCA_023509865.1 of Trypoxylus dichotomus. NCBI lineage: Eukaryota > Metazoa > Arthropoda > Insecta > Coleoptera > Scarabaeidae > Trypoxylus > Trypoxylus dichotomus. Next base: position 33,293,383 of record CM042079.1, read on the forward strand.
GTCTTACGGCGTCGAGACACATTTACTTACGCGTTACTTATGACGATTGGAAAACGTGACATCACAACGTAACGCCCATCAATCGTGTCACCATTCCGTAGCTACAATCTCATCGACATTTATAGAAATGTTCTCGTCCATATACATATTTAAGGGTCAGCGCTTCAGGATAATTGTGTGACTACAGAGGAGTTAATGCCCTTAGAATTAGGTGCCGCACCAATTCAATCTAGAGAAAGTAGGAGAACAAAATTGCCATAAATTCTTCTTAATGGTTGTTACGACACGTGCTTAGAAAACCCAATATAAGAGCATCAAGTAAGTTGCGCATTACATCTAATGTGTAGTATTCTATGTAGCTTTTCCTAAATAGTAGTGCTATACAATTTTATATCGCAATTTTTTTTCTACAGAATTCTTAGATAATCAAATTACTGCATTTGTTTTGTTGTATGGAATCTACACCTAGTATGATCGTGATACAATTTTCTCATGGTCTTGTAAGCAATACAAGTGCAAATTGCTTCCTTTTATAACTTATATTTTCTTCGAAGACTTCCACAAACCGCCTGGACATCAGCTTAACGAAATTTTGATGTAGATATGAAATGTGGAGGCACAACTAGGAAAATTGTAATCGAAGTACGACATATGGGAAAATAGTAAGGAATATAGTAGAAAGATGAAACAAGATCATCAAATGGTGAAGGAAAGAAGCACATTGTAATGTTTTTAAAAGAATGCAAACCTAAGAAATCTGAGAATAATATCCGTTGAATGAACTTCAAATCAAACGAAAATGGTTACTAAAGAAAAAAGGCAATTAAGAAAAAAATAGATTACGGATGATTAGTTGTTAAGTTTGTGTTTTTTATTCATTAATCATCGCTCCAATATGGAATTATTTCAATATAAAGAAATCATCATTCAACGAAGACATTAAAAAGAAACGACTACCTAAAACAGGCAAATGTCTCTGATTGTATGAAATGTCTTTCATAAAGAAAGCGTGTCTATTATAGGGGCCTATCAACCTATTATCTTTCAAAATATTTGATAGCAATATTGGCACCTTAGACATGTCATATGGGAAGAATACCAAACATGTGGTAGAGTTCTTGAACAAACACTATACCAGCCCAGAACACATCCCAGTTAACTATAGAGTAATAACCTTCTTCATCGTTATGTCAGTAGAGATGAAAATAATAGCTGTCCTATACCCCTAAAATATCAGATACGGTGAAACTTAACTCAGCTACACTTTGTTGGAAAATATATGTAAGATCGAAGAAAATCTAATCTTTTCCAACAAAAAGTAGGAATCGATACATTTACTACGCTGTATGGAGGACACATTTACACCACGAAGGAGCCAAAATACGAGACTTTCTTAAATAAAACACTCAACAATAAATAAGTTCGTGAAAACTACCACCTTGTTCTTAATCGAAACAGGGAAAAGAGGTATAGCAGAGAAAGCTTTAAAAGAGAATGGGTTCAACAAGAGATATTTATTGCGCATAAGCAAGATACGGATTCACTCACGAATTTAATAGTTAGTTTCTCTTTTAATAAAATTCGTTATGTGAATTGATAGAAAATTTTGAAAATTACGAACAAAATTCATTGAAAAATTCAAAAACCTCAGGAATAAGAGAGAAAGAGTCAACTTCTCTGGTGAAATATTATATAACAAAGAAAATTTATAGCTAATGTAATACCTATTTTAAAATGTTTGGTATGCACACATACACACACACCGCAACTTGAAAATTCCGAATTCAAAACCAGCACATCAGATTCAAAATTACATAGAAAATATTTTTGTTGTCAACATGGAAGCAGCTATTGGCTAATATAATGTCAACTGTGTACTAAGTTGCCTAACAACCAGGTAAAATAGAATTGAGTTTGTTAATTACGAAACAAAATATTGGACATAGACAGTTTGGAAGATTAAAACTTATGGAAATTCTAAATTAATAAAACTAAAACCTTCACTTATAATATTCCGTACAACATCCTGGAACTGAGGAAAATTTCATTCGTCCTTCTGAGGAGCACTTGTTCCTTAGCGTATAGCGCACAAACCACGTATTATTCACACCATCAAAAATTGTTGTGGCCCTACAAAGTTGTAAAATTGTATGTGTGGAATTGGAATTGATTTATGCCATTGTCAAGAGCTTCTTCATTGTAATGTAATATATAAGACATAATCCATTCTTTTTTCATTGTAATGCAATGTATAAGACATAATCCTTTCTTTTTTCATTCAAAAACAAAACAAACTAAATCCTTATTCTCTACTTTATCAAAAAATAAAGCCAAAAATTTAAATTCAACAATCCAGCTATATTAAAGATATAAAGTCCTGGAAAATTTCGCTATAAGTACTTATGCACATGAATAGCGTCCGTTCCCTTCTAAAAATAAATAGTTATTATTAATCAAAAAGTTTTAATTTTGCTGAAACTTAATTAGTATTACCTTGATGAAATAATTTAGTGATTAGTTTGCTTCTTTACTCTTGTAATACAATCCAAAATTCGTTGTACCTGCGGTAATATTAACAATGTGAAATGGTTTAAAATGAATGGCCGATTTCTATTGATATTTGTCCTGGGATAATAAATAAACATTCTTGGGAACGATGTAAATACTTTAAAATTTAATCGTTATATATTCGTTAAATTTTATTGAATAAAATCCCGCTTGGCACTTTGACAACAAGAAATTTGAACCGTACATGAAATGGATGACTGTCAGAATAGACAAAATATTAGGAAAAAACAACATTGAAGTCAAGTTCGGAACAGTGATGAAGATCCTTCTCGTTTCATCAACAATTTAGGCTAATGTATTGGAGTGAGGTAGAAAAACGTATAAAAGCTAGAATGAAAATGCGGAAAATGCTACACAGGACAAATGAAGAGAACAATAGAACAAACAAATCGGCTGTAGTACATCACAGTTTACTACACCGCCATAAAATTGATTTTAACAATGTCTGCATCCTAATCACAACAAAGAACCACTATTGAATATTAATGAAAGAAGCATTGTAGATAGAAAGGCGCGATAATTTCCATAGAAAAGATGTTTAACATATAATGGACAAAAAATACCATAGAATCGGTCTATAAGGAGATCTTGAAGAAGGTGGCAATATGAAAAGGAAATCGTTGATTTAAGCCAACAGCATACGGTAAAACTCGAAAAAGGTTGCTGCAAGTGATCGGTAGTGAGGATGTGATATGTTAACATTGCCGTTTTTCAAAGAGTTACTAGCAGTTCATACTAGCAAAAAAGTGTGAAACAATACTTTCTATGACACTCTGCATAAATCATGTTTCACTGTTTATGCTACCAATCCATTAACATTTCTAAAGAAATTAATTTGCTATTGGGCGTTATAAAATACGTTTTATTATATACTACTTTACACTTTGTCTCATTTTGTGAGAAAATTCCACCTTTAGGAGCTTGGAATAGCTTCATCATACATTTACTGCAATATTATTTATAAAACTTGCATCCATACACCGATATACTACAATTTGGTAATGGTAATTTTTGTAAATTAAAGTTACCTATTAAAAATTATTGATAATGATTAATTGCTGGTACATTTTAGTGGCATTATAATAATAAATGTTATCAAAAACAAACACTTAAAGGTAACGTATCTTTTATGTTTGTTTTTGATGAACTATATCATTCTTTATTTTAACAAGAAAATGAAACAGTAAAATGAAATAACATTGATGCAATTTCTGGATTTCTACAAAATTTGCATATATTGTACATGAACATAGATGAAACATGATAATACAAAGATTATCAATGTTACACATCTGGGATCACCTGGCTGTTCGAAAAAATATTGTAGGATATCTTTAAACACGGCACGCGAACGTATTCGCACACTAACGTGTGGCCCACAACATGTCAAAGGTTGCCCATACTTGGTTTAGAATCTTAAATTGATATTTCGGGACTCTACGCAAACTGACTTGCTTGTGGAAGTTTATGTGTAGATACCGCTACACACAATATCTCATCTACAAAAATCGCTAAAAGCTATACATATGACAAAGTTGCTAATTGTTTTACTTCACTGAAACAATTTTCAAAAAAAAGGTAAAATGATTCTTGTCAAGATCAATTATTTATAGATTTGACTCTGATTTTAATATTTTTAGGAGTTCTGCTTACACTAAAACACGTTAAAATTTCTGTTTGGAGCAACGGCAAAAACATGTCAACGTTAGAAATTACATTACAGCGTCTTTAGATTCCTCCGTTATTGCCACTTATGCATAACAAAAATCTTGCCTTCAACTCACGTAATTACTCGCAAATTGAGTTCATAACCGATGACACTTGAAATGCAGTCATAAGGGCATTTCCCCCTCAATGTATAAGGCCCAACTTAATAGACCCTTAATATAAGCAACATTTACAAATACATCCGTCGAGGTTACTGCACTTCCTCACTTAGCAACGCTCACCTCCTCTTGAACTAAATCGTTAAAATTATAATGAAATAGAAAAAAATTAATTTGACATAAAATAATACAGAAATCTAAAGCAGTATTATCAAACCACTTAGAAATAAGTTTAACGCAATGAAAGTTTATTATTTATTTATATATGCTTGGTGCACAAACAATCATGTTCTCTGTAATGTTTGTACACAAGTTTATATAAAAGTGCTATAGGCGTATAAGAATTAATACGTAGCCAATGTAATTATATTTTAAAGTCTCATACACTATATTATACACTCACGAAGCACGGAAAGCAGAATGGGATATGTACATACAAACAATGAAGGAAGCAGAATTGACGATATAATATAGATGATGAATATACATTGCAAGAATGATATACAAGTCGAAAACCAAGATTACGAGAAAATTAAAATATACTATTCGAATGAGGAAACAAAAAGGAAATATCAAGAGAAACAAAAAATAACTTGCCAAACCTAGAAAAAAGCGTATGTATTTACCCGTACGTAAATAAACAAGTATAATATATGGCACGTTGCAGAAAGAATTGAATTTTTTATTTTCGCTTTATACATATTATATACAGAGTGATTTTAAATGACTGACAATAGTTTGTTCCTGTCTTGCTAGTTTTTTATATAATATCTCAAGTAGATTTTGTACGGATGATAAAGTATTAATAATACGTCTTCAAAAATTAATTTTATATTAATTTCTGTACATAAAATTCATATGAAAATATAGGATGAAATGTTAATAGGCAGTAATTGCTGTGTTACGGTTGCTCTGTACAGATGCATGTATAATCAATGCTTTTCTTGCACTACTGCGTGATAAACCAAAAATAAATAAAAAACACCGAATCTTAGAAATCGAAAAAGCATCACATCAGCTTGAGCTGATAATTTGCAAGTGAATTTTTTAAGACTTATATTCGCTGCTTGACGTCAACAACCACTGTTAAATTGTCGGTGGTCCAGCAGATTTTCAGAGATTGC